>CM021109.1:333619713-334219713 GCA_007115665.2 Sequoiadendron giganteum | reverse complement strand
ATTTGCAAACACCAAAATTTCTGCCTTGTTTGAGTTGATTGCTCTTTCTAGTTTGCTTGTTTTGTGATTTAATAGGATAATGCCAAGAAAGCAAATGATGTTGAAAGGCAATGGAAAATTAAACTAACTGCGGTAACAACCTCTTAAGATATTTAACCAAATCAGATTTAATCAGCTGTGTAAATACAATGTATTTAAATATTCAAAAATCAGACTTTTATTTCCTTGCAAATGTAATACAAACATACCCGGAAATTCTGAAATAAATCTACAGGTCTGAAAAATTATAATCAGCAAATCTAGAACTTAATTGCAGCATTCTTTTTGAGACCCGCGTGTTTAAGAGAATAGGTGCTAGCAGCAATAAATATATCACCAATGATTGATGTTCGAACGATAGACAACCTGCTCTTAAACCCTTGCTAAATTCTGGAAATAATCACTTAAAATCTGCACCAACACTGTAGTGTTTTACTATAGCGTGGGTACTGTAGCATCACTGTAGCAGCAAGATTAAACTTATGATCCGCTCTATATAATGCACAAATATAACCCCACGTACCAAAAGATGAAGGCACAAACAAGAATAAATTGTTCTCCAATGATAAACTTGAAAACCCTTGTAAATTCTTTTGATGAAATCCTCCAAAGAAGCTCAAAGTTGACTCTTGAATGAAGCCAATCGCACAGGCAATCTTTAGTTGGTATTTCACAACCTCAAAATGCAAAAATCATAGAGATACAACGTTCTCATTGACCGAAAGTGCAGAAATTGCAGAAACCCTAGGTGGTTTCTTCTCCACAATGAAACTCTTCAAAAGCCGAAGTATAAAATCATCAAATGATACCTTTTTTCATTTCTTTTGGTGCCTTTTATACTCATTACCAGAAGGGGTCGATTTCTCTTGAGGCCTTTTAGCATTTAAAATATCATTAAAAATGATTTCTTTTCAATGTTACCCCAAGTTTCTGGGACGGGGATGGTAGGGGACGATAGGACGAGTCCCCAAGTTTCCGATTTTTCAGGCCAAATTTGGGGACAGTGGGGGGTGGCTATATAAAATATAGAAAAATTTAAAATATATAGGGAAACTTTAAATATTCATATGAAAACATTGATAAAGCATGCATATATACATTATAGAAACTTAGCATATAACATTTGTGTTAAGAATTCATTGTCAATACTCAATATGCTTTCATAATTCAGAATTCATTATGTGATATTAAACATAGTACACTGCTGCCATCCCCTGTCCCCGGGACGTTTTTGGGACGAGGATCGGGGGGTTTAGACCTGGGGATGCGTCTCTGGGTAACATTGTTTCTTTTTAATTCACCTTTATAATTCCTTAAGTGGGCGCCCAAATCCAAGATGAATAAATATTGATTTAAATACACTTTAAAATATCTTGACTCTATAATCAATAAATGTCCTTTTATAATAAAGTCAAATAAAGTCATTAAATGCTCTCACTTTATAATTTGACTTTATGATATTAAATGCGCTCTAATTATAAAGTCACATGAAGTCAATATAATATTCCCTTTAAATAATTAATTATTATTAAAGTAACACTTTAATAATAATTAAATGTCATATTAATAACCATTATTTAATGATTCTGACTTCATCGCTGGCTATCCCATTGCTCGCATTATCAATCTGGATGCCTTACTAAAAATAGTAAAGTGGGTCTCTAATGTCCAAGTGACTTACTATAAATAGTAAGTATATGCAAATAATGCCAGAAAACCCTAAATGTCAATTGCCTCAGAACATATGAAGGATCTAGAGATGAAAACACAAACAACTGTTCTCTGGAGAGCCAAATAACTCCACAACAGGGTCTTCTAATCACCAATATTAGCCTTCAAAGACCCAGTGATAGTTTAAATCCATTAACTCTGACGCATGCTAAAAAATGGGGACATTACAGTCCGCCCTCCCTGAAATTGCTTGTCCTCAAGCAATCTCCACTACAAAGAAACTCCACTCTATCGGAGGCCCAAAGGAAGAACTGTGAAAAGTCCCACACATCTCGAAATAGCTTCTCGAGGGGCAATTTTTTTGGAAAATTCTAAGACGTGGGTTTTGCTAGGAATGTATTTCTGAATGAACCCAAAATGTTAGAATTTCGAAAAATTGACTTTTTCTTGGACATCCAACAACCCCTCAAAGGCAGAAGCTACATAGGCTATTCTTTCTCATAAAATTTTGGAATATGGGTTTTGTAGGTGCCAGAGAGCTAAGAAAACCCAGTTTGTCTGTTTTTTGAAATGATGACTTTTTCCAGAAACCCTAAAAGTAGGGGATAGCAGGGTAATTTTCCTGAAGAATTTTGGCACGTGGGTTTTGTTGCCAATGCTGTGTTGAACATACCCAGAAGACCAGATCTGTGAGAAAATGTTGGTTACTTGGACATGTGAGAGAAAATCTAAGACAAGGATAGAAGAAATGTGAGGGGGAGAAGATAGAAGTTATAAACTGCCTCTTTCAATCCTCAAGAAAATGCCTCTGTATAAACCCAATCTGATGAATTCCTAGCAAGAATGTACTCGAAAAATAAAGTATGGAAAATTATTGCTTTGTGCAACCTGAACCTGGAACTATGAAGAACACTAAAAATGGCTTCCGTTAGATCCTTCAAAAGGCGTTGGAGAGAAAATAGCTGTTTTTAGCTTCAACTTGCAAGAAATAATGGAGAAATGACACATGTGCATGAATAAATATCCATTTTGGAGGTGGGAGTGTCAGTTATGGCACCAACCCTAATTGAAGAGTCAATGTGCGTGATTGTTGTGTTAACTGCAAGTTCTCCACTGATTTTGGGATGCCACATGCAAGAGGAATCTTCCAAAAATTGTAATTGAGAGTCAACTGGGCCCACTTTGACTTTAGGTATCCAAGCTTTAGGGAGTTAGAATTTTTTTAAAGATTTTCAACTTCTATTGTGATGAACTGCCTCTGTTTGATCTTGAATTCCATTCACCCAGTTGATCCTGAAGCTTGGCTGACAGATTCATTGCGAAGCTGGATCAAGTTTGAAAAGATGTTCTTGGAAGTTGAAAACCCTGAAAATTGAATTTGGTGACTTGAAATCTTGGGCGCCTTTTGCTGGAAGGGTGCTTTTTTCACCAGACTTAGCCATTTTTTGGATTCTTTTCAACTTCTTCAATTTGACCCTCCGTGCTTCAATCTGCATACTGTCGACCAAGTTTTGGCACACCAACCCCAACCGCCCAATGCCGAATTTGATCACCTCAATGCATCCATATTATTCACATGGCTTATATTTCAACCGCCCACAATAAATTGCAGAGCTAACTCACATTCTACAGTTCACAAGAAATTTAATGCATTTTATCTATAAAATGAGTGGATGGGCTTCTATTTTGAGGGCACTCCAGTTCTATGAGAAACTCTAGGGGAGTATTCAATTTGCAGATTTTAAGAAGGAGGAGTGTCAAGTTGGGCATATCATTCACCTTGGATTAGCGCTACAGGTAGGTGGTCAAGTAATCTTCTTGAATGACTGTGAGTCTATAAACGTATTGTCTACTCTTTTCTTCATTATAGCAAGCATTTTAGGAAATGGGAGTTAGATATAGATTCATAGTATTATAGATGTATAGTCTCATAACTGGGAAAGATCTCTGTGCTAGAATCTGAATCTATAGAATAATAGCACTCCCACAATAGTCCCATAGATTTAATTTTAGATTGACTTGAAGCTGTGATAATTGTAGTCATATCTAGCATACGGAACCTAAGAGGTATTTTGAGATCAGTACATATACAATTGCCTGGTGAAATCTTGTAAGTCAGACACAAATACGTCATTCTTTGCAACTATGTCTTAGTGTTGGAATTCCTTAATCTATTTCAGAATTATGCACATGGATACTTGAGATCATTATATAGCATCTAAAATTTTGTGAAAGGATATGTTCAGTTTGGTTAAAGTCTTTAGTTTCAATCCAGATCAACACTCTGGCAAACATAAGATATAAAATACATAAAGCTGTTCTATGAAATCTGCAGCCTCAAGAAAAACTTGGCGCCCTTCAATTAGTCATGGCACAGCCTCTTTAACCTCACACACTTCCCTCTGATTTAGCTATTAGCTGTTCAACTTTGGTGCCATAATTATCAAGAAAATGTGCATAAGATCAGTATGGTGCAGGAAATATCTTAATGGTTTTATGCAGATATTAAAAGCTGAAAGTCCTCTGAAACTTGGCGTCATATTCCTTAATGAGTGCATATTATAAATTGCTGCCCAAAGCTGTTAAATTTAGGGGAGGAGGTTCTCTGATGTTTAAGTTTCTTTGGAAAGATGTTCATTGTATTATGTGAAGTGAAAACAACATTTTATCTGTTTTTAACAGTCTATCATACCAAACTAATTGGGAGAAGTGATAAGCCAAAGTGGTCTTATATCTAATGTTAAGATTTTATTGAAAACCATAGGCATTCCTATCCTTTGAAGTAGTCAAATCTTTAATTATTCATCTGTATACCAAAAAAAATAAAATCTATTGAACTCATATATGTAGAATTCTAATTCATTTAGAGACATGAGGATTGAAATAAGAACATACAAGCGGTTACTATTCTCTATATTATCCCTTCTATTGTTCTATGTGTGGCTTGTGATTTAGTAAAGTACACAATCTTAACCTTCAAGCATTCCTTAAAAAATTCATTAAAGGATGATTATTTTAGCCATAAACAAATGAATATACTTCCGTATCCATAACACAACATTTTTGAAGATTGAATCCTAGGATAGATACTTTGTATATATATCACCTACATAAAATTAATAACTTTGTGATTATAAAAAAAAAATGAACATTAGAAAATCCATAAATTTCCTCTGAATATATTATTGAGATCTAGTTCATTGTGTACATTTTTAGATTTATATTAAATCATCTTTCCAAGTGAATGAATAAGATACTACCACTTTTATAGCTTTTAATACCGTGAGGTCCATTGGTTGTAAATAGTTGTAATAAGTTACTCCCAAGTCTTGAAAGGGGATTAATGTAACAGTTATGAGCATAATGGAAAGAGATCAAAAATTATATATGGTAATGTCATGAATTTGCTACAAAATGTAGTCTTGATTAAAGCAATGATTACTTCAATATAAAGGATTACCTTAGACATACAACACGCATCTGAGAATTCTAATTGTGCATAAGATCCTTAATTTGATACATTCCAAAACTTAGGATAATTTAAAAAGGTTTTATATGAATTCCCAATCTAACTTGGATTATGAAGTTTTCTCGAAATTTGTCTTAAGCAAAGATTGCTTAAGTCATGTTCTTGAAAGAAGAATTTATGTTTGGATCATAGTCTTAACAAAAGGGATGTTCAAGGTCCCAAAATTTTAGATAAACCGGTTACTAAATCTCGACAACTTTTCCCCAAAACAATATAAAAACCCTTTCCTTGCATTTCCAGATACGTTAGAATATATGTATATAAGATCTTGAAGAACAAACTTGTAGATTTGTTATGAATAACTCTCAAAGGAGAGACCTCTTCTTGTGTTTTGGCAATAGATGTTAGAAAAACTCGTTATTGTGTTGCATGATAATACTTGGCTATTGTCTAGTTATTTTCTTTATTCAATGGTTATGCTGAAATGTTTCTTTATTATCAATAAATTATTAATAAAAAAAAACGTAATTGTAAATTATTGAACAATGCTTGTTGATTTACTAAATTATCTTAGGCTAATGTTATTCTTTAAATGTTGTCAAAATTGTAATACTTTATGAATGAGCTCCTCTCTTATGAAAGTTTAATTATGTTGGAAACCTAATCAAAGAAAGGAAAACAAAAGTAGCAGTGTTCGGTATTCACGGTGCCTCTGGATCACGTTTACGGGTAATGCTGTCGCGCTTAAGCTACTGCACCTATCGCCTAACATAGCTGCAATAACGGCATCTATGACATCGTTCCTATAAATCGCCGGGGAGAAATAAGGAACATTGGTTAATTAAATTCAAAGGGAGGGAAATCCCTTTTGGATCGATAATCTAAAAAGATAAAAGGAAAATGAATCAAATCCGCTAGTGACAACCTAGAAAACCAAAACTTACGAATTTTTCTATGGTGCAAATGTAATTTTGAGTTGAAGGTATAATTATGTGGAAAATTTAGACGGGTCAAGGGAGACGAGTATTATTAGGGAGTAGGGTTAGATAAATGTTATTAGATAAACAATCAATGGTCAAGACAATCATTTATTAACCATGCTTCCCTTTGTGGGTAGCAACCGCAGAGGAACTGTTTGGGAAATTAAAAACCCTAGAAAGGGTTGCGTACCCACTTTGTAACAGTTCACATAAACATAGTCTAGAAAACATAACTACATATTTTACGCCCTGATCTCGTTTGGAAGCAGGGTATGTAGGCAGTCAAGGAAACGAAGGATGCTCCCAGTACTCAGACATTCGGGAACAGCGTTTAGGGCAAACGAGATCGTCTAAACATATCAAAAGATAATCAACTAAAATTATAATCACCTATACTCGGAAGAATCCCGTACGCATTACTTGATTCCCTGAGGCTTTAGGCGTAATTTCAAGGAAGGTTTTCAAGCCTAGAATTATGATTTACATACCCTTGAGGACGACGATCTCTGTACACTTCCAATAGGTAGTGTGGTCTCCAGGGAAGCGACTTCGGATCTGGATGATCCTGATGGGTCCAAAACTCTGGCTAGAGCACATACCTATCATATGATAGATGCCTACCTTGTTAGGTGGATGCCTATTCCAATTTATGAATAGATGTATTCCTGTTTCGTTTGAACCTAAGTTACCGGGTTCGGCCCTGGGGGGCCCGGGTTCGATCCGGGTTTGAAATTCGGGTCCGGTTCGCCCTAATTCGCCCAGGGTCCGGAAAAATGCTCTGTGGGTTCGAACCGGGTTCGGAACCCGGACTGTGGGTCCGACCAGGGTTCGAATTTTTCGAACCCGGTTCGAACCCGGGTAGAATTTCGCGCCCAGGCGGACTTCAAAGCATGAATTTGACTTTTTTTTATAATTTTTTAAGTCTTTGTTGACTTTTAAATATTTTTTTATTCTTTCCAACCCTAATATGTGCCTCTAAAACATGAAATAGGTAAAGTGATAGTCATTTACCAATTTGTGAATGAAAAAAAAGGATTTTTTGCCTCCATTGCTGAACTTTCTCTTTTGCTTGCACAAGCTTGAATAGACTTGAAGGTTGATTGTAGATTGTTCGAAGTTGGTTGTGCTGCTATTCCTAAGCACTTGCAAGTGCCTATTTGTTGCCAAGAAGATCATTGAGCAAGATTTCTTCAAAAGAGGTAGGTTTTTTGAAGTTTTTTGATTATTTTTTTACATTTTTTTTAAACAAATGGACTTCAACTCTTTTGTTTTGTTTTTTAGTTTTAGTTTTGTTTTACTTTTCATTCCTCTAAATGTCTATAACACATGTTCAATTTTTTCATTTTTTGAAATTAATTAAGCCTGTTAGTTTCAAATTCAATCAATCAATACCAAAATTTCAATATGTTGTGCCTTAGGTATTCCATATTACAATGGCAACCGGTACCTCCTCAGGCTCAAGCCAATCTCGTTTCAAAACAAACCCAAACTCTCCCCTTTGGAAATATGTAGAAATGGTTCAACAACTTCCAGGTGGTGGAGGATATGTTTGGATTTGTAGTCATTGCCATGTTCAGTATTCAAGCTCATACAGTCGAGTGAAAGGGCACTTGTGTGGGATCTCTGAAACAGGCATAAAAAATTGTCCAGGTGAAGATGAGAAAGGCATTCCAGATAATATAGTGTTGAAATATATTGCTGAGCAAGAAAAGGCAGACCAAAGAGCAGCCAGTGGTAAAACAAGCCATCCTTTGAAGAAAGGATCTCGTTTCATGAAACCCCCTACACCGCCTTCTTATTTTCCACCTACAGGAAGCCATCCATTTATGGACATCCCTCAAGAGCAAACCACGCCCTCTTCAAATAAAAGATCTAAGGGACCGTTGGAAGCTTCATTTCAGAATGAGGCAAGAGAGATTGCTGATCAAGACATAGCAAGATGTGTCTATGCCAATGGATTGGCATTCAATGTTGTTCGTTCACCATATTGGCAAAAAATGGTGAAATCTATTAATGAGGCTCCAAAGGGGTATAAGGGCCCAGGTTTTGAGAAGGTTCGTTGCACCTTATTGGAGAAAGAGGTGAAACATGTAGCAGACTCTTTGAAGCCCATAAGGGATTCGTGGATCGAAACAGGGGTGACCATCGTTTCTGATGGATGGAAAGATGCAAAAAATCGCCCATTGATCAATGTTATTGCTGTGTCCCCTAAAGGGGCAATGTTTTTGAGAGCAGTGGATTGTGAAGGACAGGTGAAGGATGGTCCATTTATTGCTAACATCATTTGCCAAGCTATTGAAGAAGTGGGCCATAAAAATGTTGTGCAAGTTGTAACTGATAATGCCAAAAATTGTAGGGCTGCTGGGTTATTGGTTGAGGAGAAGTATCCACACATTTTTTGGACACCTTGTGCTGTCCACTCCCTTAATCTAATGCTACAAAAAATTGGATCCAAAATTGAATGGATCAAACAGGTGTATGCTGAGGGCGAAGACATTCAAATGTTTGTCACCAACCACCATATGACACAAGGAATATTTAGACAATTCTCAAAATTGGAGTTGTTGAAGGTAAGTTAATTCTCAATATTTTTAATTTTTTTAATTTTTTGTTAATTTTAAATTTTGATTTTGTAAATTTAAATTATATTTTAGTTTTAATTTTGATTTTCAAACAGGTTGCCGAGACTCGTTTTGCCTCCAACACAATTGTGTTGAGACGCCTTATAAAGGTTCGTGAGGCACTCTCTGCAATGGTAATCAGCCCTAATTGGGCCATATGGAGGCAATCTACCAGTGAAAGGGCAAATAGGATCAAGCAAAGGATCCTAGATGATAGTTGGTGGGACCTTGTTGAGTATCTCGTCAGTTTCACTGAGCCCATATTGAGCATGATCCGTTACACTGACATGGATAGACCTTGTTTGGGTGAAGTATATGATGGTATCGACTCAATGATTGAGAAGATGAAAATCATCATCAATGCAAAAGAGGAAGATCCCGAAGAAAAGTTCTTCAAAGAGCTACAAGAAATCATTGTTGATAGATGGAACAAAATGACCACTCCGTTGCATCTTCTTGCTTTTGCATTGAGTCCCAAATATTATAGTCCAGAGATACTTTCTGCTTCAACAAGAGTTGCTCCATATAGGGATGTTGAAGTGGGTCAAGGGTACAAGGCAGCAATTCGTAGACTCTTCACTGATCGTGACCAACGTGATCGAGTGAGGGCTGAGTTCATGGCTTTTGCATGCTCTGGTACTGTTGATCATAATCTTGATGCTGTTCGAGACAAGGTTAGGGTGGATGCTCATAGTTGGTGGTACTTCCATGGGCAAGAATACAGGCACCTCCAACCTATTGCAATAAAATTTTTATCCCAAGTAAGTTTTATATTTTGTAATTTTAATTTTAATTTTAAATTTATATTTATATTAAATTATTAATTAATATTTTTGTTTAGTTAAATCAACTTAAATTTTGTAACTCCTAACTATTTAATTTGGTCTTAATAGGTTGCTAGTTCATCTTCTTCTGAGAGGAATTGGAGCACATACTCCTTCATCCACTCAATAAAACGCAATAGGCTACATTCGAAAAAGGCAGAGGACTTGGTGTATGTGCATTCAAACTTGCGCCTCCTTACACACAAGCAAGTTTCCTACAAAGAAGGAGACACAAGGAGGTGGGATATTGAGCCAGAGCAGCTTGACTTGGATGCTTCCACAAGTCACTTAGCTGCACTTGATATTGATGATGACTATGAGCTTGAAGCAACCGCTGAGCATGAGAGTGGTAGTGTTAGTGCTAGTGGCAGTGCTTGTGCGAGTGCAACTAATGCTATTTGTGGTTCTACACATAATGTAGCATCTAATGATGATGATGATGCTGCTTTTTTTGATGACCCATATGACTCAGATTGATCAATGATCAATAATTATTAATTATTAATGGCTGATTGTAAACACTTTACATTTTTATGTTTGAACTTTGATGATTTGAGTATAAAATGGTGGTGTATTTTTCATTTTTGCTATGTTATTTAACTATTAATATGGTGGTGTATTCTGAACTTAATTACTGCTGCAAATCTGTATATATTTCTGATTTTTATATGTTTTTGTATTACCGAACCCAAAACGAACCCAAATCGAACCCAAATCAAAAAAAAAAAAATCCCGAACCGGCGAACCGGGTTCTCGAACCCGAACCCGAACCCAAAACCGAACCGGTAACTTAGGTTTGAACAGATGAAATGAACTCCTGTTCCATTCGAACAGACGATTCAATTGACATTCCATATTGACTTATTCCTATCTCATAAGGATAGAAGTTCCCGAGTATACTTGTGAATGAACACTTAAACACTTGAAAAAAAAAATTATAGTGGTGTTTGGGTTGAAATTAATTGGGTCCCTACATAAACAATAAAAAATCTAATCATCCACTCATATTGCATCATAACTCCTCCATGGTTTCTATCATGTCCCCTTTTCAAAATTAAAAGAATTAACCTATTCCTTATTTGTCATAAACTGAAGGATAAGGAAAATAATTTAATAATAATATTTGAAAGGGGGCCCAATCACTTTATTTTCAAAAGAGCAACTTAAGTATTATTATCTTTTTAAATGCTTGGAGGGAAAAGTAAATTTAAAGGGAGGGTTGAAAAAGACAACTATAAAAGAAAATCATTTTTCTCAAACCAAATCATCCATTTTAGAGATTGAAGTATTTAAGGATGAAAATGCTTGGTGTGGGAGATTTGGAGGAAGAAAACCCTCTAGTTTCCATATTTGGATTTAGGGACAAAAACCCTCTTGTCCATTTCAGGTGATTCTATTTGAGAATTACATTTGTGTTAATTTGTTAAAGAATTTTTTTGAGATTTGATTGTCAAGGGATTGGATCAATAGGGTAGTTGTCATGTCCCCTTTTTGGAAGTAATGCCAAGGAGAAGACCTCAGACTATCCTCATTTCCAGTAGGCTAAAGGGAAAAGCAAGGGAAACAATTTTTAATATTATTTTTAAGTTGGGGATAGCAGTTTTATATTTAAGGGGCAAAATATTATAATATTATTTTATTTAATCAAAAGTGTTTTTAAACACTTAATTATGAAAAGGGTATTTTTCAGTGTTAGCCCCAAGTTTCCGGGACGGGGACGGCGGAATGAGTCCCCAAGTTTCCGATTTTTCAGCTCAAATTTGGGGACGGCGGAGGGACGGCTATATAAAATATGTAGGGAAACTTTAAATATTCATATGAAAACATGGATAAAGCATGCATATATACATTATAGAAACTTAGCATATAACATTTGTGTTAAGAATTCATTGCCAATATAGTTTTTTTTTCAATTACGATATGAACATCAAAATAAAAAAAACATGTTACACTGTTGCTGTCCCCTGGCCGTCCCCTATCCCCGGGACGTTTCCGGGATGAGGACGGGGGGGTTTAGTCCCGGGGACGTGTCTCCCTGGGTAATATTGGCATTTTTAAATAATTTGGAGGGAAATTATTAATTATGGGCCCAATTTGGAAAGCTACAAAAGGAGGGCACCTAGCTTCATTTGGCATTGAGCATTCTCTTTGGGATTTTATTCACTTTCCAAATTGAGCATTGTGTTCATTATACTCATCTAAGGAAAAAAACGCTTGGCTGTTTTTAGAAGTCTTTGAGGATGCAATCTCTCCTGGATTTCCATTTTTGGAGGTGAGGACAAAAACCCTCAACCTCTATCATTGACAATCCCACATGGGAATTGCATGGTGTGCTGGTTTGGATTTTTGGTGCATATTTATAGGTTTTGGAAATTAATATTTGCAATAAAATCACTTGGATTGTTGATTTTCAGATTTGTGAGGGTTACAACATCCATTGCCATTGTTTGAGAATCAATTATTACATCCTTGGAGGCTGCCACATCATTCCAAGTAGGGCAATCGACATTTTATTTCGTACTTTGATACCCTTGAAGGGTCATCTATATAATGGAGGGTATTTGAACACTCATTGCATGTTGTTTCAAATAGTATTTGCCTTTAGAATTTGCCTTACAACTTCCAAAGGAGGGTGACCAACATTATCACACCTTTTTGGTAGGCGATCAGGATCTTGACAACTTTCGAAGGGGCGATCAGCATTTTTAAGTCCTTTTTGGTACTGTACAGCAATTTTGGCATCACCCCCAGCTACTAAACTGAACAAATCAGATCAAACATCAATTTATTCAGTTATGCATTTTTTGTATGAAGATTTGACATTGGGAAATTCAAAAACATTGTTTCAAGTGCCATTATTATCAGCGTTGTACTTGTGCAATTGATCAAATATCAGATCTAGGGTTTGCTATGATGTTATATACTGCTGTCATATTTTCCAGCCACATATTATCAAGTCTAATACTCTAATTTGGTCAATCAGTGCATAAAAGTTTCATATTTTCTATCTATCAAAGTTGAGAATTTGATATAATAAATTTCAGTTATCTATAGTGGTTATTAGCATTATATTTCTTTTCCAATTTTCTTGTTTTAGTTGTTCGTTTGTTCAAAAGTTTAGAAAGTACAAAAAAAGCAAGAAAAATATAAAAATTGCAATTTGAGGATGTTTTAATGGTATCAAAGTCAAGATCTTGTCAACCTATAGGGTTAGATCTAACAAGTTTTCATGCATCCCGGTGATATATAATTTAGAGTGTAGCAATGAAGGAAAGTCAGGGGTCCAGAAATAGAAGAAATATAAAAAGAAATGGGTGAAAGAGGTAAAAAGATCTTAATAGATGATGAGAAAGCTGAGGTTCAATATAATAACATTGCTAGCATGAGTCTAAAAACAACAACAAATGACAAATATCATGGGATAGTTGCTTCAAACTACACAAATCTTGGGTACTACAAAGGTTACACCACCCCTTATAGGTGAAGGAAGTGCCACAGGGAACCATAGAACCATGGTGGGTTCTATATTTAGATTCTTCCAAACCACGTTCTTACAAAGAGAGGAGCATCCACAAGAAGAAGAGGAGCCAAATCAAGAGGAAGATAATTTTGCAGCCTACTTTGTATAGTATGGAGCTCTTGAACTGGAGTTTCATGCTGAAATGTCACTCAATGATTTTTGCAGTTCGAAGATGAGGCATGGAAAGAAAAGGGAAAAGAAGACAAATGTACATCATCCTCACAAGGTGCTATAGAATAGATTGGGTAAGCTGTCCCTTCCTAGTTTTGATGGCTCAAACAATGGTACTACACGTGCTTCAATTCAAAAACTTGATACATTTTTTTCATTGAATTCCATGTATGAGGAGGCTATCAACTCGCACACTCTAGTTAGATGGCATAGTGCATGAGTGGTAGTATTATCGGTTAATCACTCAAGAACTATGTAACTGGTTTTGGTTCAAATCCTAGTTTTGATTTGCGGATTCAATTCGTGGATCCAATTTTCTTTTTTAGGTTTGGGTTCAGTTTTGGGTTTTGCCTATACAAATTTCCATATATATATATATTCCCGTCTTTCACCATATTTCGGAATCATCTATATTTAAATTAAAATAGTAAACCACAAATGTTTTCTTTATAAATAAATAAATCCTTATCATCAATTTAACAAGAGACACATTGCGTTTGATTCGTGCTGATAAAATGTGTAACATGGTCTGTTAATGATATTTACATATAATAAGTATTACATGAGTATAAATGCATAAAATTGAAAATAATATACACAATGTCTAATTGGAGACCACGTTGATCAATACATTACAAGTTCTAATAAATAATTATATAATTGATGTTTATAGTCAATATGCTGAGATGAGAAGCCTATAACATTTACAAATATTCATTGTGCTTGTTGAAGATGTTGCATTGGTTCTACTTGTTGTAGATTAGAAACCAAACACTTTTGAAGAGAACAAAGATCATTTCAGCTGCAACTTTGTTTTTGTATTGGATATGTGCAACTCAAAAAATGTATGAAGGTGGCTATAGGGAGATTGTTTTTGCTTAATATGTAACTAGCTTTAAGTAGTAGTAATACATTTTTTAAATGTGTAGGGAAAAAAATATTTAAAAGGAATATTCTATTGTATATTAAATATTATTATATTAATTAATAGCTAATATATGATTATATATCATAAATATATAATAATAATCATATTAGTAGTAATTATATATAGTATATAAAGAATTATATATGTTTATATAGTTTTAATTATATATATCATCTATACATAATGAATTTAATATATATTTTATAAATATATTATATTAATATTAATATATTCTATAATATAATTATAATTATATTATATAATTTAATTAATTTATATATAGTATGGATATATAACATATACTAACAATAATATACTAATTATATATTATATTATTATTAAGTTATAACATTATTATAGTATATAATATATTGAGTAATATATTAATATATTAAACAACAAAAGAATATCAATTCTATGACTTTCAATCAAATCAAACAGTTTCACTTTTTACTATTGTATAATTGACTAGACATATTACATACAAACTTTATACTATTTAGAAATAGTGCTTTTAAATGAATAGTATCAAATAGTGATACGTTAGTCAAAATGCTTACTTGATATTGATATGACTGTACATACTATGATCCAATAGAATTAAAGAAAAATATTTTCATATGTTTTAATAAATTTTAGAAAAATATATACATTAGAAAAAATAGTCAACTGATTTTAATTTTTTGCTCCTATTGGTTCATTTGAACAAATTAATAAAACTAGGTGAATGCATTAGTGTACCTGCCTATGGCAAGAACTAATAATAACAATTAAAAGAAAAGCCTTCACAATTGAAAAAAGATTCTATTATTAATTTACTAATATAAATTATATTGTATAACAATTTAATTAGTAGTCATACATTCGTGAAAGCACCTATTTTGTCTTGTCTAATGATTGATTGAATGAACAAGAAGCCCAAATGAACCAAACATTCCCTCGAAACCAACATTTTTGATTGACAATAAGAAGAAACGCCATGGCAAGGCAATATTACCCACCCCTACTTGTAAGGCAATCAAAATTTTCAAGGTCTTGACATCCCTATAGTTTTCTTACTAGATTTCAATCGATAGTAATATCAAATAGGAAACGAGAGTTGCAATACCATTTGTCATATGTATTTGAGCCCCTATTGCAGATTCTACATGAAGGACAATGGCACATCATCAGTCTCATATCCTTGAAATAACATCCATGAAAATTTAGGGTGGCATTTTAATTGCAAACATGAGCGAGAAAAAGACTAGATTCACACAAAACAAACACAAAAATAGTGAAAAAAAGTTTAAGTTATCAAAACTTAAGAAAATTTAGTTTGGGTTTGTGTGGGTTCATCTATGATGAACCTACAGTGATTATCTTGGCCTCAAAGTGATTCCACAATTGAGTCGGCCTAGATCATGTACTAGGTTCAAACTAAATCTGAATCTAGGGCTCTAGGCTATGAACTCGTAAACATATCTCAAGGATATAGTTTGATTAGCGCTTATAGGAGTTTAGTTAGAGATTGATTGATAGATTTGATAGGAAGGATTCATAGATCTACTTTAGAGAGTTGGCTATTGGCTCAATTGAGACATAGCGGTACAACGGATAGTTATGTGGACAATATTTAGAGATTATCAGTTGTGGTTCCATATGTTTCAGAGAGGAGACTCAGTTCTTTTCTTGGAGGGTTTGACCAAACCTCTTAAAGGTAGGGTTAAGGCATTTGACCTACCATCATTATCGAAGACCAATAGCAAAGCACTAACTTCAGAGATTTTGATTCCTAAGAGAAAATTTCAGTACATGGTACCAATAAATATCCCACTCCTGATAGGATATTTACTTCTGATTTTTGCCTGTCTTGTCTATTGTTTTTTTTTGGTTTTATAGTTTTTTGGTTTTTTTGTGTTTTGCCAAGAATGCAAGAAAATACAAATACTTACAAATTAAATATACTTAAGCAAACTTTTAAAACCATCAACTCAGATTTTCATTTAATGCTTAGAAAATACATAATAATCATACCCGGAGCCCAATGGAATAAAATGCAGGTCTGAAATTGTTTTAACCAGTAAATAAGAAGACCTCAATAATGGATGCCTCTCCTGATAGCCACCAATAGATGCCCCCAAACTTCTGCTCACAGTCTGATTGCCTTGGATACCAAACTTGATGAAGGTTTAGACACAAGAACCTAGGCGTTTGAGCGTAGAAATCACCACACCCAATGCTGGAGGTTGTACGGCCTGTTTCTAGACTGTACGACTAGCTATAAATCCCATGTGCCAATAATGAAGGGTGCAATCAGCAATATATATGATCAGCAATATTTGTCCTCAATCAATTTTCTGATCTGCACACTAACCCTTGATAATCCTTGGAATAAATAACTCCAATATGCACAAATGTAGCTCCTGAATGAAGCCACCTAAAGAGCAATCCTTGGATGATATTTCACACTTGTAGATCATTGAGAGTTTTTGTTCTCCAAGATTGAACTTTCAGACTGAAACCCTTGTTTCTTTTCCACAGCAAAAGAATCAAGTTCATAAAAGTTGAATGAATGAATAAAGTGAGCTTTTTTGAGTGCTTTATACCTCCTCCAAAAAAGCACAATTTCTTTAGGGTTTTTTAACCATTTAATATTCAATAACATTTTCTTTAGTTGCACAAGTGATATAACCTTCATGTGGGCTCCACCTTTAATGACTTATTAATTGACCTTATGATATAATAAAACCATATATTATAAAGGTCATTAAACTCTATTAATGATATCCACTTATAATTTAATTATTATTAAAGTTAATACTATAATAATAATTAATAATCATAACTCCATAGAAAACCCAATATATCAACATTTAATTAATTCTGCCAACACCACGAGGTTACCCATTGCTTCCTTTGCTCATCAGAATGGCTTACTATAAATAGTAAGGTTGGACCCAACTATCCAATTGACTTACTAAAAATAGTGAGTGTAAACGGAGCCAGAAACACCTTAGGAAGGTTATCCTCGAATATCATTGAACTTTGGAGAAGATAACTCCCAAATAAGGCCCTCTGAACACCAACATTAGCCTATGAGGAGCCGTTGATAGGCTAATCCATCAAACACTGAAACTGACTAAGGATGGGACATTAGATACCACCTAGATAGAGTCGGCCTAGATCATGAACTAGGTTCGAACTAAATCTAAATCTAGGGCTCCAGGCTATGAAAGCGTGAGCATAGCTCAAGGATATAATTTGATTAGCACTTATAGGATTTTAGTTAGAGATTTATCGATAGGTTTGACAAGAAGGATTCAAAGATCTACTTTAGAGAGTTGGCCAATTGCTCAATTGAGACAGAGTAATACGATGGATAGTTGTGGACAATTTTTAGAGATTATCAATTGTGGTTCCATATGTTTCAGAGAGAAGACTTAGTTATTTTCTTGGAGGGTTTGACCAAACCTCTGAAAGGTTGGGTTAAGGCATTTGATCTGCCATCATTATCGAAGACCAATAGCAAAGCTCTAACTTCAAAGAGTTTGATTCCTACGAGAAAATTTCAGTACATGGTACCACCTCCAATAGCATATAAGAAACCTTTTAAGAAGGAAGTGCAACTTTCAAAGAAATATACCACATAAGGCAAGCAAGGAAGAGGAGTTGAAGAATGAGCTTAGAAGGAAAAAGTTATGCTTCTCTTGTAAGGAGCCATGGTAGCCAAGATGCCAATGTCTGGGTAGAGGACATGTACACTACAATGAGGTAGTTCTAGAAGAAGAATTGGAAGTAGAGGATCTTAAGCCTGAATTTGAAGAACTAGAGCATGGGGGTGCCATAGAAGAGGAGGTTTTAGGAGGCATTCTTGCCTCACTTTCAGGAGCACTTAAGTATCATCCTTTTAAAGTTAGTGGAAGATTGCTTGGGCAAAGGATTATAGTGTTGATTGATAGTGGAGCTTGATGGCGACTTTGTTTCTAGGAGAGGACTAGACATAGAAGTTTTTGAGGATTTCGATGTTATAGTTGCAGATGACTTTGTTGGGACTCAAATCTGTAACACCATTTTTGCTTGAGTCAATTTTATATTGTGTGCCTTAGTCATATTAGACCCATTGTTTATAACACACTTGAGACATCCTAAATGGGTCTTTGAGTGTCAAAAGCCACAAAACTCAACAAAAAATTTGAATCTAGATTGTTTCGAATGTTTTCCTTGGTGTTCTATGTGTTTTTTGGACTTTTGGAGTTTTGGTGTTCATATTTGCATACTTTCCCTTTCAATCTTGACAATCTGCTTAGTTATTGTTAAATTTTGTTTGTGTTGTCTTTTCGGTGTTTCAGAGTTTTACTCCTAGTCGTCCTTATCAGACTTTTCATCCTTGGCATGTCTTCCTTGAAATCTTGCACCTTCCCTCTAAGTCCCTTTGCAAGTTTTAGAGTATCAGACTTTCTTGTACCCCGATACCATTCTAATGGCATGTGGTATAAGTTCTTTTCAGTCCCCAAAGTTCGAAAGTCTATAAAATGCCTAAGTCTTTTGTTCTAGACTTTTGGACTTTTGCAGTTTCCCATCCCTTCATACCCTCCCTTCCACCACCAACACCCCAAAAGTTTTCTCTTCATCTAAATGTTTTGGAGTGTTGGAGTTTTTCATCCTATCATCCCCCTATTAGATTTGTCATCCAGGTCATGCCTTCCCCAAAAGTCGATGTACCGACTTTGTCTTACGTCTTCATTGAATTTCCTCTAAGAATTATGGATGTTCTTTGTTTCCCCAATTCGTTGATTTCCCAAAACCTTGACAAAGGAAGATAGAAAAGCCATCAAGTTTGTGATGTCACAAAATTTGTAAGTTCGTGACCTTTGCGAGTGTGCGATGAAGGAAGAAAGAAGATTGAAAAGTTGCAAAGTTCGCTTGTTCATGACCTTGCCGAAAGTGGGACAAAGAGATGGGATGAGTTCATTATGTCAATAAGTTCGCTAGTTTGTGAACCTATTGAAAGGTCAATGAAAGGAAGGAGTTAATGTTGACAAGTTCATGAATTCACCAACATGCCGAAAGTGCAACAAGAATGAATGAGTTCAAGTGTCACAAAGTTTTCTAGTTTGCAAAATTTGCAAAAGGTCGATATGGTTCTTCAGTTTTCAAAAGGTGCAAAAGTTCGAAATAATCAGCATCAAGTATGAAAAGATTGAAGGAAGAAGGCAAATAAGTTAACAAGGTTCTTGATGTTTGAAAGTTCATGAGTGCAAAAGGCCTATTTAACTTGGAGCCATATATTTTCTATGCTTTTGTCATTTTATAGTTGAAACTTGGAGCCTTTGGGAATTTTTTTATAATTCTTATATAATATGTATGCACATTCACAATGAAAGCATTTGAATTTCTTTACTTTGTTTGTCAATTCTTATGTGAAATCTCAATTCAAGTCTAATGTTATGTATTAATTTTTTACAATGTCTATGATGAATGCTTTATCAATGTTATGATATGAATATTTGAAATTTCTCTATATTTTTAAAAATTTCCCTATTTTTTAATAGCCGTTACCTACCGTCCCCTAAAAAGTGGCCCAAAAGTACCCCTATACTGGAAACACGTCTTGCCATTCCCTGTCATCCCTGTCCCCAAAACTTGGGGGTAGCATAGGTGTAAACCATTTGCTAGTCCAATTGTTGTAAAGCAACAATACTAGGTTAAGGACCTAAGACCACTTGAAATATTTGTTGTTAAAACAGAAGGGTGATACTGCACAGTGACTGTGTTCCTTAGAATAATCATTGGTCCATCTTTCAAATCCTCTATCTAGTCCATACATTGCTGAAAATGACAAATCAGATCAAAGGATAATTTATTCTTGATTATTTTGCTTCTTCATACATGAATATCAAAGCTACAAGGAATAAATCAGCCACTACTATAATTTCACAAATCCTTGTTATAATCTATGAAAATATATATCTGCTTGACACTGTAATGTAACTACTACAGGTATTTTAACCAGTGTGTCTGAAAGGGCTACCCACCTTGGTCTTACAGAGTGAAAAGGGCAGGAGAGATTTATCTTAGGATCTCTCTTGTTTGTTGCCCAACTTCTCAACAGTTTTCAGCATAAGGTCCTGCAAATCAATAGAAATTGTTGAATGCAGGTTGGAGAACCAACAGGTTTCACCATTCTATGCACTAGAAAAATAAGGCAGCTCAACGTTACCTTGGGAAGGCATGAGATGCATGATGACTTCTATGTTGCAGGATTAAGAGAAATGGCCATGATTTTGGGTGTGCAATGGTTGTTCTCACTTGGAGTGTTCACCCTCAACTATCAAACTATGAAGCTAAAATTGAAATTGGATGAGAAAGAGTTATTAGATTGTGGCATAAAAGAATGTGTAATGTCCCCTTTTTAGCTTGACATTGCTTGTGGATGGTTTAGCCTATCAGTGGCCCTCATAGGCTAATAGGACATGGTTTGAAGGTCTTCTTGGCAGTTACCCGGGTGGTGGTTGGCTCACTCCGTGGATTCAAGTGTTCATTTGCTGATTCTTATGGTATCTTGGATGTTGGATAACACACTGTTTGATAACATACTGTTCAATAACACATTGTGTTAGAAAACATATTGTTGGATAACATATTGTGTTATATTTCATATTTGCACTTTATGAGTTATATTTTATATTATTATAATAAAGTGTAAATATAATATAATATTATAATGTTTTATTGGAAATTTCTAGAAGGGGCCGACCTCTTGAGAGAAAATAAATAAATAGATGTTGTTGGCTTGCTTCTCATTCATCCAGGATTTGTTAATTGATTTGAAGAACTTGTTTGGTGAAGGAGCCAGGTAGGGTTTGTACCATTTCCAGCCATTGGGAACGAAAACTTTCACTGGTTAGCAATTTCGAGGGTGTGAAATGTCATCTGAATTATTGCAGCTGTGGGGAAGATACTTCAGTCTTCCACTTGTGCTTCATTGGAAAAACTTTGTGGCCTTTCGCCAAGTTTTTGTATGGTTCGATTTGAAGGATTGTTGAGACATTTTTGGTGTTGAAGTTTTCACTCATTTTGGCATTTTGGGAGGACGACTTTCATTGGAGAGAATCGAATTTTTATATCAGAAATTACAGTCATCTTAAGTCTGCATAAAGCCACGATTTTGTTCATTTCTCCTCCATTTGGCATCAAATTCTCTTTGTATTTGCAGCGCTCCATATGAGGAATGGTGGAGATGAAATCTGATATATTTTGAAGGCTATTGGTGGCTTCATTAATTTATTTACAGAGGTCTGATATTGAGTTTACAGTTGCAGGCCGACCATGGAAAGATTGATTTTTTCATTCATTGCTCTCCATTGAGTGGATAGAATTTTATGGGTCTTTGAGGGATCTCCTTCTATCGACCTAGCAATCATTTCAAGGTGCATTTGGAGGTGACAAAGTGCCGCTATTAATTTATATTTGATGTGCAGTCCTAGGACAGGGGCGGACACACTAGAAGAGGGTTGATTCTTATCTAGAGGTGATAAAAAAATTCTAATTAAATTTGGAGGGCATTGCTGGTCAACTAGAAGTAAGGGCGCTGCAAGCTTGGTGGCAAATACTATGAGCATAAGGAGAATCTAATTTTTCTATCAGTCAGCCATCAATTTCTAGGTTTTAATATCAGTCATTGCATCTCAATTAGTTGGCACTTTATCAGCATATGAGGCATTGTTATTATCAGTCATTTGTAGTTGCTTTTATTTGTTGCTGTAGGAGTTCATTTCAATCAGATTTTGCATCAGTATATCAAGTATATTAGGTGCTGCTATATATGATATTTGTAAACAGATTTGGCATTGTATAAGATTCAATTTGTAAGCCAAGAGTCTTGGCATGATTACATTTGTCATTGTGATTGGGAATGCATTTCAATAAAGGAGTCAAGTTGGGAAGTCTCATATTTGATGTAATGAACCATTTTAATTAGTTCCTTAGTATGCATGCCAATTGTATGACGAAATGTCACTTGGCTGTAGATGCATGTTTTTTACTTAGAAGTCATAGATATGCAGTGTAGATGATTAAGAGAAGTCATACATGCTTTTAGATGATAATTTATGTATTGAAGTGTTGATTCTCAAGCATTGAAAGCATTCTATAATCATTTTTCAAAGAATATATCAGACTGATAACACAGACCAGCAAGCTGGAAGTTTGCATATGAATTGTTTGTCAATATTCCTCGAGCCTTACCTCAGCATTGGGAGGTCAATTTGAGACAAGGGATATTACAGAATGAGCTCCAAAAGTTGTCATGGCTAAGAGGATGGAGTATCAAATCATGACTACATTTATAGGCAAGATATCTTCATATGATGGTATTTGGCCTACTTTGAAACAACTTTGTGTGGATTTTGATCTTGCAGTTTCAATATTGCCAATGATTAGCAATCCCCATCAAGATTTTAGGAAGAATGTCATTGGAGGCATTGTTCCTATTTAGGTAGTTGGAAACACTATGAGAAGATCTCAAGAGGAGGCTACCATGAATATCAGAGTAGTGTAGCGTGAGCAACCTGAAGTTTGGGTATTTGGACAAAGGATCCCCAACAAAAAATGAAGGAAGCAAGTGGTGATAAGATCCTACCCTCAAATGGTAGAAGGAACACACTCAAGACAGCTACGAGTCTAATTTTCAGCCTTGATGCTGCTGTCAACAGCATTATCAGCTCATACAAATGTTGTTATAGGTGCTTGCAGTCATGGGAAGGAGGACTTTTCATATTTTTCCCATCCCTGATTTCAATTTCAACTGTTTCTAAAATTGAGACTACATGTAAATCATTAGTAATGACCAAGAACTCCTTGAGCAATGCTTCCCAAAATGGAAATGTTTCCTTCTCTTGTTGATACATTTTCTGGCCTGTTTGTGCATTTCAACTCCAAAAGTATTATTTTGTAAACAAAAACTAGGAATGCATCATATATATTTTTTTGTGTTTAATACTGGGCAGTATTTACAACAAAGCACTTTACTTGCAAAACACCTTTTTGTACCTTGTCCTACTGTCCCTTGCCATTATGTCATGCCTAGGCATAATGAAGATATTAGTTATTCTGGGACTGGGATGATAACTAGAATAAATTTTATGTGTTTAAACTTTATGTAGAGTTTCAAACCTTTTTGATAAATGCTAGGCAGTACCCATCATTGATGTATCTGTTCCTAGAAATTTGTGTTTGTAGGGAGTGATTACATTGTGCTAATATATTTTCTCATATGCTGTTTAATGTTTGTTGTGTTATTTGTTTATTGGAAATACAAATTGTATAGGAGCGAATTTGCACTCGTAACGCAAATTCCCCTTTTACCCCTTTACATTTTAGAAAACCAAACTTGGAGGCTTAATTCCACATAAGCCCGTTGTTCACATCACACTTGGCGCCTATTTTGTGTGTCGGTGGAGGCGTTTCTATCGAGGACGCTCGCGTGGCGCGCAGACGTCCGTGTGGCACACTTATGTCCTTGGCAGATTCTTGCGGATGGAGTCTGCAGAAACGTTACACTTCCTATTGGAAGTCGAAGTGTAACGCCTTTCTTTGGCTGGCCGACTCGAACATGGTCGTTTTCCTCCATTCCTTCTTAATATACTCCATTCATTCATCCATTTTCATCTTTGGTTGAAGCCTACACAATCTCTTCACACTTTGAACATTCATCCACAAGCTTTGAAGCAACATTTCACACTTTATAGCAGCAATCTATCACTCCATCACTTCGATAGAGCAAACGCAAGACAAATCCATTGCAACAGAGGCTTGAGTTCCTCTCATATTTCTCCTCCACTAGCCTTGAGCGCTTTGGACGGAGGTGGTAAGCTCCTCTCATCTTCTCTATTGTTTGGTTGAGTAAGCATGTACTGTTTTGTAGTGTTTTTGGTGTACTTTGCTTGTATTCTTTTTTTATTGCTCTATTTCTATGTGATGAGCCTAGCTAGCTCACTGTCCAATACCTGTCTTGTTTTTAAGAGTATTTGTGTTTTTTGAGTTTTTTAGAGAATTTTTAATAGATAGAAGAGAAGGGGCGCATCATATAATTGCTCATAGAATGAAAACTTGAGCTATTCTATTCAAACTGAAATTGCAGAAGGTGTTTATTTGCATCAACAATGGATTTAATACATACAAACATACCCGAAAGCCTCCAGTTTATTTGATTAAAAAACGTAGCCAGTTTGCCAGTCTATACATGAAAATCTGACAAGATTCAGAATAGGATGAAACAAGGTCTGAATCCAACTGTGAAACTGAAGCTATAGAAGAGGGAAGACCAAGTGCTGAAGATGAGGGAGTTTAACCCTTGAGAAGTTAGGCGCTTCTTCAAGGAGGAAACACGCCTTTGCTCAAAAACCCACGCCCCTCAAGCAAGAAACATCATGAAACCCTAGCAGCAAGTACATCCAAGCAGATTTGATGCCTACTATGTTGAAGAAAGAACACCACAATCAAACCCTCTGATTTCTGATGAAGAACAGTCCAAAAATCTGTTGAAAACACAATAGAACCCCTGAAATGAAGTCCTCTAAAACAGCAGCAATTCAGCTGATCTCTCACAGCCTCAGAAGTGCACTCACTGAAGAGATTTCATTCTCCAATGGTGGATTTGCAGCAACCTGATCACAGGAAGGAAGCAAGGTAGAAAACCCTTAAGGCAAAGTTGAAATGATCAAAATATATATGTTTCTCATTGCCTCAAGTCTCCTTTATAACCAAGGAGGTCAAAACCTAAAAGGGGCGCACATTTTAGGGTTTTGCATCTTTTAAATTTATGAGATATAAACCAAAGTCACTTTCCATAGTTCTCTTTGATTTTTGGCGCCTCCTTTAGTGAATTAAATGAAATATATTAAAATATTCACTTTAGACTTATTTAAATGAAAAATTAGAAATATTAAAGTCAATTTCTAATAAATCACTTAAGTAAGCCTATCTCCCTCCATACTTCACCGAATCCAGTGCCGTCAGAAGCAACTCAGACTCCAATATTGCCAAGGCACACAATGAGCCCATCCACGATCTCAGAAAATGAAATAGAGCAAACTCTCCAGAAGATACCACTGACCCTCTAACCAAACCAGTTAGCCCACAAGGGTCCAAGAAAGGGCTAACACACTGCATCAGGTGACTGACTAGAGTGGGGACATCACAGTCCGCCCTCCCCGAATTTGCTTGTCCGCAAGCAAACTCAAAGCTGGATGCTGTAAAACACTGTCACCCTCCCAAGTCGCATCCTCTACTGGTAGATCCTTCCACTTCACCAAGTATTCCCTGATAACCCTTCTCCGAAGATGACGCTCTCTGGAATCCAGAATGGCCTCAGGAACCAATATCAACTTCCCCTCATCATCTAGGGGTGGTAAATCAATAGAAGGAATCACATGTGGTCCCAATGCCTTTTTGAGGCGTGAAACATGGAACACATTGTGAACCTTGCTATCCATCGGAAGATCCAACTCATAAGCCACTTCACCGACCCGTCTGACAACTCTGAATGGTCCATAGTATCGCGGCTTAAGTTTCTCTGCGCCCTTCTTACGAAGGGTGGACTGCCTATAAGGCTGGAGCATCAAATACACCAAATCATCGATCTCGAAAGATCGCTCCACTCGCCTCTGATCAGCATATTGCTTTTGCTGATTCTGAGCTTTCTGTATATTCTCTCTGAGTGTCCTCATAATATCCTGGTTTTCCTGTAATAGATCACCAGCACTAGGTACTCTACTGTCACTCAGTATCAAATCTAGAAAACTCGGAGCATCATAACCATATAATGCTCGGTAGGGAGTCATCTGAATGCTCATGTGATGAGTGGTATTGTAGCAATACTCACAAAGGTATAACCATCTCACCCATGCCTTCTGCTGCCCTGAACTGTAATTCCGCAAGTATCCCTCCACCCATTTGTTAACTATCTCAGTCTGTCCATCTGTCTGGGGGTGGTAGATAGTACTCGGAGTGAGTTCTGTTCCGCATAGCTTGAATAACTCTTGCCAGAAGTTACTCATAAACCTGCTGTCCCTATCACTGACTATACTCCGAGGCAAACCATGCAATTCGAATACCTCACGAAAGAACAAAGCAGCCACCTGAATAGCTGTGTGCGTAGTAGTGATTGAGAAGAAGTGAGCATACTTCGTCAATCGATCTACCACCACAAAAATGTTGTCTTTCCCTTGAGCTTTCGGTAAGCCCGTAATGAAATCCATAGACAAGCATTCCCACTTCCTCTCAGGGATAGGAAGCGGCTGGAGTAATCCTGCAGGGTATGTGTGTTCTTGCTTGTTCTGCTGACAAACAAGGCATTCCCTAACATACTGGAGAACAAAGGATTTGAAACCCTTCCAAGTGAATCTTTCCCGTACCTGCCTATAGGTCTTAAAGTACCCGGGATGTCCTGCCATGGGTGCATCATGAAATGATCTCAAAACATGGTTCCTCATCTCTGAATCTGGAACTTGAAATATCCTCCCTTTGTAGATAATAAGATCATCTACAAGAGAGTACCTGGCATCCTGCACTGTTCCATCCACTATGCTAGAAGCCCATGGGTTCTTAGCATACTCAGCTACAATCATATGTCTCCAGTCCTCTGAAATCTGAGTAAGGGAGCTCAAGTGAGGACGGCGAGATAATGCATCAGCAACTACATTCTGAGTACCCTTGACATAGGAGATGTCAAAATCATAAGATTGAAGTTTGCTGACCCATTTCTGCTGTCTTTCATTCAAATCCCGCTGTCCAAGGAAATGTTTCAGACTATTGTGATCGGTTTTAACACAGAATTTACTACCAATCAAGTATTGTCTAAATTTGGCCATGGCATGCATGATGGCCAACATCTACTTATCATAGATGCTAAAGCTCCTCTCAGGACCTCTCAGCTTCCTACTCTCGAAAGCTATGGGATGACGATCCTGCATAATGACTGCACCAATCCCTTCACCGCTGGCATCACAATGTAACTCAAAGGGTTTGGTGAAATCCGGCAAAGCCAACACTGGACATGAAGTCATGAGAAGTTTGAACTTCTCAAAGCACGCCTGTGCTAATGGTGTCCACACAAATGCACCCTTCTTAGTCAAATCAGTTAGTGGCGCAGCATGCCGAGAGAATCCACTAACGAACCGACGATAGAAGGCACACAACCCTACAAAACCCCTGAGCTGTGTCAATGTCTCAGGTGTAGGCCAATCAATAATAGCTCGAACCTTCTCTGGATCCATGCTAACTCCCTCACTGCTGATAATGTGACCTAAATAAAGAAGCTCGGCCATGCCCAACGCACACTTGGACTCCTTGGCGTACAAGGACTCCCTGTCAAGTATGCACAAAACCTCATCTAGGTGAACCATGTGTTCTTCCCATGATCTACTGTAAACTAAGATGTCATCGAAGAATACCAACACATGTTTCCTTAGTTGAGGATGGAAAACCCTGTTCATAGTGGACTGAAATGTAGTTGGAGCATTGGTTAAACTGAAAGGCATAACCAAGAAATCAAAGTGTCCACAGTGACATCTGAATGCGGTTTTCTCTATGTCCTCCTCTCGGACTCTGATCTGATGATAGCCTGTCCTCAAATCAATCTTTTAGAAGTAGCAAGCTCCATGAAGCTCATCTATCAACTCATCAATCCGCGGAATAGGATATCTGTTCTTTATAGTTCTCTTGTTCAACACTCTATAATCAATACACATTCGGAGTGTACCATCCTTTTTCTTCACCAAGACAACTGATGAAGCAAAGGGTGACTTACTCGGCCTAATATGCCCCATAGCCAACAGTTCTTTGATGGTTTTCTCAATTTCATCTTTCAAGCGCTTGGAGTGCCGGTAAGGAGTGATCATTATAGGTTTTGTGCCCTCTTCCAGCTCTATGATGTGCTCAATACCTCTATCAGGAGGTCTACCTGGTGGAATTGCACTGAAAACCTTTGTATGTTTGATTCTGAGTTTTTGTATATCAGGATGGTAAGAGGAAGCTTGCTGATCCAACTATGAAGGCATTAACTTGCATTCAGCAACCCAATCTACCATGTCATGTCGAACCAAACGTTCCATTCTTTTGAGTGAGATTTCTTTCACATTGTTGTCCTTGATGGCTTTAAGAACATGGTTTGTGCCATCAACTTTGAATTTCATCTCCATGTCGATCAAATTGAGTGTGAACTCTCCTATAGCATGAAGCCACTTCATGCCGAGAACTATATCAGTTCCTCCCATGTTCACAACATAAAAATCTGCCTTAAACTCATAGTTATTGAGTTTCAAAGGCAAGTTTGAAATCATTCTCTTGCAATTGAGAGTATATCCATCAGCAACCTTGACTCTAATGCTTTCAAACTACTGAGTTTGAATTCCTCTCTTCTCCACTAAACGTGAGTCAATAAAATTGTGAGTTGCACCTGTATCTAAAAGGGATATGACTCTTTGACCAGCCAAGACCCCACGGAGTCTAAAGGATCCTTCTCTTTGCATGCTAGATAAATGAGCCTCCTTTAACTCAGTTTCTACTACAATGTCAGCCTCATCTTCTGACTCTTCTCCATCTGTATCATAAATTGGAGCTTGCTGATCAGAAAAATCAGTCACTTTTTCTCCCTCATAAAACCACTCCATGTTCCTGTTTTGCCCTTTGGGTTTGAGGGGGCAATCATGAGAAAGGTCATAAGGGCCTTTGCAGTAAAAACAAAGTTTCCTTCTACGTAGATCATTCATTGTTTCCCGATCCAAAGGTGCTGTATATTTCTTTTTCTGATCAGCATTATCAGCTCTTTTCGAATCAGATTTATTTTCATTGTAAGAAGTAGAAGGTTTGGTGCCAAATTGCTTTCGAGGATTAGAGAGCTCCATGCTGCGAGCTTTCCTCATGGTTTCCTGTAATGTTGGTGGATCAAATGCTTTGATCCATCCCTTCATAGGCTCAAAAAGTCCCTCAATAAAGAGTATGATCAGCCTCCTCTCAGAAATGCCTGTAACCATAACTGACAACTTCTGAAACTCTCCAATATATGACTCCAAACTACCTAGCTGTTTCAGCTGTGCTAGGTCTCTGAAAAATAGCTCGGGGTCACGTTTGTCAAACCTCTCTACCAGTCTATCTGTGAACTCCTGGTATGAAGTAATCTGATCATGGTGAAGAGTAGCCATGCCATGAATCCACCAATCATGAGCTACACCATCAAGGTGTAATGCTGCAAATCTAATTGCATCCTCCTCGGGCATGGGACGTAGAGACAAGAATGTATCTAACTTGCTGACCCAAGCACGTGCTATGACTCTACCACTGCCATCATAGTTCACCAAGGTGAGTTTGTTGGTAGCGTGTCTAAGATCACTGTGCTGGTATCTAGGTCTTCTGTCATTCCTGTTTCTGTTGTGATCACACCTCTGATTCATGAATCTGTCAAAGTTAAGGTGCTCCTTAACTCTTGGTGGTAATGTATCCCATTCATCATGCATAGCCACGATGTTATCAGTAAAGCTAATCTCACCACTCTGTTCAACCTCTTCCTCACCCTCTGGATCATTTCTAGTGAAGGTAGGACATGTTGCTCTCTCAAAAGTGCGAGCTGGAACAATGGGTCTATGAGGTGCGCCATGGATACTGCCCTCTGGATTACGCCCTGTATGCTGACCTCTCCCAAGTGTTAAGTTCTCCACATTTGTGCTAAGCTTTTCAAGGATGTCCGCCACCTTTTCTTGACCTGCAACCATACCTCTTAACACATTTTGAGCTTCTAAGTCCTCATTATTTCTGCGAGAACTTTCTCCTTCCCTATTAGCCATATTGTCCAAGTCTATTTCCTCCTCCTGTTCTTCAAATGGAAATGCTGGAAAAGGATTATCATCACCTCTTTGATTTCTAGGGCCCCTGCGAGAATAGTACCTGTCATAACCCTCCTGGTGTGACTTCATAATTTTTCTAACTCCACAAGCTAGCAGAATCAGAGCTCTGATACCACTGTGATGAGCATAGCTAGCTTACTGTCCAATACCTGTCTTGTTTTTAAGAGTATTTGTATTTTTGAGTTTTTTAGAGAATTTTTAATAGATAGAAGAGAAGGGGCGCATCATATAATTGCTCATAGAATGAAAACTTGAGCTATTCTATTCAAACTGAAATTGCAGAAGGTGTTTATTTGCATCAACAATGGATTTAATACATACAAACATACCCGAAAGCCTCCAGTTTATTTGATTAAAAAACGTAGCCAGTTTGCCAGTCTATACATGAAAATCTGACAAGATTCAGAATAGGATGAAACAAGGTCTGAATCCAACTGCGAAACTGAAGCTATAGAAGAGGGAAGACCAAGTGCTAAAGATGAGGGAGTTTAACCCTTGAGAAGTTAGGCGCTTCTTCAAGGAGGAAACACGCCTTTGCTCAAAAACCCACGCCCCTCAAGCAAGAAACATCATGAAACCCTAGCAGCAAGTACATCCAAGCAGATTTGATGCCTACTATGCTGAAGAAAGAACACCACAATCAAACCCTCTGATTTCTGATGAAGAACAGTCCAAAAATCTATTGAAAACACAATAGAACCCCTGAAATGAAGTCCTCTAAAACAGCACCAATTCAGCTGATCTCTCACAGCCTCAGAAGTGCACTCACTGAAGAGATTTCGTTCTCCAATGGTGGATTTGCAGCAACCTGATCACAGGAAGGAAGCAAGGTAGAAAACCCTTAAGGCAAAGTTGAAATGATCAAAAATATATATGTTTCTCATTGCCCAAGTCTCCTTTATAACCAAGGAGGTCAAAACCTAAAAGGGGTGCACATTTTAGGGTTTTGCATCTTTTAAATTTATGAGATATAAACCAAAGTCACTTTCCATAGTTCTCTTTGATTTTTGGCGCCTCCTTTAGTGAATTAAATGAAATATATTAAAATATTCACTTTAGACTTATTTAAATGAAAAATTAGAAATATTAAAGTCAATTTCTAATAAATCACTTAAGTAAGCCTATCTCCCTCCATACTTCACCGAATCCAGTGCCGTCAGAAGCAACTCAGACTCCAGTACTGCCAAGGCACACAATGAGCCAATCCACGATCTCAGAAAATGAAATAGAGCAAACTCTCTAGAAGATACCACTGACCCTCTAACCAAACCAGTTAGCCCACAAGGGTCCAAGAAAGGGCTAACACACTGCATCAGGTGACTGACTAGAGTGGGGACATCACATTCTACACCGTTGCAAACTTGGCTATCCGTGGAGGTGGAAACACCAAAACGGGGGTCTGACTGAGGCAAACCCCTATACAGCCCCCCAACATTTTCCTTCTTTTCTGTGTGTAGGTGGAGAGATCTTGGAGCAAGCTAGCGAAAGGATTGTTGTGTGAGATCATCTTCGTCACCCTTGCGGTAATCTACTTTCTTTATCACGTTCGTCTTTACGTTTCATATTTCATTGTCCTATCCTGCACCTTTAGAAGCTCTTAGACTAGGCTATTAGTCTGCCTTTTAGAGGTTAGACTGTCTCTGTGGTTTTCTGGCCGTACGGACGCCACCGCACCTGAGAGACGCCAGTGCGCCATACTGTCGTCCCAAAACCGTGCTTCTATCCTTCGACAGAGAGCTACCCGAGACACAAAGTTGACCTTGACAACCGACTTGCCTAGTCTCCTCTCAACTCTCGGGTTTGCAGAGTGATTGAAGAACCTTATAGTCCTCATCATTCTCATCCTACCCATCCTAACACTCCTTTAAACTGAGGTAAGTTAGGGTAGCCATACTGCTCTTGGCCTTTCGTGACCTGGGGCCTTGCAGTGGTTGGTCCCCCTCTCTTACACAAACATATATTTGAATAAGTTCTACATTTTTTCATTTTCTTTTCAAATTAGTTGTTTCCTATATTGTTTCTTTACTTTGAGAGAGTTTGATTGCTCATGTTCCAATTTTTGTGCAACTTATACAATATCCTTTTCTTGAGGCTAGGTATCTAGATTTTAACACCTTGCTGATTATTGGTAAGCTTACTTGTCTTATTGAATCATGATAATTTGCTGATCAATTTAGTGTTCAGTACTTAGAAGAGATTATATATAATAGAACCAAAAAATCTTTATTTTAGTTAGTCACTAAAATTTCCACAAATTTGTAAGATTGATTATTTGCTTTGTTGCACAGGGACACATTCCCCCCATGCCAAAACTTGTGTCCTATCCAAAAGATAACTTTTTTTTCAGTTAATTGGGAAAAAATGAGGTTAGGGTTAGGTTGAAATCAGAAAAAGGCACTACAGAAAATAAAGATCCCAAAATTTGAAAAATCTGCCAAAAAATTGTTGGAAATCATGATTTTCATTTTATTGTGTCAATAATTGTTTGGCCATCTTTTTTAACTACAGTTTTTTTAAATGCCCTACATCTTGGAGATTTTGCCTGTCCCGGCATGGCCAAGGGCACCTGTGATGTACCTCAATTGAGCAGAAGATATTTTGATGCCCCTTATTTTTTCACTTAAAAAATGGCTAAAATAACAATAAACAAAAAGAGGTGTGTGTAATGTCCCCTTTTTAGCCTGATCTTGTTTTTGGATGGTTTGGCCTATTCTTGACCCTCGTAGGCTAACATAGATGGTTAGAGGGTCCTTCTTGGCAGTAATAAGTGGTTTTCTCCTTCAAAGCTCAATGTGGGTTCAGGTTTGGCCTTCGTTGGACTCAGTTCTTCATACTTACTATTTATAGTAAGTCATCATTTCAGGTCAAGGTTACTAAATTTAGCAAGGCACTTGGACAGGTCTCAGATGCAACGTTGACCTCTTATTTCGTTGGATGGGTGAAATATTAAATGTTTAATGATAATTAAATATTATAAAGTTAAATTATAAAGTAAAAAATGTACTTTATGTCCGATGAGGGCATGACCCTCAATTAAAATCACCTAAAGTACATTTTATATTATTATTTTTGGATGCCCATGGTTGGAGAGATATACAGTTTTTATTAAAAACCTAAAGTGGGTTTCAAAAGATGATTAAAAGTAGCTTAAGGGGTCGACCTTCTTGAGGAATTATAAAAGGGCATCAAAGGCATTCAAATTCATTATGTTATGCAAATTACAGTGAACCCTGGGGATGCGTCCCCGCCCCTAGGCCCTAGCGTTCCCGGAACGGAGACGTCTCGGAGACGTGGGGACGGCGTTCCCATGTCTCCGGAGGCGCCACCGTTTTGCTCCCTCGCCGCCGAAGACGCAAAAACGCACCGGCGTCTTCGAGACGCTGAGGGAGATGCCTGGGCGTCCCTCGAGCGTCTCGGGGATGCCCAAGCGTCTCCTGCGGCGGACAGACATAAAGGCACGATTTAAAAAAAAAAATAACACATTTTTATAATATATTTTTGGTTCTATTCGAACCCTAAGGGCATGTGGGGCCCATCTACACTCTTCTATGCTTTCAAAAGCCCCTCCTAACTTCATTTTTGTGCACATTTGCATTTCTACTTGTCTGCTACAGCAAGAAGAAGAAGAGTGAAGAGCTGAGGAAAGAGTGATTGGAGGAGTGAAAGGAGTGATTGCAAGTGAAAGAGGAGTGTCAAGGAGCAAGAAGAAGAAGAGGAGGAAGATTCTTTAGCTTGTTGAAGAGATTTTTCAAGCAAAAGGTAGGGTTTTTAACTGATTTTTTCTCTTATTTTCTGATTTTCGATGTTCATTGTTTTAGTTTTTTGAATTTTCTGATTTTCATTTCTAAATTCTAAGTTCTTAGTTCTTGTTGTTTCATTTTCTTGTTTCATTTCTAATTCTTGTTGTTTCATTTTCTAAATTAGTTTAGATTTTGTTTTGCAATTTAAAATTTAAAATATAGAGTTTTATTTTTTTAATTTTAAAGTAGGGCATAGGCTGAAACTATGTGTTTATTGATTTTTTTTTTTTCATTTTGTGAAATGCAGTGTCAAAATGAGCTCCCACAGTCATGAAATGAGTGAGGATGAGATGGAATTGGAAACTCATTCTCATAATGCAAGCCATTCAAAATATGAACCTGAGCATGAGGATGAGCACAATGAGGGGAGTGAACATGGGTCAAATCCAGAAGGGAAAACTAGTTCCATAGCTAGTGCACCAGTTGCTACTGATTGCCCCTCTCAACTTTTGGCAGAGTGGGCTAGGGGTCCTTATGATCCCAAATCTCCTCTCAAATAATTTGCAACAAGAATAACAGCCCCAACACCATCAGGTGGTGGTACGAGAAAATGGAAATGCAACATTTGTGGTGATGATTGGTTTGGGAGCATCACCAGAGTTAATGCTCACTTCCTCTTTTGGCCAGGAAAAGGTGTGGGAGCATGTGATTTTTTGAAGGACCCTAAAAATATGAAATACAGATTTGAGTTCAACAATCTTTCGGGTGTTCCAGATGATGTGGGAATTCGTATGCCTACTACCTTGTCTGGTAGGCAACATATTCAGACTATACAACAGATTCAGGAGCAGTATATGCAGAGACAGCCACATATTTCTACACACATCGTATCAGAGAGCAGAAACATTGTCAGGGGCAGCCTCAGAACCTTCATCCACCTATAGTGTTATGACTGAATTGCAACAGGGCAAGGGGAAACGCAAGATGCAAAATCAGCCTAACCCCATAGCTGATTTATTTAATGTGCACCAGAAGGATTAGATAGATGATTCCATTGGCAAGTTCATTTTTGTCAATGGAATCCCATTTCATGTAGCTCGATCTCCTTATTATAAGGAGATGATGTCGATGGTGGCGAAGGGAGGACCATCATATGTACCACCAGGTGAGCACAAATTGAGGACAACGATCTTGGATAACAACTATGCCAAGATCAGTTCATTGATGGAGACGATGAGGGCATGTTGGGAGGATTCTGGATGCAGCATTGTTATGGATGGGTGGACGGACATTAGGCATTGTCCACTCATCAATGTCATAGTTACATGTTCAGAGGGCCCATTCTTTCTCAGGGCGGTTGATTGTTCAGGGCATCGAAAAGATGTTGATTTTCAGTTTGAGATCCTTTGGGCAGCTATTGAGGAGATTGGGCCACAAAATGTGGTCCAAGTAGTGACAGATGCAACACATGTGTGCAGAGCTGCAGGGAGGCTTATCGAGACAACATACAGACATATTTGGTGGACTCCATGTTGTGTGCATGCCATGAACAATGCACTCAAGGACACGGGGAAGATTGAGTGGATTAGAGGAGTGGTCAACAATGCTAGAGATGTGCAGATGTATATTTGCAACCACCACACTTCACATGCCATCTTCAGGAGCTTCGCGAAGAAGGAGTTCTTGAAACCAGTTGAGACCCGATATGTATCCTATTTCATTCTTATGGAGAGAATGCTTGAGTTGCAAGAGCCACTGCAACTCATGGTTATGACGCAAGAATGGAATCGGTGGGATGGGGCCAGGATAGAGCAAGGGAAGAGGGTGAAGGAGATAGTGAAGAGTGATGGATTTTGGAATGATGGAAAATATATTGTTGCCATCATTGAACGAGTTGTCCAAGTCATCAAATATGGGAATGGAGATGCACCTAACCTTGGAGAGGTGTATGAGTGCATTGATTCGATGCTTGGCCAGATGAGGGCAGTTGTGCGAGAGAAGGACCCCACTCTAGCATTCTACAATGTTTACATTCAGCCTATTATTCAACGCAAATGGGATAGCCTAAACACTCCCTTGCACATGGCTGGTTATTCATTGAATCCGAAGTGGTACAAGCCTAGGCCTGGTAGAGTTACACCGATTCAGGATGATGAGGTGAAGGAAGGGTTCTTCAAGTGCATTGATAGGATGTATGATGCTGAAGATGCTGGCAACATTCGCACTGAGTGGACAAAAATTGCTACTTTTAGGGGTTACAAGGTTGCAGAAAAGGCGGATATAAGAACTATGGCACAGGAGGATCCAATTTTGTGGTGGACTTTTCATGGACCGAAATCACTGACTACCACACTAGCCATTCGTTTGCTGTCTCAGGTTTCTAGTTCTTCAGCTTCTGAGAGGAACTGGTCTACTTATAGCTTCATCCACTCTCTTAAGAGGAACGGACTTACCTCTAGGAGAGCAGAGAAGCTAGTGGCTGTACATAGTGCCTTGCGTATCACTGAGCGCAGGACACGTGTGTACAAGGAGAGCCCAGCAACACGATGGGATGTAGAGCTAGAGGAGCCATCACAGATTGATGAGGATGAGGATGTTGCAGATTTAGGGCTGGTTGGTGTTCCTTTGGTAGATCTTGACCTTGGGGAGTCCATTGGTTCCAATGATGAGGAGTTTGCCGACCTCCCAAGGGATGATTAGAGGCCTCCGCTTGCTTCACTATATTTTGGCATTTTGACTTTGTAGTTTGTACTTGTTTTGATATTCATATCATGCTACTCATTGTAATCATCTTTATGATATAATAGAAATCTTCCATTTGCTGATTCGACAATTGTTACATTGTAGTATTGAGTATTCTAATTTCAAATTTGAAAACTTCAATGTTCAATGGTTCATTCACTAGTTCATTGTTAATGTTCAATGGTTCATTGACTAGTTCATTGTTAATGTTCAATGTTCAATGTTCAATGTTCAAGTATATTGTTATACATCTTTTCATAACTAGCATTTTAAGTACCATATGTATAGTATATAGTGTATACAGCCCCCCGACCCCGCCTCCCTTCCCCGCCCTGACCCCCCGTTGCCGTCCCCAAATTGAGGCCCCTTTGTCCCCTCGTCCCAGAAACTTGTCCCCCCGTCCCGACGTTCCCCCGTCCCCAATGCCGGTGTAACATAGGCAAATTATAAACTTATGATTTTGGAGTTTGTGCTTGGTGAAGGAGCCAGCTAGGGTTTCTGCCATTTTCAGCATTGGAGAATCAAAAATCTTCAGTGTTTGTGCAATTTTGAGGTTGTGAGAGATCAACTGAATTATTGCCTGGGGTTTGGCTTCATCCAGAAGTCAAAATAGAGCTTATTTGAGATAAAATAATAAGAGTTTGGAGTAGATTTCTGTATAAGAGCAGCATTCTTCATAGGTTGCAATTATATTAATTGCTGGGAACTTTTCCCTAAGGCCATACAGCTTCTTACTGCCAGCTGGGCGCACTAGGTGGTGGTGCGATTTTGAGAAGGAAGCTATTAAAAAATCTGAAAATATTCAAGTGTGTTTGTGGGACATCTAGGAGACATAGTGCTGCCATTTGGAGGTCAAAGAATGCATTGGAGGTTATTTTCAGTTTGAAAACTTCATCGATTTGTTCCTCCAAGGGTCGATTTGGTATTGAGAAGGCTCTATTTTGTGTGTACAAGGCTGCCACAGCTTCATTGCATAGGAGAGCATATTTCAATCAGGTTCTTTCAAGTTATTTGATGCATTTGTAATAGCATATCAGATTTGTAACTTTTCATATCAGATTGTAAGGTGCTGCCATAGAGTTCATGTTTAGATGCATATTAAGCATTGTAAGCCAAGAGTCTTGGCCAATCTGCATTTCATTCTCAGACTGTAATTATCTTCATTTCATTGCAATATCATAATGGAGACATAAGGAGTTTAGCTGCAAATTGTATGACGAAATGTCTACTAGCTGTAGGTGTGGATTTGCATTTGATTAAGTCATTTATATGCATTTGGGATACACAAAAGACTTTCATTTCATGCTCAACTTATTGTTAGACCCTTTAGCATTCATTTCAAAGCATTTGCATCATTTACTTTACAATTCGAAAAGCAAACACAGCAAACTGAAACTCATAACAGCAACCATCAACTTCGCAAACAAAGTGTTTGACAATATTCCTTGAGCCTCTAATCAGCATTTCAAGGTCAGAACTAGCAAGGCTCATTATAGTGTGTGGGGCTCTTTTGTATTCAATCTAACTAGCCCACTCTCCCTATAACTGACCCACCTTCCCATTTGCAACTCACTTTGTTTTGTAATGAATTATCACAATCAATTTGCATATGCAGCTGCTGGATATTTGGTTTTTTTTAGCCACATGACCTTTTTTTGCAATGAAAACAATGATTTTTTTAATATTTTATTGCTGCTATACTTGAATCAATAAACATTTAACATTGAATCTCAAATTTTATGTTTTATGTAAATGTTTGGATATAAATCCTGATGCCTAAACTTGTAAAAAAAATTCCACTCGCTCTATTTTTATACTGTCACCCACTGCCATTACCATCCTAAAAGCACTGCGGAGAATAGATTGTATGTTGTATTATATAACATCTTTGAAACATTTCATTATTTAATAAAGCTATCTTTTCACGGATGGTTAAGAAATAATTGGTATTTAGTTGGCCACAATCATAAATCATGTTAGTGAATTTGCAAGTTCGGTTTAGTTGGTTTTGCTCCAAGTTCACTAGACAGCCTGTCTGAAGAGAAGAATAGTGAAAATATATTTGATTCAGTGTTAAGAGTTAGTCCTCATTATTTATGGTCCAATGAATGTTTCATCAGTCTATTTTGCAGATGAATTATTGAATATGTTTATTTCTTTTGTTCAAGCCTCTGTTGTATTTTTGAGCTATCATAGCACATGCATGCAATGTTTTCCCAAAAAATGTTATTTGGAAAAAATTGGCATACATGATCGCTAAACAAAACTGTATACACTAATTAATGTATATATTTGTTGACTTTACAGACCTTAGAGACAGAGAGCTGGGAGAAGGGATTGTGGCATTCATTCAGAAATTGTCAGCATTCCTTATTGTTATTCCAGGTCATTCAATTTGTTCTTTGTCATTAATAGTATTAAATTTAGAGTTTGCTAAACTATTAATTTTCTTCAAATATAAAAAAATAAAATAAAATTGTAGACAAACTATGATTTGTTTTTGGTGAGATGCTATATTTTCATTTTAATAACCAATGTATAAAGGGATTGGAGGGCAGAAGCTAAAATCCCAAAGATGTGGATTATATTTAATGTTCCTCCCCTGACTAGCAAATGCTTAGAGGTGCTTGTGTGCTATATGGGTCCCCTTGCTTTGTAACATTACTAAAATACATGAGGGAATGCTATTACCATAAATTACTACTCATGGATATTATTCTGATATGACTTAAAAGCAGATGGGTGAAAAAAAAGAAGAAAATCTCAACAAAATATTGTTTATTTACGAAAAAATATTGCAAAATTGCATAGGTACTGTATTACATATTCTGTGAATCCAGGTAGTTGGAAATGATTAGTGGTAGATCAAATCTGCTTTTCATACAAAAGACAGTAACAATTTTCAACTGTTATAAGTATTCATCTTCTAGTGGTATCAACACTAAGATGTTATATGCATATGAAGCAACTGTTCAGATCACTTCCATATGCCTGGAATAATCCTTGACAGTGATAGCTGTATTTGTCTGTGTGTTCTCTTTTGTGATAGAGTTTGAGGATAGATCTTACCACTCTTCTCAGAAATGATAGAAAATTGATTCTTGAACTTTCCTTTCAGAGTCTGATATGATGGAGTGGAGAGTTACCAAACTTCTAGATTGCAACACGGGTTCCACATTTGTCTTCCCCAGGAACTGTCTTGATGAGAAAGAACAAAGTTAATTTTTTAACTGATATAAACTGGGGCAACCCCAGCTAGGGATGACACACTGACATTACAGAGGTGTCATGTGTGGATTAAAACAACTCAAACTGGACTACAATGACTGTAAGTGTGATATACTGTATAACTGCTAGGATCAAATGGAGCTGCCTGAGATACAGAAAGGCAATAATTGGTGGTCTCTAGATGTGTCATGAAAACGAATCCTTGATCTTTCCTCATAAAACAACCATGTTTATATTGTTTTGATTGGTGATGAGATAGCTTTGATGCCTTTTGGGAGAAAAACAGAATTTTTTAGGAAAGGGGGAAATGATCAGATAAGAGGCATCAAGTCCTAAAAATATAGATCCCTATTTACAAAAGCTACTGACAGTAGGGTTGAAAGTATCGAGAGATGATCTGAAGCACATAAGGACTGAAGAGATAATTCAAACCAAAGAATCCTCAAAATAAAATTCAAATTGACAAAGATACTAATGTTGGGAACAGTTTTTAAATCTCAGGATAACACATGATATTATTATGGGTCCAGTCTCATTGGCCATATTAATTATTGTTGACCCAAGTCTGGAGTAAGTCACAGGATTTTTTTAGGTAACTAAACTTCAAGTATATAAGTAAGAAATCATTAATGTAATCAATGATTCTTTGATTAATAAATTATTATATTTCATTTTCTCCTGATTTGTTGGCTATCCCTATTGTAAAGCTATCAGCATTGGTATTGGAGCCAAGACACTGTTGAAATGGGCCCAATTTTCCAATTTGAAGAGAGGGCAAGCAATAAATCCCAGACAAGATGAAGATCCTCTGAAAGCTCAGTATCACAGTGAAAAACAAAATTTAACTTCAATAGGTGATTTTCATACATCAAAGGCATTGTTGATTTCAAGTACATTGAAGATTTAGACGTTCTTCTCAACCAAAAGAAGCAAGCATCTAACTGAAAGAGAAAGGAATTGATTTTACACTTTTATGTAAATGTGTCATTGAATATGCTAATCATCCACATGCCACAATGTTTGTTGACTGAACTTATGGAAAGAAAGAAAGAAATAATCTAACTGTCCATGAATGACCAGAAATAGGTCAGAACTAGAAAGTACAGCTGTTACAATAGTGGTACTAGGGCAAAAAAAGGCCCTAGAATAAGAAAAAAAAAAACAAATCAGGGTAAACCTAAAATGGTAACCCCTAAAAAAAGTAAAAATATAAGAAAATAAGTGACGTGAGAATTCTGCAAAGATGTGTGAGCCAATGAAGAACAAATCTGACAACCTGAGGTTGAAGCAAAAGTCATCAAGTGCATGTACTCTAGCACATGATGGAGGTGCCAACAATATTATCGTTAATTACTATTGGAGTACTAGTACAAAATCTGAGAATGCTCACCCTGGAGATTCAAAAGCTAAGGGCTTTCAACTAAACAATCGTTGGAGGAAATCAATTCCCCTTAGAACCTCCCCAAACACTCAATGCTGAAGAACCATTGGTGGTAGAAAATGTTCCCCTGAAATTGGCTTTCATATTCGAGCCCCAACCGTTTGAATCTTTCATTGATTGAACAATCATGGAAATGGAAAGAAAAGCATGACATTCTGAATCAAATAACAAAATTTATTTAGATATTATTTTTCTACACATTCTTGAGTATTTTGAAAGCTAGCAAATAAGTCTCTCTCAGACATTGTGCTTCTAGTATCTTTGTCAGATTTTGTGGGATATCTGCCTGCTGATTGGTTTTTGACATTGTGTGTGGCCACTTCTATATGCTTCTGCACCCAAAAATACAATAACCATACAAAGATGTCACTTTATGCAACATTGGTAGTGTAATGTCCCCATTTTTACACCATGTTGTTCTGAGAGCATTGGTCATTTTCCGGGGTTTTTTTGTAAGCTTCTAGGAGAGTTAGGAGAACTCCAAAGTTCTTGGAGGACGTAGTTACAAGTTTCCACCATGTTTGCAAAACATGGTTTAGAGTTTAAACACTGAAAATATCCACCCAAGCAATTGAAGTGGTAAGTGTAGGGTAAAAAGGCACCCAAGACCTTTATCAAGTGGCTGTAGCAATGGAAAGGTGTACCCAGCAAGGTTTTCAGTCCACAAACAGGGCAGAGAAGGTAGTTTTCAGTTATTTACAGCAAGGTTTCCAGCATCCATAGGTGGCAAAAGAAGGGTTTTCAGTCACCTACTTGCAGTTCTTTGGATACTTATGATAGTAGCTTATACAATGGTTACTATATCGTTGTTATTATACATATGTCAGAAGAAGGAGGTTTCTAGCAGTCACAATGCAGCAGTTTAGGGCATGTTTTAGACTTTTGAAGGTGGTAATCAACATGTTGCTTTTGTCTCCATGGCAGCATTAAATAAGTTTTATAGGGTTAGAGTTTGCTTGATTTTTGATCAAATGGTTATCAGTTCTTAGCCATGAGAAGGAAACCTTAACATTTACAAGTGATCATCTTGAGCATTTTTAGAAAAGAATTGAACAGATTGCTCTTTGAGTATCATCCAATATGGATTTTTAAGGGCAATTTCTTGTGTGTCCATGGCCAGTTTCAACTGGTCTCTTTCCCAGGCTTTCAGCATACCTTTGTTCAAAAGATCCAACTATGGTTTCAACTTTGTCAAACCCAAGGAAATGGTTTTTCAGTATTGCTCAGAACAGAGAGTAAAGGTTTCAGCATGCAGTAAAAGGCTCATAATGTTTTAGTGCAAAAAATGCTTCAAAATATTAAGAGGATGTTCATGTGTAAATTGCTATTTTTGGCACTGTCTATTTCTGATGTTCTGTTTCTAGATAGTAGATAAGGGGACTATTTTTAGGTCTCTTAAATTCTTTTTTATTTTTATTAGTTCTTTAAGATTATATTTGCTTTAAATTTCCTTTCTTTCTAGTTTTTTAGTAGCCTTTAAGCATTTTGTTTTAAAGCTTGTTTGGATTAAAATAGGATTATTGTAAAATCTCAAGGATTGGGAATTTGTAACCTATAAATACGTACTTTGAGCACATAAACTCGAGAGAGTATGGGGGAATAATAAGCAAATTATTAACATAATGAAATGTTCCTCAATATTTTTTTTCAAATTTTAACATCATCAAGTCACCCATCAGCATTAGCAAACCAAACCAGTGCTGAAATGTAACCCTACACCAAGAATGTACACCAAGATCCCAATGACGGGCGAGGTGTGAGCATATGGCATCGGGGATCGTTAGCTTGAAACCAATATTGAAAGTAACCCTACACCAAGAATGTACACCAAGATCCCAACGACGGGCGAGGCGTGAGCATATGGCGCTGGGGATTGTTAGCATCCGAAACTAAAAGAAGTACAATGCTGGAAAGTAAATATGCAACTCAACAACTTATTCAACGGGAGTGTATTGACGGCTCAGCCGATCAGCAATATGAAAAATGCAACTCAACCACTTATTTAGCGGGAGTGAATTACAATACCGAAAGTGAAGTGTTGAAAGTAAAAGACGACGAGGCATGTCTCTTCCACTAACGTGGGAATACAAAGAGTTTGCAAAAAGAAGAAAGTGTTGATCGATACTACTAAAACAACTTACAATGAGAAGAAGAATAAGCAATATCCAAGTATGAGAGATGTCCAAGTAGCTGCAAATATTATCAATCAATTTCCAACCTTCAAAACTCATCAAATATGAAAAATCACTCCAAAAACCCCAACTTCTACAAACTGAAATCTCAGACCAGCAACTATGAGATTCACTAAAATATTCATAACTCACTCAAATCTACTCCAAATGACATGAAACGAAATGTATATGACCCCTAGAGAGATGGCAACCAAGCTAGGACTGAGAAACAACTACAAACTGTAGTTATTTATTTTCTAAAGCTTTCCAAGACTTCCCAGGCAAAAGTGCGACCTGGAGAGAAGGCGACCTGGAGAGAAGTCGACCTACAAGATAAATAAATGGCTCCACGAAAAAATCCCAAAACTTGCACAAAGAGGCGTTCTATGCCAAGCAAATGAATGGGCCAATACCCAGAAGCCAACAAAATTCGCCTAAAGAGCTGCGAATGAAAACCTATTTCTTTCACACGAAAATTAGCAACATAAAAAATTGACAAACACATCAAAACATTAGAAAACATCATAGGACCCCATTACAATAAGCTCAATTTGTCCTTCTGAATAAAGAACAATCTTCTCACTTAGCTAGTTGCTATCTTTCAAGCAAGAAACCAAGTCCAAGCTAGGAGGTATGCATTCCTCGAAGCAAACCACTCACCATTTCGGCAGCATAACATTATAATTTCTTCATGGATCAAAAACAAAGAGCCCAACACTCTTATTTATAGCCTTCTATCTCTAAATTCAAATTCAAATTCCCTCCAAGATGGGCGCCTAATCCAAATTCACATTGATCCTGCAAATGTCTATCAAATTGCATTTCATTTCATCTTCTTTCCAAGTCATCCACTTCATGAAGACATATCACTTTATTAAAAATATCAATAAAGTGTAATGTGGCGTCCAAAAGGTAATAAACTGACACTTTATAAAATAATATTTCTCCTCAAAATATTATCTCATTTGCATTTCATTTCCCCGTGTCTCCAAGTCGTCCAACATCAAGAAGTAATATACTTTATTAAATTTTCTAATAAAGTATAAAATGGCGTCCAAATATAATAAAGTGAATGACTTTAATAAAATCACTTATTTCTCCTAAAGGCGTCCACCAAGCCTTATCAAAATTCACTTTTTTAAAATATTTTTACTCCGCAAGTGGAGCGCCCAACTCAAGCTCAGACCTGCCAAAAATAGCACCAAGGGTGTTGGAGACCAAACTGCTCAAATTGACTTGCCAGATATAGCCACTGAACTGAACTGCAGAAACCTTGCTAAAAATAACACTGCTAAAAATAGAACTTACTAAAAATAGCATACTGCTAAAAATAGTAAGTTGTTCTGAACTCATTTTAACAACACTCCGAGCAATCGTCGTACATACTAAAAATAGTAAGTTCGAAAAAGTTGCCTGATGCAATTGCATGTCATACCACTGCGAAGCTTTCTGAAAACCCAGAAGGAATCCATAATCCAAACTGCCAAACTTCAACATGCAAACCCCTGAATCCTCAAAAGAAACCACCAAGCAGCCAAAAACCCTAATTCTGCCTCTGACTAGCCTACGGGCATTCGTGGATAGGCTATCAATCACTGCAGAGTGCAGTGCTAAAAATGGGGACATTACACATAAGAAAGGGAAGCAACACTATAAGGAAATGATATAGGTGTGACACTAATATGATGAGATGTAGGGATAGTACTAGTCACTTCGCTAACACTAGTGGGGTAGGAAGTGGGTGGAATACTAGTAGGATGAGTAAAAAGGATGGCACTAGAGGAGAGAGATGGAACATTGGTAGGAACATAAGATGTGGGTTGTAATGTCCCCATTTTCCATTCCGCCTAATAAATATTAATTATTTAATGTCGCCTGGCAACAGTGCAGTTATAAAGGTGGTATTAAATTGTAAATGTAATCAAATCTTATCAAATTAGGATCCTAAGAAATCTATGGAAATACTAAGTCTGAAATTCTGTGTAAGAATTCTAAGTCAGATTTTATTTTCTGTATTGTGAATGTGTTGATTGTAGAATATTTATAAATTTCAATGTCTCCAATCAATGTTTGCAATCAAATTATGTATCTAAAGGAGAGACACGTACCTCCAAGAAGAAGCGTGCCTCCAAGGAGAGACGTGTCCTCTCATGGGACGTGTCCCTTGAAGGGCGAAGGTCTCCTACAGCCAACCGATGCCAATAGGTGGCTTTAACATAACCAATATGTAATTACCTTCCCACGATTTCATAATGCAAACTAAGAACATTTAATTAATATTTCAAATTTTATTCATGCTCATAAATTTGAAATTCTTATTTCCAGAAATATTTATTAAAGGATAATTTCGATCACATATAAATGATGATGATGCAATCAGCAATCACCATTTATATCTGATTGAAGCTATCTTACATTAACACTCCCTCTTAGCTAGGGAAGATATTTCAAATCAAATAAGTGGAGATATCACCTTCACACTTTGATATCGAAGATATGGTATGTTTTCTCAATATTGTCAAGTCACATGACATTCTTCATAACACATCTTCATTATGATATGTGCACTGACATCAAGTCACATGATGTCTACCATAATAATTCATGGCATATCCACGGATATAATTATCCACCATGATTATCTCTTAAGGATCACAATGATCTTCAAATGACATCAAGTCCCATGATATCCATCAAAGTGTCCAAGAGATGCTATCATGACATGTCCACAGATATCAAGTCACATGATAGTTCAACTCATCATTGTAGAGTCGTCACTTTACAATGTCACATACAAGTGTTCATTATTAGAAAGATCGTCACCTTTCAATAATGTACACAGGGGGAGTAGGCCCATAAGGTCATGGAGTCACACACATGACAAAAGAGTTTAGACATTAAACATCTTTATATATTAGTACAACTTATAAACAATTTGAATTTCAAACATAATATCAAATTACATTTCAACCATACCAAGTTTCTTCCTGAAGTGTTCTACCTTGATTCGGGAGAGAGGTTTGGTGAGAATGTCTGTTGTTTGATCATTTGTACTAACATACTCCAACTGGATCACATTCCTTTCTACCATGTCTCTTACGTAATGGTAGGGGATCTCAATGTCCTTAGATCTATCATGGAAGACAGGATTTACAGAGAATTTGATGCAACTCTGATTATCACAATGAATAATTTTAGGATTCAAGGGCTCACCAAAGAGTCCCACAAGCAATTTATGAAGCCAAACTGCTTCTCTTGCCCCCATAGAGGCTGCAATGTATTCAGCTTCTGTAGAGTTTTGTGCTACGGAAGACTGTTTTCTACAAATCCAAGAGATCATAGCCGATCCTAAACTGAAGCAACATCCTGATGTGCTTTGCCGATTGGTTACACTTCCAGCCCAATCTGAATCAGAGTATCCATGTAGATCTAGTTGGTCATTTTTGTAAAGAAGACCATATCCAATAGTGCTCTGAAGATATCTCAATATATGTTTCACAACCATAAGATGAATTTCCTTTGGCTCACACATGAACTGGCTGAGAGCATTCATTGCATAGCAAATATCAAGTCTAGTGTTAACCAGGTACATCAAGGATCCAATCATTTGTCTATATAGGGTTGAATCTGCACACTTGGATTCTGCTGCTGCTTCTTTCAGTTTGTGAAGGTTGGTTTCCATAGGTGTAGACATCGGTCTATGGTCCAACATTCCAAATCTCTTCAAAATATCAATAGTATACTTTCCTTTGTTTAGTATAATGCCATCTGATTTCTGCCATACTTCCAAACCTAGGAAGTAGTGTAGAATGCCCAAGTCTTTCATGTCAAATTCAGAAGTTAGATCCTTCTTTCCTTGAGCAATGAGGTGATCTTCTCCTGGTATCAGCAGGTCATCAACATATCACCTTTGATTACCTTAAAGTAAAGATTTGGGTCTGCATCATTCTTGGAAAATCCTAGTCCCAAGAGGTAGCTGTCAATTCTTTCATACCAAGCCCTGGGAGCCTGTTTAAGTCCATAGAGAGCTTTCTTTAGTCTGCACACATGTGAGTCAGGTTTATGTATCACAAAACCTTCAGGCTGTTCTAGATAGACTTCCTCTTCAATGGTTCCATTTAGGAAGGCAGTTTTCACATCCATTTGATGGATCTTCCAGCCTTTAGTTGCAACAATGGCTAACACTGCTCTCACAGATGTGTAACGGGCAACAGGTGCAAATGTTTCTTCATAATCAATGCCTTCCTTTTGTGAAAAACCTCTTGCCACAAAACGTGCCTTATGTTTTTCTATACTGCCATCAGCAGCATGCTTGATTTTGACGAGCCATTTAGAAGAGACAACAGATTTCTCTTTCAGTCTAGGCACTATATCCCATACATCATTCTTTAGAATGGACTGATATTCTTCCGTCATTGTGTCCTTCCATACTTGATGTCTGAAGGCTTCTGTAACACTGACAGGTTCTGAATTTATGATGTTGTTCATTAGAGCAACATAGCTAGAGAAAAGTTTGGGTCTTTTACTTTCCCCAAACGTTCCTTTGGGTGTTGCATGATTCTCGGCTTCTTTGATCATCTTTCTAGCCCAAAGTGGCCTCTTTCTACCATTTTTATTTGTATTCTCATCTGAAGTAGATTGAAGTTCATTTGGCATTTCCTCAGGATACTCCCTCTGAATCTCAGGAGCAGGTTCCATTTCTAGTACTCGAGGGGAATAGGTTTCTATCTCACTAGAACTTCTTGCCCTTTTGAATGCAATGTCTTCCTCAAAGATGACATCTCTCCTCAATTCAATTTGTTTCTGCCTGGATACAAATATCCTGTAGGCTTTGGAGGTTTCACTATATCCTACAAATACCCCTTTCTTTCCGGAAGGTTCTAGTTTGAATCTCTTCTCTTTGGGCACATGAATATAGATAGGGCAACCAAAAATCCTAAAATGACTAAGATCGGGTTTTATGCCGATAAAAGCTTCTTGAGGAGTTTTGTTATCTAGATGAGAATGAGGACATCTATTTTGAATGTAGACAGCGGTTCTAGAGGCTTCTGCCCAAAAAGAAGTTTCAATGTTCTGGTCAAGCAACATTGCTTTAGCAGCTTCTACAATGGTTCTATTTTTCCTTTCAGCAACCCCATTTTGTTGAGGGTTGTAGGCTACTGTAAACTCTCTTAATCCCAACACTCATGCAAAATTTCTTAAAAATTTCAAAGGTGTATTCTTTCCCATTGTCTGTCCTTAAGATTTTTATTTTCTTCCCAGAGAAGTTTTCAGTAAGGGCTTTGAACTCCTTGAATCTTTTAAGGATTTCTATTGACTCTTTACACTTAAGGAAATAAATCCAGGTTTTTCTAGAGAAGTCATCTATAAATATGACATAGTATAGAAATCATGCCTTGGAAGGTACAGACATGGGTCCACATAAATCAGAGTGAACCAGTTCTAATACATTTTGGGTTTTACTCAAGCTATTGTGAAAGGATCCCTTTGTATTCTTTCCTAGGGCACAACCTTTACAAGTTCCTTCATGAGATGGTTTTAACTTAGGTAAGCCTGTTACAAGTTTTTCCATAGAAGGTAGGGCACGGAAATGAAGGTGTCCTAATCTTCTATGCCAAATTTCATTTGAATGAAAAGTGTCAAGGGTAAGGGCTTGCTTAACCTCAATGCATAGTTTGTAAAGATACCCTTGTCTTATACCTATGGTTTGGGCTTTCTTGATAGTTGAGTTCTTAGGCCATGCTAGAACTTTCCCATCCATAAAGGTAACTCTATATCCATTGTCTTCAAGGGCAGAGATGGATATTAGATTCCTCTTTATTCCAGGTACAAATAAGACTCCAGTGAGTTGAAAGGAAAGACCAGATTTCAATTTGATGGAGCAAGTTCTAACCCCTTTTACAAGGTGTGCAGAATCATCCCCAATGGTTACTTCTTCATCAGTCTTTTCAGTCATAGTGTCTAATTATTCTCTAAACCCTATGATATGTCTAGAGGAACCACTATCAATTACCTAGTTGTGGGTGTTGTTAGATACTTGACTAGATAAGGGTGAATAGAACACAAAGTTCTCAGATTCATGATCTGAATTTGACTTTCCTACTTTAGCAAAAGATGCTTGTTGTTTTGATCTGTCGGGGCACTTCATTGCATAGTGGCCATATTGATCACATCTAAAACATTGTACTTGAGAGATGTCTTTCTTCTTGGAAGATCCCTTTCCATTGAAATTTCTCTTTCTTTTAAATGATCCTTTCCTGTAGGAGTTTTTCTTACTCCTTTTATTAGTTGTTGTGTTGAGCACATGAATGTCTTCATCTATGTTCTTTTGTTTATTTTCTTTTGTTGAGAGTCTTTTTTCCTCTTGAAGGCAGTCTTTTCTTAGCCTATCAAACTTGGGGAGTTTAGATCTCGCACTTATTCCTTGAACAAATGACTCCCATCAGTTTGGTAGGCCTCCTAGTGCAATTAGAGTTAATTCTTTGCTATCAATCTAATATCCAATTGTGGATAATTGATCCCTTAGTTCAATGATCCTCATGAAGTATGCATTAATAGTTTCTCCTTTGTTTATTTGGACATTGTCGATTTTCCTCTTTAATGCAAGAGTCCTACTGGTGTTGTTTATCTCATAGGTGCTCTCAAGGGATTTGAACATTAGATATGCAGTTTGATGTTTTTCTAGAATGGGGACTATATGATCCCTAACTGCATCTACTAAGATTTTCATGGCCTTTTCATTGTTCTCAATCCATTGAGTTTTCTCAGGATCGGCCTCTGGTTCCCTTTTGTTTTCTCTCACAAGTGAGTCTAACTTATTCTCTTTAAGAATCATCATGATTCTAAATTTCCATGACATGAAGTTGTTTGCTCCTGCAAGACTATCTTCAAATCTGATCACACTTGATATTATGAAGAATGTGATGTGAATTCGATTTAAAAATACGAATTTTTCCTAAGCAATCTGATATCTAGATTTGATTTGGATTCACTCAACTTGGCTCTGATACCATGTAAATGTAATCAAATCTTATCAAATTAGGATCCTAAGAAATCTATGGAAATACTAAGTCTGAAATTCTGTGTAAGAATTCTAAGTCAGATTTTATTTTCTGTATTGTGAATGTGCCGATTGCAGAACATTTATAAATTTCGATGTCTCCAATCAATGTTTGCAATCAAGTTATGTATCTAAAGGAGAGACACGTACCTCCAAGAAGAAGCGCACCTCCAAGGAGAGACGCGTCCTATGAGAGGACATGTCCCTTGAAGGGCGCGGGTCTCCTACAACCAACCGATGCCAATAGGTGGCTTTAACATAACCAATATGTAATTACCTTCCTGCGATTTCATAATGCAAACTTAGAACATTTAATTAATATTTCGAATTTTATTCATGCTCATAAATTCAAAATTCTTATTTCCAGAAATATTTATTAAAGGATAATTTCGATCACATATAAATGATGATGATGATGCAATCAGCAATCATCATTTATATCTGACCGAAGCTACCTTACATTAACATAAATGATTAAATAATATGGATTTATAAAGTGATATTGAGGAATATTTAAAAGTTAAATTAATAAAGTCGTTTTCTAATAAAGTAATAAGTGATTTTGGTGGGAAACCCCTAAAAGGTGTTATAAAAGGACATGAGAGCTCATTCTCTCATTATTCTGGATTATTATTTTATTTGGGGGTTTGTGTTTTGGTGGAGCTCTTCGGTGTTCGAAACACTAGGTGGGAATTCTTATGGGTTCCAATTTCGGTGGTGAAAGATTCCTCCCTAGTTGGTGATTGGCAGATTCATTCAAGGTTCGCATATGTGCTTCAAGGTTGGTCAGTTGATTGAGAAAGAATTTTGTGGGTATTCTTCGAAGACAAAATTCCGATTATTCAAGTTTGAAGATTTCAGGGCATTTGGTTTTTATTTGGTTACTGTTGCAGGGAGAAGGTTGAATATAGATTAAAATATTGATTTATGCTAAAGTCCTTTTTATTGGCATTGATATTATTCAAGCCATCCATTGTTAATGGAAGAGACCTATCACTGCAAATTGGAAGAGGTATACAGGTTTTATATTTTCAAATGATAATAGTTTGCTGAGATTAAGCTTGGACGTCTTGTCTGAGGAAGGCTGGCATATTTCTTCATCGCCTATGTTACATACCCAGTGATAAAGTGATCTGTGAAGCACATTCAAATCATGGTTAGTAATGGTGGTCGCATACTATTATATTGGCTACATATATTGCATCTAGCTGCCGCCATTCTTTCATAAACCTAAGTTTATCGCTGCCATTGAAGTTTTGGTCATGGAGCAAGGGAACGTGAGTCTTTAGAGGTTGAAAATGCTGGGCAATATCCATTCACCAACAAAGACGTGGGTGTAAGGAGATTCGTGGGGTTTCAATTTTACCAGAATACAAATAGCACTACAGTTTGGAGCCTCAATCGCTAAGTGTTTGAGCATCATAGAGATTGACATGAGCTTCAAAGACATTACTTCTGAACGTGGTTATTCCTTGAGCAAAAGCATGAGGAATTTAAGGTGGTAATCTGCTTGTATGAGGGACGTATGAGTATGAGCATCTAGGTGTTGGTTGTGGAGGATTGCAATGTATGCATCACATCTGCGAATTTTTGTAGACATCTCCAGGCATGGCGTGACTATCATCAGGTCTGGAAATTCATATATTCACTCTTAATCTGTTGTTATCAGTCAGTCCATTGAACAGTGTAACCCTTCATAGCTGCTATGCATTTCTGAATGCAAACATTGACATATTTGTTCTATATAAAGTCATAGTTTGATGTTGTGAAAGTCTGAAACTCATTCTGAGTGTGAATGCTTAAGTCTGTCCATTTAATATTGTCTACTTCTGAATATGTATGATACTAAGATGTATTTCTGAGATATATATATATATATCAGTCCTTGATGTTGAAGAAAGAAGTGATAGAGTAGATTATCAGACCTGTGTGCATCTTTATATTTGAACACTATTGCTTATATGCTTTGTTATGATATTAGTTTTGATAAAATGACAGATCTATCAAACTAAGATAATCTCAAAAACTACATATGCCTGGGAAGGGAACTTTACATGGGTGCAATGGTGTAAGTCATATGAAGAACATTTGGTGCAATGGTGTAAGGCATATGGAGAAGTGATAGGAGGGGAAAATGTATGTAATGTCCCCTTTTTGGGGTAACCCTAAATCTGCCCTAATTTATCAATTCCAAGTGATTAGCTTGGTTTTGGGGATGTTTATAGAATGGGTAGGTTCCTGCAATCATGTTAGGTAATATTGGAAATATGTTTCATATGATCAAAACATAATAAATGCCTTATCTATTTAAAATACATAACTATTCCAAGACTATCTAGACTACCAATATCCATAATGCATAGTGGAAGTTTAATTCACAATAGAACTTGGATGAGAAGTAGGATAAGTCTGCCCGAAGCTATCCATCTAAGCCCAAGAGAACAAGCGTTCGCCCAAGACAACCCACCCCTTGGCCCCAAGCGACAAGAATGTCCGACCAAGACAATTCCACCCTCGGAGTGGCGTACCTAGTGGATACACTTGTATCTGCTTTCCCTATCCATGCTATCTCATCTATCCTCCTTATGATTGAGACTCCTTGGATCCGTCCTAACAATCAATCATAGTTTGGCTTGATAGGGGAATCTTGAAAGGGGTGCTTCTAAACTACTCAACCCATCTAAGCCCAAGAGCACGAGCATCCGACCAAGACTACCCACCTCTTGGCCCCAAGCGGCAGGAATGTCCGACCAAGACTATTCCACCCTCGGAGTGGCATACTTAGCATGGGAGGCCTGTAAACACCATCTAAGCCCAAGAGCACGAGTGTCTGACCAAGACTACCCACCTCTTGGCCCCAAGCGGCAGGAAAGTCTGACCAAGACTATTCCACCCTTGGAGTGGCGTACTTAGCATGGGAGGCCTATGAACATCCTCCTAACTTGCCTCCTTCAACCTTATATTTGATTGATCATAGGATGTAGACATACATAAATATATAGATAGAATCTATTCATGTTTATATTGAAGAGTCATTATTACTTATAAGGCTCAATAATTGCTGCAAGCATCATTATTGGGTAATCGTAAATCATGTATACATACATATATATATAAATATATAATTAGATCTCCAACAACATATTAGCAATGCTATAAAAATCAATAGTACATGCATAATCTTATTATTCTAAAATTAATGACATCAACTAGATAAGTATTATTATGTATAAATTATATTTATCAATCATCAGTAATATATCTATCAATCATAATATATTTAAATATATGTATCAATCATCATATATATTTAAATACATTTATCAATCACCAACTGCTATTTAAATTCCCAATTTATTTGTCAATCAACAACATCTAAATTCATAATGTATTAGAATGATTACTATTTTAATCCATAAATAATATATTTACCCACTAATCATTTGGAGTTCAAAAAATACTTACCTTTATTCTGCTTCGATTTGCTGCTGAAAACCTTCCTTATTTCTCACGGCCACTCATCCCCGTATCCCTTTTACCCTGCAGCCATCACTCCTTAAATATTCGATAGCCTTCCATCATGGGATATGACTTTTAGACCAATCAACACCCCTTTTGAGGAATCACATCTTTTCCAAGTGTTGTTTGACTAATGGTTGCTGATTTGAAGGTATCGATGTTTAAGGTTTTGGTTACATATTTATTAATAATAGTTTCACAAGACTTTGGTGTTTCATACTCAGCATTGTAATATTTATTATTTAAGAATAGGTTCATACCATAATTGTAATGACCTAACCCTTGCGGAAATTAAAAAAATTCAGCATTTCAGTTCAAACATATAAAAGTAACAAGTAACAAAGACATTACAATAAAATTCCTCCTTTCTTTATTGATAAATACATGCAAGTTACAATATATTTCCACATGAATTCCATTTCCATTGCAAATACAAATCAGAGTACAAAAGTAAAACAATCACATACATAGCTCGTAAGCTTTTGCACAAATAGTAGCAAGACGGTCCAGGTTCCCTTCCTTTCAAATCTTGGTGTATTCGTCGCCTGTTGTGGAGGAGAAACATCACTCGGGTTCTTTTCCGCCAACCACGGACTATTAATGCGGTCCCCCGCACATCTATCATTCGATAGATGGCCCTCCCTTCGAACGAAGAGATTGGTAGAGTATTCGGCTGCAACAACCCAACTGAGCATAGTGTTGTGTCCTATTCACAACTAGAACCTTGCTATTTCACAATCTCATACTAGTACAAGGATCACGATGAACTGACAGTGTAGTCTCAAGCATCACACAGTCTAAGTGGATGTCGTACATTTCACTACTTTGGCCAATGTATTCTCATTCAGTACTTCGAATGAAGGTCATCTATCATATACACTACTTAAGGGCTGATTTGACTTAAGGCTATCTTACACTACGCGTAGGTTATGTCCTTCAATGGGTATACAGTCGCCCCAGACTTCCTACATCAAACTATCTACATAGAAATGAAACAATCTACAAGTGTCTTGTAACATAACTCCTATTCCATAAATCTTTATCCTAGGAGTGCTTAGCTTGTCTCAGTTATCCTAATAACTTAAGCTTAAGACCATACTTGGTTCTATCTTCATTTCAATCCTAGTAGGTAATAAATACTTCTAGGTATTCTCCATATAAGGAGATCATACACAAAATGCATCATTCATTCAGAATGCATATAAATCCTTCCATTTTTATCTTTTTCCGTTATTTCCCTTTAATGTAAGATAAGTAAACTAATCCCTTAAGCTCTTTACTCATATAATCCCTTTTTCACAATCCCTTAATCATTGAATCCCTTACACATTTTCTCCTTAAATGCATTGCTTTAAATATTCATCAAAATAGTTCTTTCGTACTAGAGCTACTTGAAAGCAGCAATCACAAAACCAAAAAGGAAACAACACTTCAATAAAAATTATAAACTAAGGAGGATTCATGCCTGATTTAAATCTTCTCCTTCCAAAATTGCTCTTCTAGACTTTCCTTCAAATAAGCTTCCAGAATTCCAACTGAAAATGGCTTCTTTGTGATAGTATTTCACTCTAAATGATTTTCCTAAGTCTCTTCTCTCAAATATGATTCCACTAGTAATTTCTTACTCAACTAAAGCTCACAATGACTTCACTCATAGCTTAAAATGGGATATTAACTGTTAATGGCAATTGCTGGTAAAACTCACTGTATTTTCAACTCAGCAAAACAGAAAATACAAACCAAACAGAGAAATGGATATGGAGCTCAATGAAAATGATAAACTCGGATCTCACAAGTGATGAAACACTAAATGGCAAGGCATCTATATATAAGCCCGAAATGCAATGAATTCCACTAATGGAGGCATGCGGATTGACAACAAAGTGCCCAGAAACATTCAACATGAAACTTGGCGGGTTTCTAAACCCTTAATCATCAAAATGAGAGTGTATCGACCTCATTTGAGCCAGCAAATCAAGACTTAATCAACTCAGAAAGGAAGAAACGCCATTTACAAGAAAATACCAGTTTTGGCGCTCAAGAGGTAATGAATCACCATTTCAGCGAATTGGTCAAGATACTTCTTGCAACACATCATACCCTTCAGCTGCATTGCCCTCTTTCCAGCTCTTTGACATTTTCTTCCAGAATTCCATGCATTTCTCTTCCACGCCATTTCATGGGAAATGAACTTCTTCATAAATATTTTGTTCACTTTTTAAATGTTTCAGCTAAAGTTCAAAATAAAATATTTCTCCCTTTGCGCGATTTATCAAGAGGTTCAATTCTTATTAAGTAACAAATATTTCCTCATTGATTTTTAATCGATTTCCATAGTTTGATATTTCCTCATGAATTGATTTATTCATTGGCTTTGATATTAAAAAATAAAGTCCTCCGTTAACTTATGAAATATATCAATTCCCATTTAATTTCAAATTAAATAATATATATATATTTTTATTATATATTATATTTATATTTAAATATTAGAGTAATTTTAATATCCATATATATATATTAATCCAATTACTTCACGTAATTTAAATATATATATATATATATATATATATATATATATATATATATATATATATATATATATGAATATTATTTACTTAAAATAATTAAATATATTTTATAGTATATAACCTATATATATACTGTATGCCGCTCAACGTCATATGACACTTATATGTATTTATACATATATTTATATATGTAACATAACCAGATAATAATAATATCATAATACTAATATTTCCACATTATCGGACATACGCTTATATACATATGTATACTGCAGTATAATCCTCTATGTACACGTATACATACGTATACCATATCGACACATCCGTATGGCCAGTCCATTAGCCACTTACGTCTGTATCGATATGTTTTTACTTACGGATACGTATATATACTATACATGTGTATATATGCTTACTTCCGACGTTCACATCCAAACATGATACCACCATGATGATCATAATCTCACAATCAAGCACAAGGATAAACTTCACACACAGAAGTAGTCAAGACCTCTACTTGCAAGACATACAAGCTATGCATGACTTACCTTATACTCATACAAAACTGACTTGGTTTACTCAATCTAAGGTGAGTGTGTGTATGCTCAGATAGTTCACTTTATCGGTTACCCGACCAAGCTCCTCTCCCGAGTGATACTTCCCCTCCCCCTAGAGAATGACCGTTTTCCTGCAACCGCTAGCACATACCTTTAGCAGCATCATATATACAACATCTTTAGGTTAAAATAACATGATTCATTAACCTCTTACTCACATATATGCAGTATTTCACGATGAATTACATCAATTGAGATAACATCAAATGAAACAACGTCAAATGAGATAACATACACATTGATAACAAGGTACAAGCATCTCCAGATTTCACATTACATTCATTTTTACCCTATATATCACTAGTAAATAGTAACCTCACAATTTGGGATGTAACAATAATGTCTATATTTATAATTTTAATATTACTACTGTTATCAGTACAATGATAATTCAGATTTATATTTATTTTATTTTGATCTTGTATTCTAACACTCTTAATAAATGAATAAGTTATCAATGTATATTGTTATTCTTGTAAATATTAATTTTACTATGATGATATTTATTATTCCGTTCCATGTTATGATATTTGTATTATAATTATAATGTTATCTAGGATAATTATAATTACAATATTTAAATTGCAATTACTCATATTTTTAATTTCAGTTTGACTCTCTTATATTGTATTTTAATATTTCTTATTTGGTGTTAATATTTCGGGGAACATGACAATGTATTATGAAAAGAATTAGGAGTAAGCTTGGTCCCAATGCTTTTGAAGAATATATGAACCAAATTGTGCACAAACAGAAAATTATGCAAATAATTAGCCAACTATGCAGGAGATGTAGCATTGGTAAGCTCCTACAAATCATTTGTGTAGTGATAGTTGTTGATGTTATAGCAGCTTAGGGCTGCACTTCCATTGCACGAATTCCAAGAAGAAAGCATGAATTAAATGAGTAGCCATTCGGCTATTTAATTCATGACTATAACATTTATTAAATGCAAAGAGCCGACCCTATATAATTCGCTTGCCTTGATTATCTCTAGGGCCGACCTTATTTATAAATTGTTATTTATTATAATACTTTAGAGGGCCGACCTATCTTGAAGAGGCGCCTCTCTTGTATATATACAAGGTCTTACTTGTCATTATGATTGATCATTTTTCTACAGCAGTTCACACTTAAGCAGCAGAGCGTCATCTTGCAGCAGCAGATCGAATTCAAGGAGAATCATATTTATCTTTGCATCTAGGAGAGGTGCTATTATTCATTGTATCAAATTCACCTATGTGTTGGGCCTGTATTGTAAAGCAGATTTCTGTTCTTGTTCCTACAATATATAGAGAGAGATATTTACTGGGTTTTTTCCCCTCATGTTGGAGGGTTTTCCCAGGGTAATTGGTTGTGTTCATCGTCTCATGTGTTGCATTTTATGATTGCTTTCTTTCTGCATATTTGTTCTTAAAAACAACAACATGGTATCAGAGCGGGTTTAGTAAAGATCTAAGTAGATATGGCAGAATGCGTACCAAAAGAATCAAGTCGAATAATTTTGCTTCAGTATTCTCCTCTGCATTTTCTTATTGTGAAAGAGTCAGTTTGCATTATTCAAGTCGCTGCATCAAGAAACAAGCCTTCCATCAGGTTGTGGTGACCACAAATGTATTGACAAGGAACGACATTGGTATGTTTGTTCGATGCCATCATTCTATCATCGAGGTTCTTGTAAGACAAGGAAAGGGGAGCGCTTGAATAATTAATCGCATTTAGAAGGAGCCGACTATTTATTGATAGTCTTAGGAGAATTCAAGGCACAGATAGAGATGAAAATATGTGAAGACAAAATCAGTTCAGTCATCGCTAGCTTGGAGAAAACCGCAGTCTCCAGAATTCACTGTTAGGTGGACCAAAAAAAAAACGACAAATCTTATCAATTTTTTCTTATTGAAGAACCAGGTCAGAGCCATATCGTGTCTTCATTAGAGGATACAAATAGTGTCTTTTATGAAGACATGGGAGAGGCTAGCATTTGATAAACTTCAAAATATTCAATATTCTATGAAGCATTCGATATCACTCCACACTGGGCAGAATTGAAGGTTACTGGCCACATCATTGGAGGACGATATCTATTGTCTTGAGCACGACTCTAGCTGGAATTTTTTTTTTTGGAGATTGACTTCTCATTGATTTGATCAATGGCATCGATGTCTCAAGGCAAAGTGACGGCTTGAAAGAAATTATTGAGCCAAGTTCGTTTCACACGAAAAGATTTGAATCGCTTCCGTGGCTTTAGAATCATCACTACTAGGTGTCGCGGAAGTCATGTCAAGTCTCTGATGAGTGACTATACTCCTGGGAGGCACTGCTTGAAAACGCAGCATAACAATTGCGGTCTCCCTCTAACCTTCAGGAGCTGCTTACAAAGTCAAAGCTTCGAGTTGTCATATTCCTGCAACAGGTCATGTGGAAGCGATTGATGCTAAGTCATGATGATGATTGGTTTGAGTCCCGTAAAGATTGTTGGCCAGAATCGGAGGCTTATCGAATAAGCTTCCTCTAAGAGCCATGATTTACAATCTAGCGACAATGGGCATATTGTGAATCCTGAATGGGCTCTCAAAGAAAAGTACAATTCTTCACTATTGGACGAATTACCAGATAAGTATTTTTTTTCTGTTTGTGTTTACTATTCTAGGCTAAAATCCAATATGTTGAGTTATGCAAATCTGACATTATTCACTTAGGATTATGTGTGACCAGTAAATAGTGATCACTGTGATAAGATTCTTTAGATTTATTCATTGCAAGTAGGATCATGCTAATTTGTGAAGATTGTCTTTTGTTTTTCTGAGATTAGCTCTTCTGAGAAATTGAAAGAAAGACATGTCATGATTGATGAATTAATTATCTATTACTCAGGAGATTTTGAATTCTATGAGATAAGTATCGTGCAGTTGAATAATGTTCATGAATTGCACGTCAGCTATTAATTCATGCTATAACATTGGGATAGCTTGAGCATCAAGCAATCTGCATCTTTAAGTCACAGGATATCGAAGTCATACCGAATGAAGAAATGATCAAGCTTGGAATCATAGCTTGCAGTAATTGGACTATATTGATGGCTGGAGATATCTCTTGAAGACAAAGTACCTTTTAGGTCGTCATTGTGTTCAAACTATGAAGGGTACGGACTGATCTGAGCTCAAGTACAACGTATCACAATATGTCCAGCATTTGGACCTATCAGAATAGTTAAAAAGATAAGTATTCTTTGGTTGCTCAGTTATATCATTTATTTATTCTTTGGATCTTGTAATTAAGAGAGATAGTAGATTCTCTTGAATTGTGTTGTGTTCACTAGCATAAGATCTTTGGAAAAATTTCATTCATGATATAACTTGTACTATTCTAATCTTGATATTTCTTTGGATAATTATGGACTGTGAGTAATCTCTATCTAAAATGCTTCCTAGACAGGTTTAGGGGGAAGAAGATGATAAGAGATCACTTAGTGACGAAAAGCTTGAGGCATCTTGTGAAGAAGTCATGTCAACCAAAGAAATGATGAAGAGGGAGTAAACACTAGAGGGACTGAGTTGGTGGCTAGAAGGGAGTACATCTCTAGAAGTCTTCTTTGCAATTTCTGAAGCCGGGATCAAGAGGGAGTACTATGACTCACTAAGAATAAGTAAAGGTTGCAGTGTTGCAAGGCCGGATGTTAAATTGTTGAAGCACCTCTTCAGCAGTTGGGTTTTGAATTGCTCAAGTCAACCTGGATTGGTAGCTCCGCAGACCTATTCAGAATAGAGTGATCTGGAATGTGGTCGAAGAGGACAACCCTGAATTTCTACAGAGGTGTGCATTGGAAACCATTTCTCTAAAGGCAAGAGTTGCAGGCAATAAGGTCAAGTGGTTGATGCAAGAGATTGAAGATTTAGAGAGAGCCTAGTGAACCTAAAGAAGATGGTTGTATTTCTCTAGATGCTGTTTCAGTTGAGGCCTGCGATGTTATCCTGGTTCAATAGGAAGCAGTCTTCTGTGGGACTAAGTACATTACAGATTGTGTGGCAGCTCGTGGCTTCGAAAGTTCCTTGCAGGATTGGTTGAACAAGTATTGAAGCCAACTGTCATCCTTTGTGTTAATCAAAGCTTTGAGAAGCTTTCTGTTTTTCCATGTGTTTCATGACAAAACTAAGCATACCACTATATCAGAGATATGGTATTGAGGAAAGATATTCAGTTGAGGTATAGCAGCATTGATGAGCAGATGGCAGTCATTCTCATCAAGCATTTTTGGGATAATGGTTGTGTACCTTCGAGAAAAGCTTGATATGGTGGAGAATGAAGTCTTAGCTGAGAGGGAGTCTTAGTATCAGTGTTCCTTTGTTTAATGAGTTATTCTTTGAGAGAAGTTCGAGGTGAAATCCCTTGATAATGCATTTCTCTATTGAGAGAGATTTTGAGGTGTAAGCCCTTGATAATGCATTTCTCTATTGAGAGGGATTTGAGGTGCAAGCCCTTGGTAATACATTTCTCTATTGAGAGAGATTTGAGGTGCAAGTCCTTGATAGTGCATTTCTCTTTGAGATTTGAGGTGAAAGCCCTTGTTTCCACCCTCTGGGAGAGCCATGGTGGATGTCATGTGTGTGACTCCATGACAGCATCATGTGAGGGAATCCGTGATGATTTATTTGTGCTTGTGTATCACCCTCTGGAGGAGCCATGGTGAAAGTCACATTGAGGTGACAACATCACATTAAGTGATGAGCACTTGTTTATACCATCTATGGAGGTAGCCATGATGGTTGATATCACGATGAGGTGATATTCTATTTTGTTTTCATTCTGATATGATGTGTCTTGTGCAGGTGGAAGTATCATCCCTAGCTGAGAGGGAGTGTTGATGTTATAGCAGCTTAGGGCTGCACTTCCATTGCACGAATTCCAAGAAGAAAGCTTGAATTAAATGAGTAGCCATTCGGCTATTTAATTCATGACTATAACATTTATTAAATGCAGAGGGCCGACCCTATATAATTCACTTGCCTTGATTATCTCTAGGGCCGACCTTATTTATAAATTGTTATTTATTATAATACTTTAGAGGGCCGACCTATCTTGAAGAGGCGCCTCTCTTGTATATATACAAGGTCTTACTTGTCATTATGATTGATCATTTTTCTACAGCAGTTCGCACTTAAGCAGCAGAGCGTCATCTTGCAGCAGCAGATCGAATTCAAGGAGAATCATATTTATCTTTGCATCTAGGAGAGGTGCTATTATTCATTGTATCAAATTCGTCTATGTGTTGGGCCTGTATTGTAAAGCAGATTTCTGCTCTTGTTCCTACAATATATAGAGAGAGATATTTGCTGGGTTTTTTCCCCTCATGTTGGAGGGTTTTCCCAGGGTAATTGGTTGTGTTCATTGTCTCATGTGTTGCATTTTATGATTGCTTTCTTTCTGCATATCTATTCTTAAAAATAACAACAATAGTAAGGTCTTGCTTATCCACATGTGCATCATGATCTTAATCATTATTCTCATGATGAACATCCATAGAATGAACATGAATATATTTAATATTGATCAACCAACTTAGAAGCCATATAAGGGCTGAGATTATCACTTCTTCTCAAAGGATGATATTGGTGAGACTTTAGCATAAACACAATTTATAAACCCTAAAACGATCACAAAAAATGTCTTACTATAAAATAAATAAAAAATCAGAAACAAACCCTACAGGGGTGTAAGATCAACTAGGTTCACTAAAATGAAAAGGAAAATAAGCAATCTTTTTAAAAGATCCTAGGGAAAATAACTAAATAAGCAATAATAGGATCTACCTTAGGATTCAATGAGCTGAGACAATAAATAGCAATTTTACAAGCACCCTTTCAAAATCACAAAGATGGATTAGAATTTCATGGCTCTATGTGTGGCTTGATGGTATTGTACTAGAAATTTTTGCTTTGTGATCCAAAATGATGTTGTGGTATTAGATCCAACCTTGTAACATTCAGAAAAAAAATAAAATTTTCTTCAATCTAAGGAAAAATCATGGCATGAAATCAATCTAGGTCAATTTTGCAATGTGAAATCATTCTTAGTGTATGAAATCAACCTTTTGTGTGCAAAATCAGCTTGACTAGTTCTATGATTTGGAAATTAGTCCACCTCCTATTATTTGAAAATAGGTTGAAGGTGCTTACAAACAACTTTGAAGAGCTTGCTAAGTGAGGAGCATGTTCTCCTTAGTCTAACCCTTGGGCAAGCTAATTCAACTATCGTGAACAAAGATCGAAGACAACAAGCTACCATGCAATATTTTCATTTGTTAGTAAGTATACAAATATTGATGTGGCAATGAATGCCTATACGTGCTCCTTGAATGATGATGCAAATCATAGTTGGAAGACTTTGCTGGACTCGCTGCGGACTTTGCGGACTCGGGAGTCTGCAAGCTGGCCGAGTCGACTCGGCGCGGACTCGCGAGCTGAGTCTCTGGCTTGGACTCCCGAGTCCTTGGCTCGGACTCCCGAGTCTTGTGCCTGGACTCCCAAGTCCTGTGCCTGGACTCTTGCTGCAGCTGGAGGCTGCTTTCTCAGCTTTAAAACATGATTTTTTTCAAAAAAATTTGCCAATTCTGTGCCGAGTTTTTTGCCGAGTCCGAGTCCTATTTTGGGTTGCCGAGTCCGCGCCGAGTCCGAGTTTTCAAACTATGATGCAAATAATGAGACCTTCAAATTGGGGATTATGGATCTTGCTTTAAAATAAATAAATTAGGGCTTGTCTCTTTATACAATACCTTAGAAAACAATTTAAAATGTTTCATGCTTTAAGTCGGCACACAATGGTTAGTTGGAGAAGAAAGATATGGATCCAATTTGAATTTTAAAATGGTTGGGATTGATTTGTGCTATGGAATTTAACTAGGTTCAATTTTCGCCACAGAATTGAACCAAGAAGGCAAATGGGTAAGCATAGGGTTGGAACCCATTCTTGGGGATGTGTGGACGTTGAATCAGGCTAGGTTTGGGGAATGTACCAACTCTTAATGCAAAAACAAACAGCCTGCATGCTAGTTATTGCATAAAGATTAACATGGGCAAAATGAGTTCAAAATTTATAGGAAAAGTGTAGGGCATGCAACTTTCACCATTACAACAATGTATTAAAACCATATTAGTTATGTCATAAAAAGTAACTTACAATGTCTATTAAAGGATTAAGAGACTTAAACTCAAAAATAAATCAGAATTCTTAGTGTCCAACTAAAAGTAAGAAATGTGAGGTAAATGTGAAGGAGTCTTGGAGAGCACACCTCTCTCACCTTCCCACCCCAAATAGGATTTGCCAAACTCAACTTTGATATCGTGTCTTAGGGAAATTCAGGAAGTGCTAGAACAAGTCTTACTTTGTAAGGAAGATGGTAGTTGTTTCATGGTGGTTCTCTCTATCTTGGACACCACACCGATAATGAAGTAGATTAGGAAGGACTAGTTGAGGGAATGGCATTGGCATCCTTGTTGGGTGTGTAGTAGCTAGTTACAAATGGGGAATCCCTTGTGATTAATGTGATGAGAAAAGGTTCATGTCCCAATTGGCAGTATTTATCCTTAAGGCATCAATTTAAGGAAGTCATTTTTTTACTTTGCCAGAGAGCACATAATGCATTAGTAGATATTCTAGAGAACTGTGGTGTGGACCAAGGGCCCTTGACAGCACTTTATAGTGATATCCCCTTGTCATGGGAGAGGCTTGATATTTTTTATAAATTTTTGCCCCTAATAATGGTTTCCCTTATACTTTTATATAGTTTGGTCCTTTCACCTTAAACAAGTTTATAATAATAAATAAGTGGATGACCCTTAATTTTTATTTTTGTGGATTGTGGTGAGCTCTTTTGTAATGAAGGCTAACATGTGGGAGTTGATGTTATAAGTTGTGTTGTGGTAACATCTATAAGGAATGTTGTTGTAGTGGTTGTGAGCAGGTTGGTTGTTGGTTGCTAGCTATTTTCTCTAGGCATTAGTTGGGTAATTTTTGGTTTCCATTATTACACAATAGAAAGTAGTTTCTAAAGGCTCATGATCCTTTTAGGCATGGAAGATTTTTAAATAAATGTTTGAATGATATCTTCTATTGCCCAGACATGGCCACTTTAGGGTTTGTAAAATCAGTGCAAGGAGAGAATGGGTTGGGAATTTCAGGTCCACAGTGTTCAAAAGCCACTATTTGAGAAAAGTTGAAAAATTGGAAACAATTGTCCCTAATACAATGCAACCTATATGGCTTTTACACCTCCTTTTATTGGCTCAATTTGGGGATATGGAGGTGTGGATGTGCAAAAAAAGAGGATGCATGGGTTACACCTAGGGAAGGAAATGAGGAGCAAAGGAAGGATCCTTTGCCTACTAGAACAATTGAAGGTGACGATTTACATTTAATTTGTCAGGAGTGGCTGGTGCTCAAGGCCTGCCGTGAGGACTTAGGGAATGTGATGGACAGCCTCATGCTGACCCATAAAAAAGGGCATCTTGAGGTCTCTAGTGCATATATAGTTCCCACCTTCATCAAGTCTTACAAAGGGTCCTTCCTTAACAAAATTGGCATCAGATGTCCCCAATGCTACACAATGCATGTGACTTTTATGTCTCCTATACCAATTTAATTTGGGGATATGGAGACACTGAGTGCTGGTTTGAATGTGCAAAACAAAAAATGATGCAAAGGTTATGCTTGGGTAAGGAAATAAGGAGCACAGGAAGGACCTTGGGCTTGCTTAACTTGTTGACAGTGGTGATCTATAGTTGGTTTTTAGAGAGCTACTGGTGCTCAAGGTTATAATTACATAGGGAAAGTGGCAGTCTCATGGTGACCCATAAGAAAGGGCACCTTGAGGTCTCTAGTGCATATATGGTTCCCACTTTTAGTGTTGGCAACTGTTCAGAGCAAAGATCAGGAAGTAGATTTTTCATAGAATCAAGTTTAAGTCTTTGGATGTAACAACACGTGGCCCATATTCTCCTATTGGTTGGAATCAACTTGTGATAATTTAAAATTTGATTAGCTGGCTGGGGTGTACCAAAAGGACCTGGCTTTTGAGTCCACTAGGTCTTTTGGGTTGTGTTTGTTGGGTATCGCTGATTTTGTTTTGGTAGTTAGGTGTTGGGTGTTATTTTCCCTTATCTTTTTTAATTTTGGAAGTTTATTTTAGCAATGGGTGGGGCATTATTATTGTTTTTGACATTTTTGATCCTACAATCCTTGCTTATAACATGTTTTTAAAGAGTTTATTTCAATATGAGACATAATTACAATGCTTCTTTAAGGCGTCGTTATCTTGTTGGCACTAGGCTTCTGTCATTTAATTTTCATTTATATGAAGAATTGTGCTTCTGTATCTTGGATAATGTGCATGTAAAACACAAGGATAGTGAAAAGTAACAATTAATGATCCATTAGAATGGAATGACCAATGACTGCATTTGTGGGATATACTTTATGAGATACTGAGTCTTTATATTTGACAAACATAGTTTTTAATTTGCTTTGTCATTATTGCATAACTTGTAATTTGTCAGCAGGGCACCCAACACAAGGACCATTCTATTTGTTGAAAGGCCTCTTAACACTTTTGGACTCTCAACCATGGTGGGGATCTATTTCCAATTTCTTTTTCTGTTATAATTTCATCATGTTGATAATCTTTGGTAATATTGGCTATACACCATGTCTAATAGGGTGGCACAACTGTTATTGCTATAGTTTCTGCTGAGTTTTCTTGTGGTTTGGAAATCCAAAGGTATACAAATAAAAACAATATATAGGTACAATGAAAAATACTCTTATTAATGAAAAGGGACTCCAACATGCCATGCTCAGTGTACTAACTAGGCTAGGAACTAAAAAATCTCCATAACTCAACTTGTACAATTTTCAAGTTGATATTTTCTTCAAATGTTCATACCAGGTTGATACCAGGATTGACGGGCATCCGAGCATTTTCAGCAATTGTTTCTTTGACTGCAGCATTAGCTCAGAAGGAGCTACCTTATCACGTTGGAAACAAAGAGGTGATAAAACAAAGAAACCTTTTGCAAAATTAGCTTAATATATTGTAACTTTTTACTATGTATATAAAGTAAAATGCTGGTTAAATCTCAAATTTGTAATATCCTATCTTCTTTCAATTATTGTGTTATATATACTAAGAACTGTTGAATAGGCATGTTTTGGGCTCCACAATGTCCTCATGTAACTCCATTGCTGAAAGTAACTTCTTTCTCTTTGTGACTTTGAAATGAATAGAAAAGCTTGTTGCTCGCTATGTAATAAGAAATTTGAAAATAGTTTCCCAATCAAATAGCAGCAAGCAATAGAGAAATGTAGCCTTTGCTTAAGTAGATGTTCGAAAACTCTTTGAATACACTTCTTTTTCTGATTTGATCAATCCTGACACTATAATTCAGTTCTTTCTAATATGAACAGTATCAATTTATGATGAAATTTGAGAATCTTGGACAGATATTTTGGTATTTATGCAATTCTGAATGAGGCACTTCAAACTTAAGCACACTCCACCTTGATGCCTTGAATTTCCTTTATAAATCTTGCAAAATAAGAATATTTGATAAAGCAGGGAAGGCTTGTATTGTCCCCAAAGTGACTCTTAGAACATTGATAGGCCATGTGAATACACGGTGTGAGAGGGAAGGCATAATGCATGATGTACCCCAATGTGGTAAGTTGGCTCTTAGAACATGGTTAGATCATGCAAATGCAACAATGTAAAATGTGATCATGAGTGTGCATGTCAAGATAATTGCGCCCATATGGATGAGATAATGTGATATGGTGCAAGGATTATAGAAAATGTATGCCTACTTCAATAATGAAGTAATATGGCTCTAATTTGTCTAATAAATGTTATGTCATGATTGGTCATGGGTAATCATGTCAATAGATAAGCATGGAAGTATAAATAGGTATGAAATGTCATGTGGGGAGGCATTATGCCCTCAATATGACAATGACAACATGGTATGAAAGGGGAGAGCATGATGCCCTAGATGTAGGTATAAGTGCAAAAAATAGGGCAAGGAAAGTACAAATGATATGGGGAAAGGCATGATACCCCCAATGTGAAAGGTACGACAATGAAATCACAAAGTGTAACAATGAAGGCATAATGGCTCCAATGTAAAGGTGTAGCAATGAAAGAATAATGTTTGCCTTCTAAGGATGTGTCATTAGAAGTGCAATATGGTAAGGGGAAGACATGATGTGTCTTGTAATGGAAATAGAAGTACAATATGTTAGGGGAGACATGATGTCCCCAATGTAAATATATAGCAATGGAGGCATAAGATGTAAGGAAAAGGAAGGAATGATGTCCCCAAGTCTAATGTGGTAACTTTAAAAGTGGGATATGTCAATTTAGGCTTAATATGTACGCTTTAAAAGTATGGTATGGTAATGTAGGATCATGGAAAGTAATCAATGGTCAAAGGATAAGGCAAAAGCATCATAATATTGTAATGTTATAAACACATGCATGATAATAAATGTGGAAAACAGAAGCAAAGCATCATAGTAGGCATGGGAATGTATGAAAAGAAAGATGATAAGAAATAAGGCAAAAGGAGAAACCAAAATGGTAAGGCAAGGACCATTAAGTCATGAATAAATAAAAGGCCAATAAGTACAAGGACACAAAAGGTAAAATAGGAAAACAATAGGTAGAAGATCAACCCATGTGGGAAATAAAGGAAAAAGCAAAGGTAAGTGAAAAATAGGCATAAAGAGGATTTAAACAAAAATAGGAGGGAATATGTCAAGCAACGAAAATGTAAACTGAAATGCGCCTCAAGTGGGGAAGATAAGCATGAAACCAAATATAGAAGGTGATGTGATTGTGAAAAACGTAAGAAGCAAGGTGTAATAAAAAAGACCAATATGTACGGACACAAGGTAAATGGAAGAAAAGGTGAATGAGATCACAACATTCATGACCTAAGCAAAAGGCTAAAGTAGGAACTATACATAACACAAGAAACAAGTCATGTTCAAAATCACTTTTGTCAACATGCACCACTAAAAGTGTCTTTATTTCATCCACATGTGAGCTAGGAACATGGGAACATAAAGCCATGAAAGGAAAGAAAAAAAAAACATAAAATATTGCAAGTAGTAAGAGGGATAAATATGGATATCTAAGCAATGAACTCTTCTCCAATATTGGATGGCTTCTCTTTTATGTCATGTGTAACCTCAATATAGGGTATGTTATGGTGAACAATACTAACTCCTTGACATACATAATTTGTTTCTTCATGACTCATCAAGTGAGGGAGTTGTGGGTACATGAGTTTGCTTAATATTTATCATCCCTCTATTTATAAGTTATTGAATTTTGTACCCAAAATAAATTTTTGGCATTTTGCTTAAATTGAGCTAAATCATGTAAAAATGTTGTCAAAATTATGTTTTAGGTCAAACCAAACGTAGGGTTTTTGTGCGTTTATGTCAAGGAGATGCTTGCAAATTTTTGAAAATTTGAAAATTAGGGTTTCAAACCCCTGTTTTTAGGAAAACCCTAAAAAATAGGACCTTTCTAGAAATGATTGAAAATGATTTTGATAGGATAATTTGACTTCACGATCACACTGGTCAAGTCAGAATCATCAAAAAGTATGTTTTACTCTGGTGGGTCTATTTTCATTTTTCAGGAAGAAACCGGGACCTCCGTAGCCATTAATGGCAGAATGGCCAGTACCAAGTGGCGAAATCTAAGCTTCAAAAGCTTCAACAAGGAATCTATGGCGGAAATGCTCGAAAAGATGCTCTGCGACGGAGGGGATTTTCAAAAGTGAAAAATGCTGAAAATTGTCTTAAGTCTTGAAAATGAATGCCTTGCTACCAAGGAGGCTGTGTAGTTGAATGCCTTAGTCATTTTTCCAACACCCGTACATGCAACATGGTGAAGATGATTGCTAAGATGCATGTTTCTACGTCGTCGACAACAATGATCAAGTCAGTCGAGCTACAATGGTAAAACACGAAGCGCGAAGGGATGAACATCTTAAAGGAAATGATGAAGTTGCAGTCAAAAGAGCTCCTACTGACCAGGGGCTCCCATGAGTTCAAGAGGTCAAAGGCAGTCATCAAGTCTTGCCAAGACAGTCATCTCCTTCGTAATTCTATAGGCTTTCCAACACATCATCAAGCAGGTTCACCTGATTCATCGATCATCGACAATGAAGGCGAAGACAAAAGATGTTGAAGGTAAATAGCATCAAAGATAGCAGTTAAAACATGAAAAAAGAGCCCCTGCTGACCAGGAGCGCCCTTGAATTAGATGGTTTAGATGTCATCTGTTAAACAAGCCTGTCTTCGAGTAATCTCTCCAGCATCAACTCAGCTTCGCAATGAACCTATTTGTCAGCCTACGAGACACATCAAACGACAACAACTGATGATCATTAGAGCATGCCACATGAAGGTAAATCAATGCACATCAAGGCAAAAGCGCCCCTGCAGGCTAGGGGCGCCCCTCATTTTGAGTCACCTGATGAGGTCTTTAACAACTACTTTCTACAAGGCAGGCATCTGTTCAGCTCCCTCTCAGCTTCGCGATCAATCCAACTGTGCATTCATAGGACCTGTCAAACAATCATAGGCAGAGATCAAGCAGAAAACACCACAGGTGAAGGCTAAATGAAGAACATGGAAAAAATTGAACAAGTGTCAAGGAAAAGTGCCCCTGTTGAGAATAGGCACCCAACTTTTTGGGCAATTAGATGCAGTCCGTAAGCTCAGTAACCTCCACGATGACCTTGTCCGTTGTGATCAATCTCAATAATGACACTGTCACCGAAGACAACAGATAAGTTAAACATCTGACGACAAAGATCAAGCTAGGGCAGTTCGTGAAGGTTTACAACATGAAGATAATCGGTCAAAAGCACCTCTGCAGGCTAGGGGCGCCCATGCTTTTGAAGTACCTAAATCAAATTTCATAGTCTGCGAAGCCAATCATCCTTTCTGAGACTGAGTTGGTATTCCATCCCACGTCTCAACAAGATCATCAGACTCATTAGCCATAGGTGATCTCAAATCAGAGCACGGAGGGTCAAATTGGAGGGATTGAAGAACGCTAAAGAAAATTAACTAAGTTTGGTGGAAAAAGCACCTTCTTGGGAAAAGGCACCCAAGAATTAGAAGCAGCAGACTCGGGTTTTGAGCTTTGCAGCTCCCATACACTCTTCATCAAAGTTGTTCCATCTCAGCAATGGATCTATTAGCAACACTTCAAGATCAATTGAGCAACCAGAATCAGGGATCGAACAGAGACATTTCATCACAAGAAAAGAATAAAAAATGATCAACTCCTCAAAAGGATGCCTAAAGTCAAAGTAAGACCAGTTGACTGAAGATGAGATATTTTGAAGGCTTTTACATGGCTAAAACATCCCAAAATTGGTGGAATTTGCTCCAGATGACTCCAGATTAGGCAGATTGACTCCCCAATCAGGTCTTAGATGCCCAATAGATGCTTGCAACTCCAAATTGATATTATCAAAGCTTAGGCGTCCATTACTTCATTATTTCTTTGCAAGTTGAGGAGCTCAAGAACAACATTTTTCTTCTCCAACGTTTTTTGAAGATCTAACAGAGGGTTTTTCAATTTTCTTCATGTTTTTGAAGATCAGTTGCATAGAGGGACAATCTATCAAAGGTTGCATCAAAAGGCATAATCCCTCCAGAAAGACAGTTGATAACTTCCAATCTTCTTCTTGTTTTTTTCCTCTTTCCTTGTCTTAGATCTTCTTGCATGTCCAAGAAAACAACAGATAATCATAGATTTGACCAACTGGGTTTGATCAACACTACTTTTTCAACAAAACCCACATGTTAGATATTTTCAAAAAAAGTAGCCTTGCTGCCCCTATTTTCTAGGGTTTCAAAAAAAGTCATTATTTTGAAAAATAGACAAACTGGGTATGTTCAGCTCTGAAGCACGAACAAAACCCATGTGTTGGATTTTTTCGGGAAAAATCATTTTCTAGTGCCTTACTGCCTCTGCCACCAAAGGGCTCTTGCATGCCATAGAAAAATTCGTTTTTTCGAATTTCTAACGATCTGGGTTTGTTTAGAAAAACATTCTCAACAAAACCCATGTCTCAAAAAATTTCATAAAAAGTTGCCCCGATAGGGCTATTTTTAACAGTTCTAGAAAAAGTTGTGCGAACAGCATCGTGTGCAGAGTCAATCTTCAAGGTTTTCAAAATGCAGTTCTCCTAAGTCGAATACAAGACCAAGACGGTCTTATTCCATGACTTCCTGAAATTGACTGACATCGATCTACGTCAAGCACACCCAGAGATTAATTTGGACAGATTGACAAGCATAGACACACAAGTCCATAGGTTCCATAATGGTTTCACCTCGTATATCTGATAGCCATCCAAGGCCAGTTTAGAGGATTGTAATCATTAGAATTTTGCGTGTGCAGCGAGTTCATGTGCATTTGTCATAGCTAGAGTGTTGGTAGTCAAACTTTGCGGTTTCATCATACAACACTCTTCCATTGAGAAAGACCAAGGAAAACGTCAATAATGTAAAGCTGCAAAAAAACACGAAAGGTAGTCATTCCCAACATAGAGCCGCGATCGGTGAATACTACACTAGCTTCCACGTCAAAGTGGAAACATAGACAAAAAGACAAGGAGTAACCCTCCTAAGGGAAATAGAATGGAGATACATACATCAAGTTGTTGACACTAACAACTGAGGAATGTGATAGTCTTGTAATGTCCCCTTCCTAGGTAGTATAGTTGATTCAAGGGTTAGCCTATCATTTAGATCCTCGTAGGTTGACAGATGTGTTTACAGGGTCGCTTGAGGCAATTATCCTACGTTTGGGAACCTTACTCCATCAGTTGATTCAGGTTTGGGCCTTGACAGAGTCTTACAGAGTGTTTTTAAGATACTTACTATTTATAGTAAGTCAGGTAGACAGGGGTTACTATCTCTTGCAGGGCACCTGGTTCAGTTGATCAGCTCAGTTTCGACCCAGTTTGATGATTTGATGAGCAAATAGTGATTATTGGAGCATTTGATAATTATTAAAAGATTATTAATTTGACTTTATAATATAAAGTCACTTTAATGAAATATTAAAGTATTTATTAAATGGCAAATTATAAAGTATTTAATACTTTATAATAAAGATGAAATATTATTATTAAATAAGTATTTATTACTCATTTGATTTGGACACCATTTATTAATTAAAATGCCTAAGTCAAAGAGGGGCAAATTTATATTATTAAATGCGTTTTAATTGATTATTGAGAAGAGATATATATTTCATCAAAGACAAATCGAACTCATTCATGATTATTCTAATTTGTCTTTTATTCTCTCTCAAAGCATTAGGGTTTGTGAAACAAGGGTTTCTGCAGACATTGGATTTTGGAGAACGTTCCTTCTTCAGAATCAGACATACTGAGACTGTGCAATACCAGTTGAAGTTTGTTCATCAGGGTGATTTTATTCGGAAGTCATATTTGTGCTTACAGTGGAGATTCAGCTTGAGTTTTTGGATGGATTCATCAAGGGAGGCTACGACTTGATTGGGATTCACTTGATTGTTATTAGTCACTCATCTTTCAGCTGTACCAATCATCATTGGCTGCTGACAGGCCGTACTTCATCATAGCAGCAGGGATGTCTTTTACTTGGAAGCCAAAGCGCCTATCTTTTCAGCTCCTAATCTCTTCGTTGGGTGGCGAATTGGTCTCTGGAAGCCATTCCAATCATTATTTGGTGGGAGAAGTCAATCATTAAGCTGGCCGTACCTTTTTATTCATTCTTCCAGGCGGTTGCAAGTAAAGAAATTAGGTTCTTTAATAATACATTGCTTGCTTTCTTATGCATGTCTTTGATTCAGCATTGTAATCGCTCAAACATGAAATAAATCCATTCGCCATCCATCTGGAGTTTATTTGATGCATTATTTATCATATTTGGATATCTTATGAATTTTATAGCATTTTATTTCAAAACCGCACCTTTCTACTTCACTGCAAAAACCTACAAAAATTCGCAAAATACAACAAAACAAACAAAAAAATCGCATTCTCGTCAGAAGTCAGGGTTGAGAGACACCTGGTCTCTTATAATGGTATCAGAGCACAATTTTCCTGCCATCCTGTGCTTTTTCAAATAAATTTGTGCTTTTTCGATGCTTTTTCATGAGTAGAGACATTATATTCTATAGTAAGGGTAGAGGAACAGGCAGAATTGAGGATTGGACAGGACCGCCTATTCCAGAAGGTGAGACAATATATCAGGGATTCTCGGTATACACAGATCTAGCTCTAGTAGTAGTGAGAACAGTGTGATTACACTCATGGCAGATCGGGAGATTCCAACAGAGACTCCTAGGGATTCAGGAAAAGAAAAAGAAAATACAGAAATAACTGAGGCAGAATTCAAGAGTAGACATGATGTCACAGCTGATTGGTACAATGAGGCAGTATACCCCGCCACACCAGCACTACATTCAGATAGGACAGTCTAGTGGGACAACAAGCATAGACCATCCACAGATGTCTGTACGGCCGCAGCCGTCACTAGTTATTCATGAGCGTAGGCCTAGACAACCTACCTTTATTACTAGGGAGGCACCACTAACTCCGGAGGCAGAACAATAGGGTCACCAACCAGAGTTTCAGCCACAGCATGGTACATCAGTGGCAGACGTGACCAGACTCTTTGGAGAGTACTCGACTTTGGCTCTTGAGATTAGGCAGTCATTGTCATTTCATGAGTTCATGGATGTACATAAACCCAGGGGTGGAGGTAGATTTGAGCGCGGAGCTCCCCAGTACCAGCCACCACCACAGGTGAATAGGGATCTTCAGCATGCAGTGAGCAAGATTGTCTTGCCTTATTTTGATGGCTCGGATAAGAGTTCAGCGAGGTCTTGGGTACAGAAGCTAGACAATTACCTATCTTTGAGACCTATGCAGGAGGACGAGGCCATTAAATTTGCCACACTACATCTTGATGGATTGGCGCATGATTGGTGCCATCACGACATGTACACATTGGGTCATCACCAGGTTACTACTTACCAGGAGTTCACGAACAAGCTCATAGAGCGCTTTGATAAGAAGGATCCAAAACTTTACTTTAGAGAGCTAGCACAGCTCAGGCAGTGTAATGTTCCATACCTGTCTTGTCCTAGGATTGCTCGTTGATTAGGTTTAGAGTTTCTTTTTCCCAAAGGAATGCTCTCCTAGTTTCAATAATCCTAGATTTGAGTCCTGTATTCGACATATTAACAACATATTTATTAGCATTAACATCTAGTATCCCAAATAAGACATAATCAGAAAATACAAATTAACAAAACATAAGAAGAGTTGCTTAACCCATCAGGAGAGAAGAATCCCTAAGGGCCAACGGTCTACCACCTCATGTTACCCAACCTATTTCTTAGGCCAACGGGGTAATAACCATATGTGGAATTCCCCATCCCTCCTGGACCCAAACCTTGCCTTGGGCCAACGGGGCAGTATGCCCAACCCAAGTCTCAAGGCCAACGGGGTGGAAGCCTAGATGGGGTTTACAGACAAACCACTTAGGTCGTGACTCAGCTCTCCTGGTGGAGTTATTTATATATATATATATATATATCCAGAGTCTATTTATAGATACTGTTCCCAAGAATGCTGACGACCAAGTCGATCAATCATAAGCCCAGGTTACACAGTCCAATAGTTTCCATTAGTCTCACCGAGCCGCACAAGGCATGCACCTAGTTGTGGTTTTAGCCTGGGAGTGTTCGTTCCAAGATAGAGGCCAAGAGTTTTGTCTTATTTATCAAGCACATAAGTCTCGTATTGACATTGTTAATTTATTCAAGGAATGGAATATTACATATCAAAAGTTACATCTTTCTCATAAATGGAGTCATTCAGCATGGCAGACAATTAAAGCAGGCCTTATTCTACATTATTCACATATTAGATAGGATGATTACAGATAAACAACTATTTTATACTAAACCAATCATGACGTGCAGACAATAATGCTTATAAAGTTAGAATGACCAATCTTCTATCATTACATGATTTATAAGTTCTAAACTAGGAGTTCTAGACATTAATTACTAAGTGAATTGTTTCACCTGATCTTGAGATCCAGTCACCTCCTGTAGAACACCTATTTAGATGTTGATCGGCTCCCTAAAGGTACACCAGTTCCGATTTAACTTGGATACATCTGCCCATTCCATCCATACTTCTTGGGAGAGTTTGTTGTTCTTCATATTTTTAATTGAGAGGTTATGGTGTTTTAAATAGTGATATCTATGGTTCCATGGTGGCATCTTATGAGGCTTGATAGTGGTTAATTAATCGTCATAGCCATATATCCCCCCTTCCGCCTCTTTGCTTAAAACATACCTCTTCTTATATCCTCGGTCGGTGAAAGGACATGGCTTTCAATTGCAACCTTTCAAAGGGCGTGCCTTCCTCAATAACCACAACGACTTTGCTATCGGGTTTCCCATTGTTAATGCCATCGATACTAGACAAAGATATTATCACGGCTAAGGAGTATCTGTATATCTGGTTGAGGTGTCGGGTATATGTTATATATTGTCTATGGAATCAAACGATGGTTCCAAGAGGTCTAACGGGAACATTCACTGGCCATAGTTAGTAATTGAATCATTCTCATTACATGGGCGGACAAGATAGTGCGGCAGTGAATGAACTTCACAAAGACAGATGGACTCTCTCCTCATCAGCGCCAAGTCATCGTAGTGTTCATGGAGACTGGGTAGAGGCGGTATTGCGAGCACTCGCAATCTAGAAGACACGACAGGATCCCCGGAGCACTGAACTACTAACTCCTGCGTTGCCTTGAGCTATTTAAATCATCAATGTTTATTTTATATAATGTTAGCCAATAATTTTAGTATTTATCACCTCATGGAATTTATAATACACATTATATTATAGTTGTGGTATTACCTAAGGAAATTATTATAATAGTGATCGATTATTTATTTAACATCTTGATGTTTATTATATCGTAATTGTTATCATAGTTAATGATATCTCAACCCCGTAACAATATATAGATCTTAGTTGAAATGACTTTGTAATAATATTTCCTTTGTTTTAGTATTTGTATTTAATTATCATTCATAATGATATTTTTGGTTTTTATTTTGTTATTTAATTTTGGATGTTTGAGTTATCTATAAATAGCCACTATCTATCTATATACTTTATCTCATATTCTTACAATGATTATAATAGCGAGTAATTATATTTTTGGGAATTGTGTAAATATATCTAATTTTGATGTTATAATTTATAACAATCATAATTATAACGATATCAAATATATAATATTTTAAATGTATATTTTTTTTGTTATTTTATTGTCATGATTTCGGGGACATGACAGGCAGACAGGTAGTTTGGATGCCTACATTGGTGAGTTCCAGAGGGTTGCAGTCATGGTGACAGGTATTTCGGAGAGAAGACTTGTCATTCTATTTATTGAGGGATTATATGAGCCGATGAGAGGTTGGGTCAAGGCATTTGATCCTCCCACCCTTCAGGAGGCGATGAGGAAGGCACGCAGTATGGAGCTTGCAACACCTCGTAGCAAGTTCTCTTCAGGATCCACATCTAACTCAAGGCCGAACAGATCATTTGACAGGGATAGACCCTTTGACAGGAAGAGGGATCCACCTGATCCTAGGAAACGAAATGCACCACCATTTGACAGAGAAACATTGAATGATTTACGCAAGAAAAAGTTGTGTTTTTGGTGCAAGGCACCTTATGATGAAAAACATGTGTGCCCTCTTCGTCCTAAAGCCAAAAGTAACCAAATGGAGTGGTTTTATGAGGGTGAAGAGCAATCTGATCTGTCAGACCAGCAAGCTGATTCAGAGCATTCAGATGATGAGAGGTTTGGAAATGATAGTGAAAATGATGGTGGAAAGAAACTACAGGAGGCACACTTGACTAGTCTTCAGAGAGATGGCTCCTTTAGGCTACGTGGGCTCCTAGCTGGTCAGAAAGTCGTAACTCTTCTTGATACAGGTGCAATGCACAACTTTATAGATGCACGTTTGGTTGAGAGGCGTGGCATACAGATAGAGGAGCTTGAGGGTATCCGAGTTAAGGTAGCTGACGGATACACTCTTAAATGTGATAGGAAAATATCAGACCTTCCCATGCGACTTAATAATTATGAATTCAAAGCTGAGTTTTATGTTGTCAATATGGGAGATACGGATGTAGTACTTGGCATGGCATGGCTTCATGATTTGGGTGAATTCACACTCAATCTACAGGATATGGAAATGAAGTTTAAAGTCAATGGGAAGCCACATGTGATAAAAGCTATCAGGGAAAGCAACTTGAGAGTTGTATCCTTCAGACGGATGGAGAGGCTCATTCGTCATGATATGGTAGAGTGGGTTGCTGAATGTATGTTGATGCTTGCACAACAGGAGCAGCACAAGCATGAGTACCATCCTGACATTCAGGAACTAAGAATTAAACACTCTAAAGTGTTTAACGATATTCCACGAGGTAGACCTCTAGACAGGGGAACATAACACATTATAGAGTTGGAGGAGGGCGCAAAGCCCATTATGATCACACGATACAGACATCCGAAGCGCCTCAAGGATGAGATAGAGAAAAAAATCAGTGAGTTGTTGGCTATGGGGCATATCAGACCTAGCAAATCACCTTTTGCTTCATCGGTTGTATTGGTGAAGAAAAAGGATGGGTCACTACAGATGTGTATTGATTACCGCCAGCTTAATAAGAGAACGATTAAAAACAGGTACCCTATACCCCACATCGATGAGTTGATTGATGAGTTTCATGGTGCTATCTTCTTCATGAAGATTGATTTGAGATCTGGGTACCATCAGATTGAGCTGAGGGAGCAGGACATAGAGAAAACCGCTTTCAGGTGCCATTGCGGTCACTTCGAGTTCTTGGTTATGCCTTTCAGTTTAACCAACGCCCCTGCTACTTTTCAGGCTACAATGAACAGGGTTTTCAGTTCTCAGCTGCGGAGATATGTGTTGGTCTTTTTCGATGACATTTTGGTGTACAACAGGTCATGGGAGGAGCATTTAGCTCACTTGGATACAGTTCTGAGCATTTTGGCGGAGGAGTCCTTGTATGCCAAGGAGTCCAAGTGTGAGCTGGGCATGGCTGAGTTGTTGTATCTTGGGCACATCATCAGTGCCAAGGGAGTCAGTATGGACCTTGAGAAGGTCCGAGCTATAGTAGAGTGGCCAGTTCCAGAGAACCTTACCCAGCTCAGAGGATTTATTGGGTTATGTGCATTTTACAGACGATTTGTTAGTGGGTTTTCACGTCACGCCGCACCCCTTATTGATTTGACAAAGAAAGGGGCATTTGCTTGGTCACCACAGGCTCAAGAGTGTTTTGATAGGTTCAAGGTGATTATGACTTCGTGCCCAATATTAGCATTACTAGACTTTACGAAGTCATTTTGACTTATTTTGTGATGCCTCAGGAGAGGGCATTGGTGCCGCATTGATGCAGGAGAGACACCCTATTGCTTTTGAGAGTAGGAAGCTTAGGGGTCCTGAGAGATTTTATAGCATTTATGACAAGGAGATGTTAGCCATTATGCATGCTTTGGTTAAGTTTAGGCAATACTTGGTGGGCAGTAAATTCAATGTGCGTACATATCACAATAGCCTGAAATACTTCCTTGGACAACGAGACTTAAATGAAAGGCAACAAAAGTGGGTCAGTAAACTGCAATCTTATGATTTTGATATCACCTTCATTAAGGGGAAGCAGAATGTTGTAGCTAACGCATTGTCTCGTAGACCTCAGTTGAATGCTATGGCATAGATCTCCGAGGATTGGAGGCACAGGATTATTGCAGAGTATGCTAAGAACCAATGGGCTTCTAGCATAGTTGAGGGGACACAGTAGGATAGCAGATACACCGTTGTGAATGACTTGATCATTTACAAGGGGCGAATTTTTCTGGTTCCAGATTCAGAGTTGAAGGATACAGTTCTGAAAGCCTTTCATGATTTTCCTATGGCGGGCCATCCCGGTTACTTCAAAACATATAAGTTGGTATGGGAACGGTTTACTTGGAAAGGGCTAAAGATTGATGTTCTTCAGTATGTGCGAGAGTGGGTTGTTTGTCAGCAGAACAAACAAGATCACACATATCTTGTTGGCTTGCTTCAGGCACTTCTGATACCCGACAGGAAGTGGGAATGTTTATCAATGGATTTTATCACAGGCTTGCCGAAAGTCCAAGCGAAAGATTGTATTTACGTGGTTGTTGATCGGCTGACAAAATATGCACACTTCTTTCCGATCACCACGACTTTCACAGCATCGCAGACTGCAGAGCTCTTCTTCAGAGAGGTATTCAGGTTACATGGTTTGCCTCAGACTATAGTCAGCGATAGAGGCAGTCGGTTCATGAGCAACTTTTGGCAAGAGTTGTTCAGACTTTGCGGAACTGAACTGACACCTAGTACCAGCTACCATCCTCAGACAGATGGACAGACGGAGATCGTCAATAAGTGGGTGGAAGGATATCTGCGTAATTATATAGCTGGACAGCAGAGAGCTTGGGTGAGGTGGATATACCTCTGTGAGTATTGTTATAACTCTACTCACCACATGACTGTACAGATGACGCCCTTTATGGCATTATACGGGTATGAGGTGCCCAACCTCTTGGATTTGGTGCTGAGTGATAGGAGAGTGCCCAACGCAGGTGATATGTTACAGGATCAATAGGATATTATGAGGTCTCTCAGAGATAATATCTAGCGGGCACAGAATTAGCAAAAGCAGTATGCTGATCAAAAAAGGGTTGAGCGTTCCTTTGCAGTGGGTGACATGGTGTACCTCATGTTACAGCCTTACCGTCAATCCACTTTGCGTAAGAGTGGTGCAGAAAAGTTGAAACCTCGTTACTATGGTCCATTTCAAGTCATTAGACGAGTGGGCGAGGTTGAATATGAGTTGGATTTACCAGAGGATAGCAGGGTTCACAACGAGTTTCACGTTTCTCGCCTGAAGAAGGCGTTGGGTCAGCATGTTATTCCCTCTCCAGTACTGCCACCCCTTGATGATGAGGGGAAGTTGATATTGGTGCCTGAGGCCATCCTCGATGTTCGAGTTTCACGCTTCTCGCCTGAAGAAGGCGTTGGGTCAGCATGTTATTCCCTCTCCAGTACTGCCACCCCTTGATGATGAGGGGAAGTTGATATTGGTGCCTGAGGCCATCCTCGATGTTAGAGAGAGACATCTTCGGAGGTGGGTCATCAGAGAGTATGTGATCAAATGGAGAGATTTGCCGGTTGAGGATGCTACATGGCAATGAGAGGAGATTTTGCAGCATCCAGAGTTCAGATTGCTTGAGGACAAGCAATTTCAGGGAGGGCGGACTGTAATGTCCCCTTCCTAGGCAGTATAGTTGATTCAGGGGTTAGCCTATCATTCAGATCCTTGTAGGCTGACATATGTGTTTAGAGCGTCGCTTGAGGTAGTTATCCTACGTTTGGGAACCTTACTCCATCAGTTTGTTCAGGTTTGGGCCTTGACAGACTCTTACAAAGTGTTTTTCAGATGATTACTATTTATAGTAAGTCAGGCATACAGGGTTTACTATTTCTGGCAGGGCACCTGGTTCAGTTGGTCAGCTCAGTTTCGACCCAGTTTGATGATTTGATGAGCAAACAGTGATTATTGGAGCATTTGATAATTATTAAAAGATTATTAATTTGACTTTATAATATAAAGTCACTTGAATGAAAAATTAAAGTATTTATTAAATGGCAAATTATAAAGTATTTAATACTTTATAATAAAGATGAAATATTATTATTAAATAAGTATTTATTACTCATTTGATTTAGATGCCATTTATTAATTAAAATGCCTAAGTCAAAGAGGGGCGAATTTATATTATTAAATGCATTTTAATTGATTTTTGAGAAGGGGTCGAATTATTGAGAAGGGGTGTATATTTCATCAAAGACATCAAACTCATTCATGATTATTCTAATTTGTTTTTTATTCTCTCTGAGAGCATTAGGGTTTGTGAAACAAGGGTTTCTACAGACATTGGATTTTAGAGAATGTTCCTTCTTCAGAATCAAACATACTGAGACTGTGCAATACCAATTGAAGCTTGTTCATCAAGGTGACTTTATTCGGAAGTCATATTTGTGCTTACAGTGGAGATTCAGCTTGAGTTTTTGGATGGATTCATCAAGGGAGGCTACGAATTGATTGGGATTCACTTGATTGTTATTAGTCACTCATCTTTCAGCCGTACCAATCATCATTGACTGCTGACAGGCTGTACTTCATCATAGCAGCAGGGACGTCTCTTACTTGGAAGCCAAAGCGCCTATCTTTTCAGCTCCTAATCTCTTCGTTGGGTGGCGACTTGATCTTTGGAAGCCATTCCAATCATTATTTGGTGGGAGGAGTCAATCATTAAGCTGGCCGTACCTTTTTATTCATTCTTCCAGGCGGCTGCAAGTAAAGAAATTAGGTTCTTTAATAATACATTGCTTGCTTTCTTATGCATGTCTTTGATTCAGCATTGTAATCGCTCAAACATGAAATAAATCCATTCGCCATCCATCTGGAGTTTATTTGATGCATTATTTATCATATTTGGATATCTTATGAATTTTATAGCATTTTATTTCAAAATCGCACCTTTCTACTTTACTGCAAAAAACTACAAAAATTCACAAAATACAACAAAACAAACAAAAAAATCGCATTCTCATCAAAAGTCAGGATTGAGAGACACCTGGTCTCTTACAAGTCTCCATATGAAGAAGTCAACGATTGGTCAGAAGGATTGTTGATTGAAGGTGGTGAGGTGTAAAACACCCACTTAGGACGTCCTACCCACCAAAATAGAATGAATGGCAACAAGAGTTAACTTGATGCCTCATTCCAAGTTAACTTACCGTCCCACTGATCATGCATGTCAGATCCCACTAATTATGGATGTCTATTTCTAGATCTCCACTAATTGTGAATCTCTATTTTTGGAGGCACTTTTGTAATTGGAGTTGACTTTTAGCTTAGTTTCAGTTAATTGAAGTAGATTTCCGGTTAATTGTTGGGTCACCTACATTTAGACATAGGAATAAATCTTGCAGATTGGCAAGAACTATTTGTTAACTCAAGGAGATTTTAGGGTTGTCTACTCCTTTGAATTTCTATAAATAAGAGTCTTTGCTCTTTATTTTGGAACTTTTATTTACTACACAAAATTGTTGCGCCGTTGTTGCCAACAAGTTTGAAAGTGCATATCTATTCACTCTTGGATGAAAGTTAATGTCATGTCCCCGAAATAGCAATACCATAAAGACCAACTGTTAAAATACAAATAAATTAATAAATAAAATAAATAGCAATATTAATATTAAATATAAAATAAATGTGTACCATATCAATATAAAAATATATAAATATGAAATAACAAATATAATAATAATATATAGGCAAATTATTGTTATTACATTCTAGTATTAAATAACTTAATATCAAAAATAATAATAATAAATAAATATTATAATCATTACACATCAAAGATTGTAATACATTAGAATAAAATAATAATAAGATATTAGCAAATTGGTTTTATTATTATACTTTAATGTTAAAATATGTTCAATAAAACATCAAAATAAAATAATAAAATTAGTATATAATTTGAAATATCATAATTATTAGTAATAATATATTATTTTCAAAAATAGATATTATTGTGATAATAAGCCTTTAAAGGCAGCAATTAAATCTAACAAAGGGATATATTTTATGAAAAGTCACCTCTTTCACCAAACAATACATTCCCCCCATGAGTCACCTACTTTGAATGGTATAAATAGAAGGAAGAAAAATAAGGAAGAGGGAAAAAACAGCAGCAACAATGATTGTTATGCATTGGAATATAGAGCCATTTAGTATATATATATATATAATATATATATATAATTTAATAGGCATACAAGTATATATACATAGATATAGATAAATTTTATAATGAATAATATGCAATAAATAAAGAATATATATGAATAAGGAAAGAATAATTATATAAACATATATATATATATATACACACTAATGGATATAAGTAAAAGAATAATTATAGATATATGTATATGAAATATATATATATATATATACATACACGATTATGCAATAATGATACTTATAAGTAATGATGACTCTTTAATATAAACAAAAGTAGATTATGTATATTTATGAATTGTCCTCATCCTATGATCAATTCAGTATAAGGTTGAAGGAGGCGAGTAAGGGAACATGGAGAGATATAGCAACTTAGGTGATGTACTCACTTAGCAATAATATTTAGCATATTTTGAATATAAGAAATTGATATTGCTAATTTGATTATTGATATAATGCTTTTTTTAATCTTTTCATAATGAGAATTATTCTAGGAAATGATGAACTTAAAGAACCATTGATAAATGAAGATATATTTGATTATAGGCATGAAATAAATCTTGGATGAATGCAAATATAGTGGATCGTGTAAAGATTGTCTTCTTTGTGCTTGTAACCCTATCAGGAAGGGTGAACAATGGTTTAAGTAGATTGTCTAAAAACCCCACTTCAACCCCTTAGGCCCTAGACAAGGGATTGGGCCCTGCAGCCCCTTAAGCCCTTGACTAGGGATTGGGTTATAGAAGGTTGGGGGTCCCACCTAGGCTTGTGCCCCTTAGGCCCTAGACAAGGGATTGGGCCTTGCAGCCCCTTAGGCCCTTGACTAGGGATTGGGTGAATAGGAGGTGGTAGACCTTAGGCTACTTAAGGATTCCATGATTTCCTCTCCCCCCTGATAAGATGAGTGTCTTCTGAGGTGTTGCCATGAGTGGAGTATGCAAGTACTAAGCCACTAGGCAAGAAGGATTGTGATAGACAACCTCTTGAGTTTTATTTGAGGGCTTCAGGGCGGATCCACCTATGGCACTCCTCATATGTCTTTTTAAATTGCATTTATGATTATGCTTATATTTTGGATATCTATGTATTAATGCTAACAAATATATGTGTGTATGGAAATGTTGTTAATATGGTGAATGCAGATTTCAAATCAGGATTACTTAATTAAAAAAAGAACATTCATTTGGAAAGAAGAAACCCTAAACCTAATCAACAAGTGAATTCTAGGGCAAACTAGGTAAGGGACATTACAGTTAATTGGTTGATCTCAATTGTGTATGATTTTGTACCTTTGTTGTCCCAATTCTTTGTAATTCGTTCAGAAAGCTTGAAGAAGGAAATCAAAAGGCACATGCAGTTTGATCTAAAGATTTGAGTTCTTCCAAACATCTTGTTTCTTATAGCTTATTGTTTCAATCTCCTCCTTGGATATTTTGATATTGATAGTTATCGTTTGATGTTGTTTAATGAGTTGTCTTTCAGCCTACACTTTGGACAGGTGTTGTCACCTCCTCAGGAATCCTGTTAGCCAAATCATCGTACTTTGTTGTTTCTTGTGAGTTCTTTCCCGGCCTATACCTCAGATAGGGGTTCCTCCTCCTTGGCAAGTCTTAGATCCAACTTACCGTAAAGAGTTTTTGCTTGCATAATACCTTATCCTAGCATAGATCTGAGAGTTCAGAGCCTCAGACATATCCTGAAGAGAGGGTGGATTCAAGTGATCCAACCAATCCATTCCAACTCGTATGCCCTCATGGTCTATTTATCTTGAGGAGATAGGATAGATTAAAAGCTAATTAAGTTGTTGTTGAGATCTGCAACAACCAGAGAAAACCACAGCTGCAACGCATTGTGTTTATGCACCCTTGTGTCTTGCCGCTGAGTAAAAAAGATAGGAACCTTAGTTTACTGTACATTTTACACAATACAATCAGCAAAGAGGGATCTTCCTCTCTATAATTCGAAGAGCTGTACTAAAACACTTGCAATAGTTGTCTGTTTCCAATAAGCACTCTAGAGGTGCTAATTGAAACACCAACAGTTTTGTAGCGCTCACTGTGGGGCAATGAGGCATAAAAATTCAAGAAAAGCTAACGCTTTTATGTCACGGGAATGATCCTTTGGCATCCAATTGCATGATCCATACAAGACTCTCAATCGACCAAGAACTCATATTGAACTTTTGGGCCTTTGACAAGAATTGACTTTGGAAAACAACTAGACAATATTTATTGGGCCTTTCTTGAATTAACTCATTGTCGTCACACATTTTCTGATGTTATTAAAATTATCAGGCCATATCGCTATTCCAACATGGCGTATAATAGATGTCAATTAATATGAATGAATTGTGGTTCCCAAGCAAATCGTGGAAAATCTAATAGGATCACTCAAGTGTGTGGATTGCAGAGTGGGTATTTTGTTGTTTGCATCAGTATTGGTTTCTGCAAAGCTTCATTGATATTTGCTAAGTAAACCACATATTTGGATCAACAATATGAATATCATGCACTGCCATAACCTCAACGCTGGAACATAGTAAAAGATTGATTAAAATGATGACCCCTTTAAATGGAGCTATAGCTTTTGGAACGAAGCAGCCAAGCATTCTGATGAGGGGATTCATATCACACATCAACAAATTCCATATTGATTATGATCATCATTGCTGACCATAATATTTACATGGACACTAAAGGCGATGAATGTTAGTAATCGAGACACTTGATGAAGGAGTCTAGCACTTATTTCATAAGATTATTTGGTAAAGTTGTCACCACCTTGGAGTCTAATGCCATCAAGGATTGGGCCTATTTCATATTATGCATACTGCAGGTGATAATTTGGCATAGTAGAGAATCGTGGGAATAATGAAGATTGGAGGAGGATAAGACACTAGACTTTAGGAGCAGAGGGTAAGAAAATCATGAACTGACTCATTGAAATATACACAGGTCGATGATTAATGGAGTTCGCCTTATACTTTATCAAGATTGTGTGAACCATCCAAAAATAATATAAGGAAATTGTAGTTTGCAAACCACCGCAATAATAAAGCAATGAATATGCTAATTAAAATGGCAATGCTGGATAGTGGAAACAATACCCAAAGGACATCGATTGGATAGCCATCGATTATAGTCAGAAATTAAAATAAGTATTAAGAAGTAATTAGAGGTTGATTAAACAAAGAGACACATCCCTTGACAAGAAAGTGCAATAAGAGGCTTTGTCTTTTGGCCAATTCGGGATATTAAAGGAGCTAAATTTCCAAGCAATCATCACGGAATAGAATCACAGATTTAAATATTTAAAATATCAGAATTGAAGTGCTCTTCAAGAGCCCATGATCAACCTGATAGATGGATGCATGAAAAAATTGTTATTACTTAGACACAGCTCCAAAGTTAATCGCATAAGCATAATGTTATTTTCTGAGACAGCAAGATGGAGGCATCAATTTCTTAACAATTAATTGGATGATCTTGAAGTTCTACTTAGAAACAACAACCATATTGATGCAACAATTTATGATACATCCAATCGCGTGTATTTTAAGCACTAAATCAAAAACAGCATATATGCCTACTTGATATATTTGCATTATTGAACTATAATACAATTGATAATAAAAATTTATATACAATAGTTCATTTTTATTTTGTAATTTGGAAACTCAATTAGCTTATGTTAACAATATTGGATGACAATCTTTGTCAATCCAATAAGAGATAAATCGAAAAGCTATTGATACGAAGCTCGGGTCATTACATTGAAACAACAACACAAACTCCCCCTTTGACCAACAACACTTCTTCTCAATTCCTATTCAAACTCTCCAAGCTCCACCTTACTACCAACTCCCCTTGAAGAGGTAGCCACTGTCAATCCAGGCATAGAGATATGTCTTGAATTACTTCCCTTGGACAGATGCACCAATTATGCATCTAGTTAGAACAAGGAGGGGCAATAACCCCAAACTTCTATCAGAGATACTCAAAGGTATCCTTTGAAAGTGCCTTATTGAAAATGTCTATAATCTGATCCGTGGTAGGCACACACTCCAATCTGACTTCATGCTTTGCAACCTTCTCTCTTAGAAAGTGATACCGGATAGAAATGTGTTTGGTTCTTGAGTGCATTACCAAGTTTTTGGAAATATTAATTGCATTTGTATTGTCACACAATATTGGAATGGGTTCATCATATACCACTTTTACATCCTGTAAATTTTGTTTCATCTAGAGCACCTAGGTGCAGTAAGATGCTCTAGCAATATATTCATCCTTTGTTGTGAATAAGGACACTGAATCCCGCTTCTTACTGAACCAAGGGACCAATTTGTCTCCCAAAAAAAAGTGCACTACTACTTGTATTTCTCTGGTCATCCACACATCTTGCCCAATCAACATCAATATAAGTACTTAGAGAGAAATTTTGATCCTTCTTATACCACAAACCATAATTTGAAGCTCCCTTCAAATATTTGAATATTCTTTTCACAGCCTTCTCATGATATTGCTTAGGATTGGCTTGAAATCTGGCAACCAAACATACTACATGCACAATATTAGGTCTAGAAACAGTTAAATACAATAATCCTCCAATCATAGACCTATAGAGAGTCTCATCAACCTCCGAAGGCTTGTTAGATTTGCTCAGGTGACAACCGGTCACATAGGGGTACCAACCGGTTTGGAATCCTCCATGCCAAACTTCTTCAACATCTCCTTAACATATTTAGCTTGAGAAATAAAGATACCACCATCTTGCTAAATAGTTTGAAGCCCAAGAAATGACAACTCACCGATCATTGACATCTCAAATTCCTTCAGCATCTACTTTGCAAACCTTTTACACATCATCATCTCTACCAAAGATGATGTCATCAACATATACAACCACAATCAACAATTTGTCTATCTAAACCTTAATGCAAAGATTGATGTCTGCAATACCCTTCTTGAATCCTTGTGAAGTAAGTACTTGTCCAACCGAGCATAGCAATCTCTAGGAGCTTGCTTGAGACCATACAAAGCTTTCTTCAGTCTACACACCATATCAGGATCTTCTGATAATTGGAAACCATCTGGTTGCTCAATATATACATCTTCCTCTACATCACCATTCAAGAATGCTTACTTGACATCCATTTGATAGGCTTTGAAGTTCTTATGAGCAGCAAGAGCAGGAAACATCCTTATTGCCTCCATTCTGGCTATCGGAGCAAAAGTCTCCTCAAAATCAATACCCTCAACTTGTGAATAACCCTTACAAACCAATCTAGCCTTATTCCTTACAACTTCACCATCTTCATTCAGTTTGTTCTGGAACACCCACTTAATTCCTATCACATTCTTATCAACAAGTCTGAGAACTAACTCCGATGTCTGATTCTTTTCTGTCTGATCTAATTCTTCTCCCATTACTTTTATCCAACCATCATCTTTGCTAGCATCAACAAAGTTCTTGGGCTCTAATTTTGACAATAAACCCAAATTTGCTTGCTCACTTGTTCTTGCAAGCCTTCTCCTGGTCAGCACTCCTTCATTCTTGTCTCCAATGATCTGATCTAATGAATGGTTCCTCGGTACATACTTTGTTGGAGACTTGGGAACCTTCACTGGTTCCAGTTCCTTCTATTCTTTCTCTTCTTCTTCTTCTTCAATCTAGAGAGGTATATCAAATCCGCAAACCTCTTGTTCTTGTGAGATCTGATACAAGTCTTCATCTACCTTAACATTTGTACTTTCAATCATCTTTCCCAATCTCTTTTTGTAGCATCTATAAGCCTTGCTCCTGGTTGAGTAACCAAGAAAGATTCCTTCATGACACCTTGAGTCAAACTTTCCAAGGTCTCCTTCATCTCTTCTAATATAACATCTGCTACCAAAATTTTGAAGTGTTTAATAGTGGGAGGCCTTCCATACCACAGCTCATAAGGGGTCTTAGTGCTATTGACCCTCAACTACACTCTATTAAGCAAATAGACAGCAATGTGAACTGCTTCCTTCCAATACATATCAGGCAAATCAGCATCTTTCAACATGGTTCTAGCCATCTCTTGCACAGTCCTATTCTTCCTTTCCACTAGCCCATTCCGTTGAGGGGTTCTAGGAGCAAACAACTGTCTTCTAATACCATGATCTTCACAAAACTTTCAAATTCATATGAAGTAAATTCACCTCCTCTATTTGACCTTGATATCCATTTCATTTTCAACTTTTGCCTTCAAGATCTTAAACTTATCAAGAGCTTCTAATTTATCTCTTAAAAATATAACCCAAGTCATTCTAGTATAATCATCTATAAGCAACATGAAATACCTTTCACCTTGTTGACTCCTTGTTCTTGTAGGTCTGCAGAGATCAATATGAATCAGCTCCAATGGCTTTGAAACAAAGCACTCCTTGCTTTTTAAACTAGTCCTTGCTTGCTTTCCCATTTGACATTCTTTGCACAATTTGTTTGCAGGCTTGGTTATCTTAGGGATATCTCTCACTACATGAGTAGAACTGATCTTCACCATATTATCAAAGTTGATATGACCCATCCTCTTGTGCCACAACCAACACTCACCGGACTGAGCCAACAAGCAGACTCTTCCATTTGCCTCCTTTATATAATAGACATTACCTTTTGTCGTTGTTCCTTCAGCAACTAGTCTTCCGGACCCTTCCTTTCTGATCTCACAACCATTTGCATGAAAAGTAAGATTGTATCCTTTGCTGCACGTGACTAACACTCAAAAGATTATGTTTCAGACCTTTGACATAGAGGACATCTTCAGTTATGTTCTTTCCATCACCTTTCCCACAGATTTGTGTTGACTGATCATCACCAAATTTAACAGCTCCACCATTAACTTTCTTGAGACTGATGAATTTTCTTCTGTCACCAGTCATGTGGTGAGAGCAACCACTGTCAATCACCCAAGCATTTGCTTCTTCCTTTGCATGAAAGGCAGTTTGTACAGCCATAGATCTTTCACTAACCTTATTATTTTGCAAGGTACCTAACCTCATACATTCTCCAATATTATTCTTTTTACCTTTCAAAGCCATGAATAGGGTTTCATCATTTGAGTCAATATCTTCATCTTCTGAGGAGTAGCTACTTTCCTTGGAGTAGAAGCTCTTTTTAACTTTATCACCTTTGGTACCATTTTCAGATTCTTTATAGGGACATTTAGATGCAAAATGGCCAATCCTTCCACAATTGAAATGCTTGAAAGGTAACTTACCTTTGTATTTGCCAGTGCCTTTCTTCAATCTTATTACAAAATTTGCTTCAACTTCATCAAAATCATCATTTTGATCAGCATCTTCATCTTCTATCTTTTTATTGGCTTTGAATGCAGCTTCCTTCTTTGGAACATCTTTGTCAAATTCTCTCATTTCAAAAGTAGTTAGAGAACCAAACATTTCATCTACTGAATATTGATCGAAATCTTTAGACTCTTCAATAGCAGACACTTTATGACTATACGATATAGGGAGAGATCTTAGAACCTTCTTCACAATCTCATCATCTTTGACTACACCACCAAGACGAGTGATGCCAGTAACAACCTCATGTACCCAGAGCATATAACTTGCAATGTCTTCATCCTTTGACATTCTTAAGGTCTCAAATCTGCTCTTGAAAATCCGCATTTCGGCTTGCTTTACTTTGGTATCCCCTTCATAGATGCTGCTATGCTTTTCCTAGACATCCTTAGTAGAGTTGCAACTCATCACCTTCAAAAGTTTTGAATTAGCCAATCCACACAAGATAGCATTTTTAGCCTTGGCATTGTTCTCATGTAACCTGATTTCAACTGGATTAGTTGGAGGAGAAGCAGGGGCAACATAACCATCCTTGATTAATTGCCATACACCAAACCCTAAAGAGTTTAGATGGCCTCCCATTCTCAATTTTCAGAAGTATAATTAGTCCCATCAAGCCTAGGACCCTTGTAGGCTCCATCATGTGCCATCCCAGACCTTTACCTCAAGCGGTTAAGCTTCTTCAGAGGAACTTGGCTCTGATACCAATTGTTGAATACACTGGATACTGAGAGGATCTGCAAAAACCTAAACCCTTCTAGAACTTGAACTCTTTAGCACAATACTAACTTCTTAACCCAATCAAAACCCTTAAACAGATTTTCTACAAAGAAGGATATAGCAGTTTAAACCTTCATCAAATTCAGCAATCTTTAGCAATGAAAGATATAGCAATTCTATCCTCAACTAGACTAGCAGCAATGAAAATGAAACAAGAAACACACATCCACAAGATGACACCAGATTTACGTGGAAAACCCAATGAGGGAAAAACCATGGTGAGAGTTAACTCACAATATAAAGGTTCACTGCCAAAAAGGACTTGCAAACTAAGGTGCACTATCTTAGAGCAAGATACAAAATGTAATGTCCCCTTCTCATCAGTGATCAGTTCAGTTGCTCATCAGCCTATTCCTGAGGCCCATAGGCTCGTTGAGGTGAAATCAGGGTTTCCTTTGTTGGGGTTTTTGTGGCATTTCTCAGAATTTACTATTCTTAGTAAGTTCTATTTTTCACAATATCTCAGTGATAGCATTTTATTAAGTTTCCTCTTCAGTTGGAGCAATAAGGTGATTTTCAGTTCTGACTTTCAAAGCATTATTCGGTGAAGTTTTGAAATAAAGGCATTAATGTTATTATTTTCAGTTGACCCTTGGCCTAGTGAAATAACTTCAAGTTGTTCTGAAAGGTGGTCATTGAGGGTGGGCGCTTCATGAAGAAATATTTATTATTTTTTGCAAATCATAATGCATTGAGTTTGGACGCCATAGGGAGGTGAATTAAGTTGTTTTTTAAATATTAATATTTCATAATTGGTGAAAGGGCGTCCCTCCTTCTTGGGAGTTACAGAAGTTGTAAAGTCACATATTTTTCTTTAAAAGCATACCTTGCTCCAGCATTTGATTATCTTACATCTTTGCTAATGTTATGCTGTCGGAATGACTATGTGTTTCTTGCTTCGAGGAATGTTGACCTCCTAGCTACAATCCAATTTCATGTTTGAAAGATAACACCTAGTTGGTTTTTATTGCTGCTTCTCATCCAGACTAGCAGATTGAGCCTCATAACTGAAGTTTTTGATGATATTTTCAGTTTTGAAGTTATTGTTGCAGACATGGCTGAAAGTCGATTTCACTTGCAGCTCTTATGGTGATTTTTATTTGATGATGGGTATTTGATCAAATGAATTCTATGCTTGTGGCGACCCTTCCCATAAGTTTGCAGATTTTATTTTGAAGTTTGTGATTTTTAATGTCAAAATCGCCCCTCAAGGAGGGTTGTACCTCTCATTAATGGCATTGGGATTCGTGCCAAATAAAGTAAGGTGATTTGATGTAGTTTCTTGATGTGCTCTTGGGCGCCATACTCTTAGAGAGCCTTTGCAAAAGATTTCAGCTAATTTCGAGGTATTTTGGTGAAGTTATGAGCATTTATGTGAGTTTACAGTATGTTGTTACAGAATTTCAGTTTGCTGATTTCATATCAGATTTGTTACAATTTGGTTTTTCAGTTCTTTCCTTAATAAGTTGGGGAGATATCTAGTGTGGGATCATCTTGTTCTTGTGCTTTGAAGCTATTGTAATTCTCATGTAATTTTGTAGCTCTTTCTCTTATTGTAAAACTATAAACAGTAGTATTGTTCCAGTCCTTTATTTCTGCAATTATTTCATTTAATTTCACATTAAGCACCCCTGGATGGTATACCGCCAGTGTGGAGAATGAATGTTTAATCTTTCTTTGTACCCACTGTCAAGTGGTGAATCCCCACTCGAGTGGATGCCCGCCGCAGCGGATGAATTAGTTAGCTTTGAAAACTTCCATGGCTGGTTATCTACCTAAGTTTATTTCAGTTTTGTAATAAGTACTCTGCCATATGCTATCACCTTGCCTTCCAAGGATCTTGGTGAACATTATTGGTGTTGAGTTTTATCTTTTTACTTTCAGTTGTAATCAGTTTTAGTTATTGAGTTATTTAGATCCTAGGGATCCTCTGACTAGATGCTCGCCCCTCCTCCCTCATCGAGTCTTAGGATGCATTCTTGGTTAGAGTTGCTATTATGCATCGTTTTGGTTTTGGAGCTAACCTTAACGGGTGCATGTTGCATTGTAATTGATATTAAAATCAAGAAAAAATTGAGAGGGTATTTTTCAGTGGTATTAGAGCAGAAGACCCTGCCATCTTGTGACATTCAACTTTCAGTAACCGGATGTGTGACAGAGAGAATAGACCTTTCACTAGAAATCCAGCAAGAAATTTGTTTCAGTTTCCACCTGTGCCAGAGGCAGAGACTTTATCTAAGGCTTTGAGGGAAAGGGATACTAATAGAACAATTGAAAGTATTGAAAAAACAGTTGAAAATATGTCGGAGAGCCTTAGACAAGTTTATGAGGAAAAGGAAGCTAGAATGGAAAAGAAGTTTGATGGGATGATAGACATGATGTCACGATTGTTGTCGAGAATGGATCAGCAAGCGTCACAAAATATTGGTCAGCCCCAAAACAATCAAACTGGAGAAAACAATGGAGTTAATGGAAATCACAGTAACAACAGTCTGGAGGTCAATGGAAGAGATATGATTGTTGGATAGCATGTTGCAATCACTAGAGGATCTACCTCTAAGCCTCTTTTCCCTACTTTCACTCCAAGGGAAGAACAACCACAAGTGAAGGTTGCAACACCTTTTGCTGATGATGCACGACAAGCTTATATGGAGTATGTATCCCTACCTCCTGATTTGAGAGATGCATGGACCTTTGATCAATATATGAATCAAAGGAGTAGAAGGAATGGTGGAAGAAATGAGTATCGTCCTCCTATTGCTCCAAGGACGGATTATCATCAAGCTTTGGGCAAGGTGACTTTAGCTCATTTTGATGAGAGTGATAAATGTACGGCAAAGTCATGGGTGTAGAAGTTGGACAATTATCTCTCTCTTAGACCAATGCCTGAAGAAGATGCAATAAAATTTGCTACATTGCATTTGGAGGGAGTTGCCCACGAATGGTGGTATCACGGTTTGGTCACTCTTGGCCATAACCTCATTCACACTTATGAGGAATTCACCAATAAATTGATAGATAGATTTGACACCAAGGATCTTGATTTGAAATTTCGAGAATTGGCTCAATTGAAGCAACATGGAACTTGTTACAACCCAAAATGAAATTTTTGGCATTCTGCTTAAATTGAGCTAAACAATGTAAAAATGCCATCGAAAGTATGTTTTAGGTCAAAACAAACATGAGGTCTTTGTGGGTTTCTATTAAGGAACCTATAGTTAAAATTCTGAAAATCTGAAAATTAGGGTTTTATGCCCCTATTTTTAGGGAAACCCTTAAAAATAGGACCATCCCAGAAATGATTGAAAATGATGTTGATAGGGTTAATTGACTTCACGATCACACTGATCAAGTCAGAATCATCAAAAGATATGTTTTACTCTAGTGGGTCTATTTCTATTTTTCAGGAATGAAGTTAGGAGCTCTACAACCATTAATGGCAGATTGGCCAGTACCAGATGTTGAAGGCTAAGCTTCAAGAACTCCAACGAAGAAGCTATGGCGGAAAAGGATGAAAATGATGTCGTTCAAAGAAGGAGATTCTCAAAATGAAAAAGGAAAAATTTGGCTAACTCTGGAAGATGGACGTTTTGTCTACCAAGGCATAACACAGTCTACAATTGAAAAAGGCGCCCCTCTTGAAGAAAGGCGCCCTTGGATCTCAGAGGGCAAATGTAATCATTTGACATCTTTAGATCAGTCCTCCTCTTCACTTTCGTGCTGGCCCGACAACGAAACAATCAACAAGATCATCTGACTCAGAGATCATTGGCCAATCGTCAGCAAAGTATGGAGAATCTATAAACAATGAAGATGCCAAATCAGAGAACTTCAAGCTAAAAGCGCCCCTGCTGGCCAGGGGCGCCCCTCAGTTCAAGGTATCAGATGAATCCATCAACAACTGCTCCATACATGACATCTTTTCAGCTTCCTTCCAGCTACGTGATCAATCTGACAACAAGTTCACTGGACACGCCAAACGATCACATGTTGAGATCAAGTAGAAAAAGCCAGAACTGGAGACTGAAAGGACAAGCCAAAAATTGGCTAAGGACAGAGGAAAAGCACCCCTCTTGGAGAAAGGCGCCCTTCCTTTTGGAGGAGTAAATGCAGTCTGATTGCTTAATGCTCTCCAGAACAACCTTCTCAGCTTTGACGAAACTCTACAACGAGATTGTTAGCGGATGAATCTTGTGTTACACGGGGACGCGTCCCCCCCCCAAACCCTACGTCCCCGTCCCCTGTGGCATTTTGGGGATGGGGGGACGGCAGAGGACATCCCCTAGGCGTCCCCTCCAATTTTTGAAAATTGGGAAACGCGAGGAAACGCGTCCCCAAAAAGGGGGACGACTGGAAAATAAAAGGGGATGCCTAGGAGTCCCCGAAACAGCTGGGGGACGGCTAGAAGTCCCCCATCCGTATTGGGGATGCCCAAGCGTCCCCCTTTTGTCAAAGTAAAAAAAATGTTCTAATTTTTGACAAATTAAATAAAATTGCTTGATAAATATTATATATCTCATTATATTTGATAAAATATTTAATTTTTAAATAAACTATTTAATTTTATTATCAAATTAAATAAAAATTGTTTGATAAATATTATAATCCACTTCAGGCAAAGAGTGATAGTGACACAAATAATGCTTTTGATATTGATAGCCCGAATGAGGCATAGTGTCATAGATTGACAGATTGTTGTATTTAAACTTTAAAGTTTGAGACTTTGGTCTTTGAGTTATTTAACTTTAGTTTTCAAACTTGAACAAAATGCTTTTATATTTAATAGTTAAGTTATTGGCATTGTTGTTAGTGTTTACCTTTATCTTTATATTGTTGTTACATTGCTGTTATTTCGTTGTTATACTGCTGTTATACTCTTTATCTATGCACATATTGTTATATTGCTATTGTTGCACATAACATATTTGATATTTCAAATTGCTCTCTTTCTCTCTCTATATATAATATATTTTTAAAAATTCATACATATATATGTATATATATATATATATATATATATATATTGAAAAATTCCTATATCGCCATCCCCCCGCCGTCCCCAAAAATCTGCCCTCGCACTGCTGTCCCCTGCCGTCCCCCTGTCCCCGTCCCCGAAATGCCGTGGAACATAGGATGAATCTGATCATTGAATCATCCAACGACAGAGATCAAAGCAGGCAGTTTTCAGAGTAGACAAAACCAGTCAACAAGCTAAAAGCGCCCCTGTTGGCCAGGGGCGCCCTTGAGTTTGAAGGACATAAAACTCATTGTCATCAACTGAGAAGTTAGTCATCCTGTGCAGGACTGAGCTGGCTACCCAATGCATCGTCAAGTAGAGTCATCTGACTCATCCATTAACGGGAACGTCAGATCAAAGCACAAAGCGTCTGAAAAGGCCAAAACGAAGAACAACCAATGAAAATTGACTAAGGCATTACCAAAAGCGCCCCTCTTGAAGAAAGGCGCCCTTCATTCTGGAGGCTCAAACTCAGTTTTCTGAGTTAATCTCTCCCAGGCATATCTCGTCAAGCTGACCCCATCTCAACAACGGATCCATTAGCAACTGTCGAAGATCAGCTGAGCAGCCAGGATCGAAGATCAAACGGAGGCACTTCAACCTGCAAAAATAATCAAAACTCCAAAAGGGACGCCTAAGAAAGTCAAAAGCAAATGTTGACTTGAGTTAGCAAATTTTAGAGGCAAAAAGACACCAAACACTCCACAATCAGTGGAAATCACCTTTTTGAACTCCAAATCAGGCTCAATCATGAGTTGGATGCCCAATTGATGCTTGCAACTCCAAATTGACATATCAAAGCATCTAGGTATCCATTATTCATTATTTCTTTGTAGGTTGAGGAGCTCAAGAATGGATATTTTTCTTCTCCAACATTTTTGAAGATCTGACAAAGGGGTTTTCACCGTCATTCATATTTTTGAAGATCTGTTGCACAAAGGGACTATTTATCAGAGTTGGCATCAAAAGGCATAATTCTTCCAGATTGACAGCCGATAACTTCCAATCCACTTTTTGTCTGCTTCCTCTATTTATGTCTAAAATTCTTGCATGTCTAAGAAAACGACAAATAATAACAGATCTGGCCAACTGGGTATGATTAGCATAGCTTTTTCAACAAAACCCACATGTTGGATTTTTCCAGAAAAAGTAGCCTTGCTACCCCTTTTTTTTAGGGTTTTTGAAAAAAGTCATAATTTTGAAAATTAGACAAACTGGGTTTGTTCAGCTCTGAAGCACGAACAAAACCCATGTGTTGGAATTTTCCGAGGAAAATCACTTTTTGGTGCCTCGCTGCCTCTGCCACTGAAGGGCTCTTGAATGTCATAGAAAAACACGTTTTTTCGAATTTATGACGATCTGGGTTTGTTTAGAGAATTATTCTCAACAAAACCCATGTCTTAGAATTTTTCGTAAAAATTACCCCCGGCGAGGTTATTTTTAGCAGTTCCAGAAAAAGTTGTCCGAGCAGCATCATGTGCACAGTCAATCTTCAAAGTTTTTAGAACACAGTTCTCCCAAGACGAATACAAGACCAAAATGGTCTTACTCCATGATTTTCTGAAATCGACTGGCACCGATCTGCGTCGGGCACACCCAGAGATCAATCTGGACAAATTGACAAGCATAGACACAAGTCCACAGGTTCCATAATGGTTTCACCTCGTATATCTGATCGCCTTCCAAGGCCAGTTTAGAGGATCGTAACTGTTGGAATTTTACACATGCAACAAGTTCATGTGCATTTCTCATGGTTGGAATGATCGTGGTCAAACTTCTCTATTTCATCATACAACACTCTTCCGTTGAGAAAGATCAAGGAAAACTTAAAAGCTGCAAAAGAACGCGGAAGGTAGTCATTTCCAACACAGAGCTGCCATCAGTTAATACTACACTACCTTCCACGTCAAAGTGGAAACACAGACAAAAAAAAAAAGGAGTAACCCTCCTAAGGGAAGCAGAATGAAGGAGATACATACATCAAGTTGCTGACAAGCGGTAAGCTGACAATTGACAGGCATGTAACGATCTTCGTATGAAGAAGTCAACGAATGAACAAAAGCACCGTTGACCAATGGTGATGAGGTGTCAAACACCTCAAGAAGGATGTCCTACCCTCCAAAGTAGCAATAAATATGACTGAAGTCAACTTTATGCCCCTTTCCAAGTTGACTCCAGATCTCCACAGATCATGCATGTCAGATCCTACTGATCTAGGATGTCTAATTGACTCCCACGATTTGTGGATCTCAAATCTCCTTTAAAGGTGGATGTCTATTTTGGAGACACATTTGTAAGTTAAGTTCACTTTTAGTTAGGTGTCAGTCAACTGAGGTAGACTCCCAATTTGACTTTTGTTTAGTTTCAGTTAACTGAAGTAGATTTCTAGTTAACTGCCTGCTCACCTACTTTTAGACATAGGAATAAATCTTGCTGATTGGCAAGAACTGATTGTTAACTCAAGGAGATTTTAGGGTTGCCTACTCCTTTGAGTTTCTATAAATAAGAGTCTTAGGCTCATTATTTGTTTAACCTTTATTTGCTAAGAAAAATTGTTGCGCCATTGTTGCCAGAGTTAGCTTGTTTATATCTGTTTACTCTTGGATGAGAGTTCGTTGGTTGATCATAATTGTGCATGATTTCGTGCCTTTGCTGTCCCGACCTTTGTAATTCTTTGGAGAAAGCTTGAAGAAATAAATCAGATGGCGCATGCTTGCTTGATCTAAATACTTGAGTCTATTCAAGGTCTTGTTTTCAAATAGTGCATTGTTTCAATCTCCTCCTTGGACAAGTGTCGTCACCTCCTTGGATATTTTGTTATCGATCATTATCATATGATGTTGTTTAATGATTTGTCTTGCAGCCTACACTTTGGACAGGTGTCGTCACCTCCTCAGGAATCCTATTAGAAGGCCATCGTTCCTTGTTGTTTCCAGTGAGCTGTTTCCAAACCTACACCTCGAACAAGGGTTTCTCCTCCTTAGCAAGTCTCAGATCCAGTTTATCGTAATATAGTGTTTACTTGTATTGAGCCTTATCTTGGTATATATCCGAGAGTTCAGAGCCTTGGCCATATTCCATTGAGACAGAGGATTCAAGTAATCCAACCCATCCATTTCGCTCCTACACCCTCATGCTCTATTTATCTTGAGGAGGTAGGGTAGTTTAGAAGCTTAGTTAGTCGTAGTTAAGATCTGTGGAAACCAGAGAAAAGCTTAGCTACGGCGCATTGTGTTTATGCACCTTTGTGTCCTGCCGCTGAGTAAAAAAGATAGGAACCTTAGTATGCCCTTTTTTACATTAGAAAATTAGAAAAGAGAGATCTTCCTCTCTATAATCCGAAGAGCATGTACTAACACACTTGCAATAGCTGTCCGTTTCCAATAAGCACTCCAGAGGTGCTAATTGAAACGCCAACAGAACTCTTGAAGCATATGTTGCTAATTTTCAAAGATTGTCAGTAATGGTGCCTAACATTATTGAGATGAGATTGTTTGTATTGTGTTGTACCCAAATTAAAAAAAATTCTACACTTAGGCGTTTTGAAGAAATGAGTCCAAATACTGTTAAATCTGTCAAAAAGGTCAAAATTGGGGTTTGTATGTCTTGCATGGGGGTCAAAACCTTGAAATTTTCAAAATTTGACAATCTGAGTCGGCTCAGAGCAACCTAATCAACAATACCCAGATTTCAGTTTTTCAACCCTAAAGTTTAGGAAAATTTCTATTTTTAGCAGTTTTCTAAAAATAGAAACTTTTTATGGGTTTTTCTGGGTTTCTTTCGAAATAGATACTGGCAAAATTTTCTAAAATTAGAAAGTTTGGCTTCTAGGGTTAAGACTAATTTTGATTGGCTTAAAATACTTCCTCATTAGGCTGGTGCAATCAAAATCACGAAAAGATCAGTTTTGCCCTAGTGGGTCTATTCTGCTTTTTCAGAAGCTTCTTTTAGAGAATCAAGGTTATCAATGGAGGTCAGCCAGCTGCCAGATGTCAGAATCAGACGTTCAAGCGTCAAGCAAAAGCTGTCAACGATGAACGTGCACAAAAAACGGAGAAAGGAGAGAATAATTTGAAAAAGTTGAAAATTGCTAAAATATGGCTAACTCTGGTGAATCCAGGTGCCTCTAGTCAAGAAGGGTGCCCATACTCCCATGCCTTAGAAAATTTTCGCATCCGACAGTCGAGACCAAGGAAACACGTCAAATGAGGTTGAAATGTTTAAAAGTTCATAAACTTTCTAAGTCTGCCAGCCATGGGCGCCCCTGAAGAGAATGAGCGCCCAGTTTTTCAAGGTACCAGATGATGGAATTAGAGTTGGAGCTCCCAAGCAATGATGTTTAGATTCATCCCAGCTCCGCAGAGAGTCCGACAACACAGTCATCCGATCATGCAATCATCCAGAATCCGAGATTGAACAAATGAGTTTCAAGTTGGAGACAGAATGCAACTCTAAAGGTAAAAAAACAGATAAATTGGCTAAGTCTGATGAACATGGGTGCCCTTGGAGAAGAAGGGCGCCCAAGATTTTGAGAGGTTTAATGATGAAATTTGCAGAAGATGCCTCTAACGTAGCTCCGTCAAACTTGATCAAGCTGTCCAACGCAATCATCAGCACGTCCGTCAGAGCAGGCAGTCATCAAATGTCGCAGGCTGAACAAGAGGGAAAAGTGAATGAAATGACAGAAGTCGAAAGCAACAGTGAAAAACTCAAAATAAAAACTAACTCTGGAGAAAATGGGTGCCTCCAGTCAAGAAGGGCGCCTAGGGTTTAGAGGTGCCAAATGTGAGTTTTTGGAGATGAAGTGTCTAGGAGACCCCTACCAGAATCTTCTAAGCTATCCAACGAACCTGACAGCTAGTCAATCTGACAAGTACAATGCCAGATATCATGAATTCATCTGAAGGTCAGAAGACAAGCATAAATTCGAAGATCATGAAAATGGCTAACACTGGAGAAAGTGGGCGCCCCTGGAGGAGAAGGGCACCTAACTTTTTGAAGGGCCAAACGAAGTTTTCATCAAAAGTCTCCTCCAAACAAACTTTGTCAAATTCGATCAGGCTTCGTGATGAAACATTCAGTTCATCCATCGGATCAATCTGGAAGTCGGGAGATAGGATCAAACTAGGGTTGAAAATTGAGGAGAAGTTGAAAACAGTGAAAAAATGACTAAGTCTGGATGAAATAGGTGTCTCCAGCCAAGAAGGGCGCCCAACTTCTCTTGCCTTGGTGAAATTTTTGAAAATTTCAAAATCTTGAAAGAAGAGAAAACGTCAAAGTTCGTTGCACAAACTCAAATTAGGGTTTTGAAGAATTAGGGCAAAAGAAAGTTGTTTTTTCAAGGCAAAGCTTATTTAAGGCACCTTTGTGTTTCATTATTCATTATTTTCTTGCAGGTGGTCTTCAAGGAGAAACAAAGCAGCAACTTCAAAACCCTTATTCTCAAGATTCAAGAGTTTAACTTGCTGGTTTTTCAATAAATTTTCAGATCAGCACTCAAGCAGGCTTGCTTTTTCATATTTTTTTATCCAGAACATCAAATCTTTGAAGAAGGAGGCCATTATTTTCAATTTTTAGCGAGTTGGTTTATACGAGTTCGATCTTCTGGATAATTTTTGAATGATTTTCTTAAGGTTGCAGCAGCTGCTTTTTATTTTACATGTCAGAGAAAACTTCAAATTTTACAATTTCTAATCTTCTGGGTCTATCTCAAACGTTCTGGACAAAACCCATATCACAGCTTTTTCAGAGAAACTTAAAGTGGTTGTTTTTTCAGTCAAAATCCAGGGTTTTCAACATCTAATCAACTGGGTTCATCCAGAATATGCGCATGAACAATACCCAGATGCCAACTTTTTCTGCTTTTTTCGAGGAAAATTAGGGTTTGTTGCTTTTTCAGTCTTCACTCCAAATTTTCAAAAACGGACGATTTGGGTTGGCTTGTAACGAAATTCTAATCAAAACCCATATCTTAGAAAATTTTCCAAAAAATTCATCCGTTTGACGAAGAAAATCAGCAAACTAAAAATAGAAAGTTGTGCAAAACTTGTCAGAACATAGGCGAGTTTATAGTCAATCTTTAAGTTTTTCAGCATGAAGTACTCTCTCATCGAATTCAGAGCCAAACAAGTGTTGTATCATAATTATCTGAATGGATGATGTTGGGAAGTGCTTTTCAGTACCATCATGGATATAAAACGTCATCATCTCAGTTGAAGAATGTTGAGAAGGCTTTGAGGAAAAGGACAAGTATCGGAAAAAAGTTGTACAATACTCTTCCGTGGGAGAATCAAGAGAAGTGTCAAAAGCATAAAGTTGCAGAGCCGCCAAGTTATCAATTAGTGAGTCATCTTTTGAGGCAGCGAGATTTTTCAAGAATAGAACTCATAAAGAAGCTGAAGATGTCAAAGATTCTCTAAGTTTGATTGCGAAAAGGGAAAAGATCTTAGAAAAGAGGAATATGGCTATAGATAGTATCAATGCTCCTGATAGAGAGGCAGTTTCCCGCTTTTTGGTGGATGTGATAGAGATTTAAAGCAACAATCTTCTAGAAGCTTTTTCCGAGCTTTATTTCCATTCTTATCTCACGCTTTCTTTATATTCTTGTCTCAATTCTTATCCATTCTTTGAAGAAAGAAAATAAGTTGTAATGAGTTGGCATTTTCTATTTTTAGATGCTTTCTAGGTTTTAGATGTGTTATCTTTTAGGTTTAGAAATAAAGCTTGCATGTTGGCAAGTGTTAGTTGTAAAAGCAAAGAGATTTTAGGGCTCCCTACTCCTCTGCTTAGTTATAAATAAGAGCAGTGTTTGCTCATTTTAGTTTAGCCATGCTAGTGATAAGACACAAGTGCCTTTAGTGCCTTCTCTTTGTTATTCAGTGTTGTTCAGAACCGTGCTTGTGATAACAGAATCGTTGAGCTTATGCCTTGATGTTTGTTATCGTTTAGCGTCAGTTCACTTTGTGTAAAAAGCAAGTTTGCATGCCTCCTTCGCTGCAAATCCTTGTTTAGTGCATGTGTTATGTGTCAATTGTAATCTGGTTGATCGCATGTTGCAAGTATTTTGCTACAACTTGCTGTCCCGGAATTGTAATATTTGTGCCAGAAGTTTGAGTAAATAAAATCCTGAGCGTGCTTTGCTGCCTCGATATAAAAATCTCAGATTTCCGTTTATTGTTTTGTGCTAGAAATGTGAGGAAATAAAATCTTGAAGCTTGCTTTGCTGCCCTTGATATAAAGTCTCATATTTCCGTAATACTTTTATGATCTCCTTTTTCAGCCTGCATTGAAATTTAGTAGATGTATGTTAAGGAAAGTTTATTCAAGTATCTTTGTCAGAAAATCAACCTCGTCCATTTCTAAACTCTCATGCTCTGCGTTTACTTGAGAGGATAGAAACATTTTAGCGTAAGTTAAGTTGTAGTTGTCAAGTTTCATTAAAGGGAAAACCTCAGCTACAACATCTAGTGTTCTATAACCTTGTGTTCTCGCAGTTGAACCAAAAAGATAGGCAAAATTAAGTTTAGTTTACTTTCTTTATGCAATTCAGCAAAAGAGGGAGCTTCCCCTCCTAATTCGAAGAGCAATTTACTGCACATAGCTGTCTGTTTCCAAAACGCATTCCAGAGGTGCAATTTGAAACACCAACATATTGTTCACTAAAGGTTTGATGGAGCCGTTGAAGGGATGGGTCAAAGCTTTTGACCCCCCAACTCTAGATGAGGCAATCAAAAAATCTAGGAGTATGGAGTTGGCTGCCCCTAAGCCAAAATTTCAGTTCAAACCATTCAGGAAGGATAAGAAGAAGCTTCCTTCAAGTCAGCCCAATAAATATCCTCAAAAGATGACAGATGAACTCCGTGATCAACTTAGAAAAGAGGGAGTTTGCTACACTTGTCGTGAGCCTTGGTCAAAGGGTCACCGTTGCTATGGAAGAGGCAAAGCACATCGAATGGAGGGCTATTCTGATTATGGATCAGAATCTGATTCGCCTGATCAGCAGTACGAATCAACAAGCAATGATGGTGAAGAAGCTCCAGAAGAGAAGCCTAAAGAGGTTGGAGATGGTAGTGTTTTTGCACAACTTTCAAGCTTTCAAAAAAATGAATCCTTCCGGGTTCGTGGAGTGGTTGGTTAACAAAAGATTGTTGCTCTAATTGATATTGGAGCAACTCACAATTTTATTGATGAAGGGTTAGTAGCAAAAAGAGGTTTGAAGACTGAAGAATTTGAAGGCTTCAAGGTAATGGTAGCTGATGGTTTCACCATGTCTTGCACAAGGAAGATTCCCAACCTTTCTATTAAGTTGGGAAATTATGAATTAAAAGATGATTTTTATGTTGTTGGTATTGGAGATACCGATGTTGTGTTGGGGATACAATGGTTGCGATCTCTTGGAGAGATTACATTGAACTTGCAAACTATAGAATTGAAATTTCAGTCAAGTGGTAAAAATGTTGTTTTGAGAGGGATGTCAAATGGAGGCCCCAAATTGTGTCATTAAAAAGAATGGAAAGGTTGATCTGTCACGATCAAGTTGAATGGGCAGTAGAATGTTTAATCCTACCAGCTGATCCGATAGAGGAGAAAAGACAATACCCTCTTGATATTCAAGCTTTGCTTTCTAAGAAGAGAAAAATCTTTGGCGATTTACCTCCTGGAAGACCTCCTGAAAGGGGGTGTGAGCATGTGATTGAGCTAGAAGAGGGTGCAAAGCCAGTTATCACTACTCCATACCATTATCCAAAGAAGCAAAAAGATGAGATAGAAAAGGCCATCAAGGAGCTCTTGGAGATGGGGTTCATTCGGCCAAGCAAAAGTCCTTTTGCTTCAGTTGTGGTGTTGGTTAAAAAGAAAGACGACACAATGCGTATGTGTGTTGACTATTGCGCATTGAATCAGAAGACAATCAAGAATAGATATCCTATTCTTAGGATAGATAAACTTATTGATGAGCTCTATGGGGCTATGTATTTCTCAAAGATTGATCTTCGATCCGGCTACCACCAAATCAGGATGAGAGAGGCGGATATTGAGAAGACTACTTTTAGATTCCACTATGGGCATTTTGAATTCCTTGTCATGCCTTTCGGTTTGACAAATGCTCCAGCAACATTCCAATCTTGTATGAACAATATTTTCAGGTAGCAGTTGAGGAAGTTTGTGCTTATCTTCTTCGACGATATTCTCATTTTCAGCAAGTCTTAGGAGGAGCACCTCAAGCACTTGGAAGAAGTGCTTAGTATTTTGGAGGCAGAATGTTTGTTTGCCAAAGAATCAAAATGTGAGTTCAAGATGACAGAGATTCACTATCTCGGCCATATTATCAGTTCTAAGGGGGTCAAAGTTGATCCTGAGAAGATTAGAGTCATCCTTGATTGGCCACCTCCAAAGAACGTGACTCACTTGAAGGGATTTTTGGGCTTGTGTGGTTTTTACAGAAGGTTTTTTAAGGGGTATTCTCACATGGCAGCCCCCTTTACAGATCTTACAAAGAAAGGAGCTTTCCTATATCAAGCTCAAGGAGTCTTTGATAAATTCAAGCATATTATGAGTTCGTGTCCAGTATTTGCTTTACCTGATTTCAAGAAGCCTTTTGAATTGCAATGTGATGCTTCAGGTGAAGGAGTGGGAGTTGTTCTCATGCAAGACAAATATCCTATTGTCTTTGAGAGTAGAAAATTAAGAGGAGCAGAAAAAATATACTCAATTTATGACAAAGAGATGCTTGCCATTATGCATGCATTGTCTAAATTTCGCCAATATTTGGTGGGTAGTAAATTTGTTGTTAAGACTGATCACAATAGTCTTAAACATTTTATGCACCAAAATGATTTGAATGAAAGGCAATAGAAGTGGGTAAGTAAGCTTCAAGCTTATGACTTTGACATTGAGTATGTCAAAGGAAAGAACAATATAGTTGCAGATACTCTATCAAGAAGACCTCATTTGCAGTCACTTTGTGAGCTTTCAGCAGATTGGAAGGAGTTAATTGCTGCCGATTATGCAAAAAATCAGATTGCAACCAACATTGTAGAAGCTCATTTGGATGATGAAAGGTATAAGTTGGTTGATGGGTTGATTCTCTATAAGAAGAGGATCTTTTTAGTACCTGAATCTAAGCTTAAAAAGAAGATTCTACAATCTTTTCATGATGTCCCTCTTGCTGGTCATTAAGGCATGTTCAAGACTTATAAGTAGATTGGAAAAGGTTTGCTTGGAAAGGGATGAAGGAAGAGGTCATGAATTACATAAGAGAGTGTTTTATTTGTCAAAAGAATAAAAGTGAACATTCTTTTCCAGTTGGTTTGTTGCAGCCCTTGCCAATTCCAAATAAAAAATGGGAGAGCATTGCCATGGATCTCATCATAGGTTTACCTAAAGTGCAAGGACGTGATTGTATTTATGTTGTGGTAGATAGATTAACTAAATTTGCTCATTTATATGCTATCACTACTTCATTTACAGTAGCTCAAGTAGTTGAATTATTCTTCAGAGAGGTTTTCCACTTGCATGGGTTGCCTAAAACCATTGTCAATGATAGGGACAACAAATTCCTAACTACTTTTTGGCAGGAGATCTTCAGGTTGAGTGGTACAGTGCTTACTCCAAGTACTAGTTATCACCCGCAAACAGATGGGCAATCCGAGATTGTCAACAAGTGGTTAGAAGGCTACCTTAGAAATTATGTTTCGGGGCAACAAAGAGCTTGGATTCAGTGGCTTCATTTGGGAGAATATTGTTACAACTCTTCCTATCATATGTCAATTAAGATGTCTCCTTTTATGGCTCTTTATGGATATGATGCTCCTAACTTCGTAGATTTGGTGTTTGGTGATAGTAGAGCTCCACAGGTGAAGGATATGCTTCAGCACAGCCAAGACATCTTGAAATCTCTTAAGGAAAATCTGCAACAAGCTCAAAATCAGCAAAAGTTATACGTTGATCAGCAGCGTGTTGAGAGATCTTTTGAGGTGGTAGACATGGTCTACTTGAGACTTCAGCCCTATCGACAATCTTCCCTTAAAAAGAGTGGTGCAGAAAAGTTAAAGCCACGTTTCTATGGCCTGTTCAAAGTTGTCAAAAAGATTGGAGCGGTGGCATATGAGTTGGAGCTCCCAGTTGATAGAAAAGTTCACAAAAAAATTCATGTGTCTCGCCTCAAGAAAGCACTTGGGCACAATGTGGTGGCTACTTCAGAGTTACCTCCATTAGATGAGGAAGGTCAGATGGTGTTGATTCCAGAGGATATTCTTGACACTAAGGAACCCTCTTTGAGGAGGAGAACAATCAAAGAGTATTTGGTAAAATGGAGGAACTTGCCCATTGAGGATGCAACATGGGAAGGTGAACACATCGTGCAACATTCAGATTTGCGGTTGCTTGAGGACAAGCAATCTCGAGGAGGGTGGACTGTAATGTCCCCTTCTCATTAGTGATCAGTTCAGTTATTCATCAGCCTATTCCGGAGGCCTATAGGCTCGTTGAGGTGAAATCAAGGTTTCCTTTGTTGGGATTTTTCTGGCATTTCTCGGAATTTACTATTCTTAGTAAGTTCTATTTTTGGCAATATCTCAGTGATAGCATTTTATTAAGTATCTTCTTCAGTTGGAGCAATAAGGTGATTTTCAGTTCTGACTTTAAAGCATTATTTGGTGAAATTTTGAAATAAAGGCATTAATGTTATATTTTAAAGTTGACCCTTGGCCTAGTGAAATAACTTCAAGTTGTTCTGAAAGGTGGTCATTGAGGGTGGGCGCTTCATGAAGAAGAAATATTTATTATTTTCTGCAAATCATAATGCCTTGAGTTTGGACGCCATAGGGAGGTGAATTAAGTTGTTTTTTAAATATTAATATTTCATAATTGGTGAAAGGGCGTCCCTCCTTCTTGGGAGTTACAGAAGTTGTAAAGTCACATCTTTTTCTTTAAAAACATACCTTGCTCCAGCATTTGATTATCTTACATCTTTGCTAATGTTATGATGTCGGAATGACTATGTGTTTCTTGCTTCGAGGAATGTTGACCTCCTAGCTACAATCCAATTTCGTGTTTGAAAGATAACACCTAGTTGGTTTTTATTGCTGCTTCTAATTCAAACTAGCAAATTGAGCCTCATAATTGAAGTTTTTGATGATATTTTCAGTTTTGAAGTTATTGTTGCAGACATGGCTGAAAGTCGATTTCACTTGCAGCTCTTATGGTGATTTTTATTTGATGATGGGTATTTGATCAAATGAATTCTATGCTTGTGGCGACCCTTCCCATAAGTTTGCAGATATTATTTTGAAGTTTGTGATTTTTAATGTCAAAATCGCGCCTCAAGGAGGTTGTACCTCTCATTAATGGCATTGGGATTCGTGCCAAATAAAGTAAGGTGATTTGATGCAGTTTCTTGATGTGCTCTTGGGCGCCATACTCTTAGAGAGCCTTTGCAAAAGATTTCAGCTAATTTCGAGGTATTTTGGTGAAGTTATGAGCATTTATGTGAGTTTACAGTTTGCTATTATAGAATTTCAGTTTGCTGATTTCATATCAGATTTGTTACAATTTGGTTTTTCAGTTCTTTCCTTAATAAGTTGGGGAGATATCTAGTGTGGGATCATCCTGTTCTTGTGCTTTGAAGCTATTGTAATTCTCATGTAATTTTGTAGCTCTTTCTCTTATTGTAAGACTGTAAACAGTAGTATTGTCCCAGTCCTTTATTTCTGCAATTATTTCATTTAATTTCACATTAAGCACCCCTGGATGGTATACTGCCAGTGTGGAGAATGAATATTTAATCTTTCTTTGTACCCATTTTCAAGTGGTGAATCCCCGCTCTTGAGTGGATGCCCGCCGCAGCAGATAAATTAGTTAGCTTTGAAAACTTCCATGGCTCGTTATCCGCCTAAGTTTATTTCAGTTTTGTAATAAGTACTCCGCCATATGCTGTCACCTCGCCTTCCAAGCATCTTAGTGAACATTCTTGGAATTGAGTTTTATCTTTTTACTTTCAGTTGTAATCAGTTTCAGTTATTGAGTTATTTAGATCCTAGGGATCCTCTGACCATAAAAACCCGCCCCTCCTCCCTCATCGAGTCTTAGGGTGCATTCTTGGTTAGAGTTACTATTCCGCATCATTTTGGTTTTGGAGCTAACCTTAACGGGTGCATGTTGCATTGTAATTGATATTAAAATCAAAAAAAAATTGAGAGGGTATTTTTCACAAAAAGACTTGTAGAGCTAGAGCAAATACAACTCCAGGGGCAAGATATAAAGGACCTGATAAGATTCACTATCTTAGAGTAGGATACAAAAAGTTTTATAAAGAATTACAGTATTTGTCAACAATTCAATGTACTAACTGAGGCAAGAACATTTGATCTTTCTTCTTTACACTTTAGCACTAACTCTATTGGATATTCAATACATTCCACACTCACTTCTTCTCACTTATTCAAACTTTCATACCTTAGCAATTGAAATGATCTTGCATTTATATCCACCACCATACTTAACAACTTCAATTAGGTCGACCAAGAATACAAACAATGATTTCAACAAGTTGGCCATAACAACCTACTGCGGTCCTATCCTGAGAATAGAAAGGACCAAAAACAAACTTATTGCATCTTCCAATATGATCCAAAACAATTTACACGCTAACGCACATCAACCAAAGTCAGCAACAGGGAAATGTGTAGATGAAACGTGAAGCACATAACCAGTCGGCCCGAAAACATACTTCCAATTGAATTAGTTTAGTGCAGTGTCAACCAAGATAGGTCAGGACCCAAATCTATCATATCACAACTTCAGATGCTAGCACAAACCCTTAAGCATTTAGCACAAGCAAGAAAACAAGCCCTATCGGCCAGATATCCACAAATAACCTAGAAAACCAGCTCAAGACACAATGCAACACCAAGGAGTACAACCAACAACGTGCGGATCACATGGGGATGTTCCTTGAACATCCAACAACACTTCCAATCACTTCTTCCATACCGTTATGACACTAATAGCCACCTCAGACCAAATAAGAACAAAATACTTCATCCCAAAAGCACAAAAAAGTTAAAAACTCATTCATGAGGTATAACATTAACAGATCAACTTGCAAACCACTTCAACACATGAAATTGGAACTAAGACACTACACAGACATTGAGAACACATTCACCAAGACGCAAGAGAAAAGACATCAATGCAGAGAAATGCAGAGCATTTTCTAGACTAGTCCAGACAACCAACTACATTGTCAACTTTTTGCAATTCACATAAATCTCCTCGGCAATACTGGTGACCAAAAAAGGAGTTCAACACCCACAAAACACGGACTTTGAAATCTAAACTATAGAACCATATCTTCATCAACAGAGGAATGTAGAGCATTCTCCCAAATAGTCTTCAACACAACTTCCTGAACCAAAAACACTCAATCAACTTGTGGAGGCCAGAACTTTCTTTCAGCAACATATACTTCACTAGGAACAATAGGAGAGAGCATATAATACACTGTAGGCCATCAGCAACATCTCTCCACCATCAACAACACTTCTAATCCTCATCTTAATATATCATTATGAAACCAATTATGCTGATAACAACAATACTTAATACTTCTTTGATTATCATCAAACAAGGCATGAGATCCAACCATGAATTTCAGCAACACCACCATACACCATTGCTAGCCAAACTGAATATTGCCAACAATGACAACCAATGCCAAGCAATAATCACTGCACCAATCTCACCAAGTATAGACATCAGAGACATCAAATGCTAACAATCTCCCTTACTTCTCATGTGTTGACAACAATGACAACCACAATCAATTCACCAAGTGTTCTTATCAACCACTGCCAACAATCTCACAAACATATGTAACAATTTCACCAAGTGTTGACATCAATGACAACCACTACCAACAGTGTTGACCATTGCATTTTTGGCCATCGAGTGGTTCTCCACCTTTCTTGAAGAACATTGCTATTTTTAGTAAGTGCCTATTTTGGCACCTAGCATCTTTCCTTGTCATCAGCAACTTCTTGGTGCGATTAGTTTCCGTTTCAGATGTCTCTTGGTGCTTTTCATAAAATGATTGGAATTATTTTAATATTTACACTAAAGTTATAAAGTAATATTTTAATATAACTTTAGTGTTAAATATTATAAAATGAAAAAGTTATTAATGTTATTTTTCTATAAAAAGTAGTGGTTTTTTGGGAAAAAGAAACATTTTCAAAAAAGCAACGAAAAAGCAAAAAACACTTTTTCAAAAAAGCAAGGAAAAAGCTATAAAAGGAGGCATGGGGTAGCTCATTTTATTATGTTGAAAATGATAATGCTATGATGTCATTGGAACCTGAGAGTTCTTTCCTAAATATTTAGAGGACAAAAACCCTCTCTAGGTTGTTGGTTTCGGATTTGGAAGATAATCCCTAGTTGGTTAGGTGTGATTGCATTTAATAATCACCATGGATCTTACAAGCAGAGTAATCAGATTTTGATTTGATATTTCGATGTTTTCTAGTTGCTATGTTTTTAGGGTGTAGATTTATAACCTTGTAGAGAGTTTGAAGAGTATATTTCTTGGTGTCCTTCCTTGTTGGCCGTACAACTTGGGTTTTGGAGTGTTTGGCTGTGTGTTCATTTCTGCCCCTCTTTCTTGTCATTTTCAGACCTATTTGGTGGCACCATAACTCTTCCATGACCATACAAACAGTTTGCAGGAATATTGTGGTGTTTGGATGACATTCTAGGAAGATGTGCCAACTTCCAGCTTGTTGTTTAGAGAGTTTCAGACCTGCTGTAGGTGAATATCAAACTTGCAAATTGACCTTTCAGTCCACTTGAGGGAGTTGTGGATTTATTGGAGTGGTATATATATTGTATCTTGCATTGGGGTGGATCCTTGTCATGTTTGGTCTGCACTTTGAGTGGTTTGATTGGCTGGCTGTTGAATAACAGCGCTGCACTTTCCATATCAGACCTGAAACAGTTGCATTTTAGATCTTATTCAAACTCTTGGGTGTCAACATTGAGGTATACTTGTTTTATTCTTGCAAGGGGAACTCATTTATGTTGTTGGGTTTCATTCTGGGCATCTCATTTCAATTGGGTTGATTGTATTAGGGTGTTATTTCATATTTCTATCTCATGAACAGCTGAATTGTACTTGTATCATTTGAATTGAGCTTACATTGTAATACTAACTTGGTAGTACCATTCAATAACTTTTCTCTTCTTGGTTTTGATACTAACCCCACTGAACAAGTGGCATTTCTATATTCCCGCTAAATAAGTGGATGAACTCTTGTTTCATGGCCCATTGAATAAGAGGATGATTCTCTTTTCTTGTTAGTTTCGCATCCTGCTGCATAAGTGGCTTAGGACGGCTTGCCATCTGATGCTTCTTTCTTGCAAATTGTAACATCTGCTAAATAAGCAGGTGTTTACTTTCATGCTTTGGAGATTTCATACTCACCCCAATGAACAAGTGTGTAATATCCCACCCCTGATAGAAAATTTACTTTTTTAATTTTGCCTGTCTATTTTTATTTGTTCTGATGAATGTTTTGTGATATATTTTCAATTTTTGATACAACAATATAATGCAGCAAAATAGAAGATATTGCAATAATAATTTTCAATTCAAAAACTGAACATTACATAGGGAATACACAACTGAAAATTCCAGATTTTTATATCAGTTTAGATACTCAGTATTTTCACAAAATATTGACAACCCAGTTCATAAAATATCCCCTATTATCTAAAACAACAATAGCCAGAAAATTAGGGGGTTACAAATCACGAACTCACAGGTACGATATGCCTTAAAACCCTCTAAAAATAGATGCCAAAATGAAGTATAAAGTTTGCAGCAGTCATACAGTAGAATAGACGCCTCTCTAAAATACAAATGATGCTATGCACAGCTCTCCAAACATTCAATGTATGTACTCCTCAAAACCCACGCATAGTCCAAACTAGGTCTTCACCATTAAAAGTAGAAAGAATATCATCAAACCCTAAACTTGGCATCCAATATATGGCAGCAATTAATTCTTCAAACCCTTCAATATGAAACTCTCCTATAGATTCGTTGAAGCACAAGCACAATCCCTACAATGGAATTGTCTGCAAGCGGGCTTGGGAGATCTTTCACTCTTGTACCAAGTTGTTCTTCCTGAGGGATTTCCTCCTCAAAAAGCTTGAGATTTTCAGACTCTCTAGTCTTCAGCAAAACCCTTATCAAAATAATCTTCTTCAAATAATGAATGAATAAAATGAACTCCAAAATGCCCTTTTATACTTCACCTCAAATTCACTTTTAAATTTCATTTCATTCAATTTACTTTTAATTTCTTTTAATTTTGGTGCACAACTTAATAATATAAAGTATACTTTAAAAGTCACTTATATCTTCCTTTTAAAAAATGGCACTTTAACTTATATTGTAAAGTATGCTTTAAAAATCACTTATATCCCCTTTCAATATTAAATCTTTTTAATTTATTAATAATGCATAAAGTTAAATTATTTAATTTAACTTTGTTATTTGGCGTTATTAATATTCAATGCATAAGTCCAATATTAATCAATCTAACTCCAGGATATAATTGTGCCATCATGCCAAATATAGAAACTCTGCCAACTGACCATACCAGTGACTTACTATAAATAGTAAGTATGAGCAACGCATTCGAGTGACTTACTAAAAATAGTGTGGGTCAAAGTGTCCAGAATGGCCTCTCGAAAGCACACCACAAATAAACTGGGACACTGAGCTAAAAAGTACTGAAATAAGCACCAAAGGGTTTGCTGAAGAGCCATAGATCACCCTCAAAGGGGTCCCCTAAACAATCTATTAGCCTAGAGGGACTAGTTGGTAGACTAACCACTGCATCTGACCATTGCCTAGGAAAAGGGGACATTAGAAAGTGGTTACTTCAGCAGTATTGTATTGTAACCTTACCACTATATGCTCTCACCTTGCCCATATCGAGATCTGGGTGATCAGAAAGTGGAAGGTAGTTTTCTCTAGTTGATTATCATTGTTATATTTGCTAATGTTAACCAAGCTGCAAAATTGAAAAAGTTAAGGGTGGGTTATTACACAGATCCAAGTTCAGACTCAACAGCTACACTTAGCCAAAACACAATGGGAAAATACTTTTTCTAAACTCAGGGGGATATATGAGGATATTCTTCCAGCAGAGTAGAGTTGACTTGAGGACAAGTCAACATTTGGAAAGGGGGGATGATGTTGGTAGGAAAGAGAAATAGTTCTGACACCGTCGAGAAAATCCTACTGCATCTTGCCGCAAAGAGCTTGCAGACCATAATATTGAAAAGATACTATCTAGAGTAGGGCTAGGATAGATGGGTCACATTCCATCCCGTAGATATATGTATAAGAAAATATATGAAGAACAAAAGAATGGGGATGTATGCAATAATATATATGTAAAAGTATATGTAAGAAGATATCTATAAGAATGTATGTATGAGGGAATATATGTAAGAAGGGAAATATATACAGAGTATAGTGGAAGATATATGAATGTACTCCATTGACATAATTAATACAATGATACCGGAATTCTATACATATGATGTTATCTGGCATTCTGTGAATCTATAGTAGGTTAAGTTAATCCTTTGTCTGAATCAAACCATTACTACCTTTATATGACTAAGTTTGGGGTATAAACTATCCCACTCAGAAAGTACTTGGGGATCAAAACTTTGGTTTGTGTTTCCCCAGTTTTCTTGCTAACAATGATCATGGAACATACCATCATATATAAAAGAAGGTAGCATGTCAAAAGAACATGGTTCTATGGACATAGAATGATCATGATGTACCTTCACCACATAATGTATCATTCATAGCAAAAGATGTATTATGAATTTTCTCCACAATAGATGTATCATGAATTGAATCATTTGACAGAAAGATGTTCAAAGATAGTATACAATTAGGATCAAGCACACTACTGCGCTCTCCATATAAGAAGTATGCAAAATATGAGAATTCAAGAGTAGGTGTACTAAGAGTATCCAATAGAGGAAATGTAATAACTAGATCTCAAAATGATTTCACATCAAAAGAGGCATTTGCAAACCTATCGTAATCATCATGTAATAACTCATCACTAAGGCTCATAATATCATCATGTAATATAGAAGGCAATGAAGCATGAATATTGCCTACATGTGAGGCTAATGGAATATCATCAATATGTATGCCATCATCATGGGAAGTATCGCAATGTGCAAAGATATCATAAATACCCATAGGGTGCACATGAGTGAAGAAGAATGATCATGAAACACACCATGACATATAAAAGAAGTTAGCATGTCAAAAGAATGATCATGACATGTAGAAGGAATTCCATCATAAGGTGCAACAATGTCATAAGGAGGTAGGGAAGATTTACCTTCACCACAAATGTATCATTCATAGAAATAGAAAGTAAAGGTGTAGCATGAATTTTCTCCACAATAGATGTATCATGAATTGAATCATGTGAAGGGAAGGTACTCGAAAGTAGTGTACAATTTAAGATTAAGCACACTTCTATCACTCTCCATAGAAGAAGTTTGCAGCATATGAGAAGGATGAGTATAGTAAGACTGTAAGAGTATCCAATAGAGAAGGAAACATAAAAATTAGATCTCTAAAGAGAAGGTATAAATATGATGATACAAAGCTTCTAAGGACAAAGTAACCTCATTTTTGTGATAGAATGTCATAAGTAAATCAAATACAAATGGATCACATGTCACAAATTATGTAACATGTCATAATCAATAATAGAAGCATGGATAGATGCTAAGGATAGAGGTCCATATGAATCCATAATGTAAAGATAAGAATCTATCCAAGGGTGAGAGGTGTATGTAATGTCCCCATTTTTTCCATTCGCCCTTCAATGCTTGATAGCCTATTTCCGAAAGCCCGTAGGCTTGTCAGAGGTAAAATTAGGGTTTCCTATGCTATTGGGATTCTGGAGCAGTTTTGAAGGTTTGCATGTATGAGTTTCTGATGCATGTTTGGTGATGTTTTTTGGGTTTTTGGAGAGCTTCGGAATGGTGTGACATGCATCTCCATCAAACAACCTTTTCCGGAACTTGCTATTTTTAGCCAATGCATTGGAGTTTTGAGATTTAGAGTGTGGATTTTTTCTGGGTTTTCTGAGAGCTTCGCAATGGTATGACATGCAAAGTGAGGAAAGCAACTTTTCATAATTTACTATTTTTAGTAAGTTCTATTTTTAGCAGGAGTCCAGTCGACAGTAGCACAGTAAGCTTTTTCACTTTGAGCGGAGCAGTTGAGTTTTCCCTAATTTGGCTTTCTGAGGTGCATTTGTGAATAAATGATTTATTTAAATTATTTAATGATTTTAATATTTTATGACCTTGGCCTAGCATAATAGCTTCATGTTGTTTTTAAAAGTGGTCATAAAAGGGAGGACGTCTCATGAAAGAAATATTTAATATTTCTAAAGTCAGTTAATTATTTTAAGGATGGGACGCCACTTTGGAGATGGTTATTATTTTATTAAAAGTTTACTATCTCCCTAAAGTTTGGATTCCCAAATAAGAGGGAAGAAATATTTAAAAATTAAAATATTTTCAAGAGCAAGAAATGAAGTTTTTTATGGAGAAGTTGAAGGGTCACCTCAAAACTTATAAAAGAAGGCCTTTGCTCTCTCATTTAATATCTTTGGAAAATATTGTAAAGTTATGCTTCTGGTTTGAAATCCAAAATCCGGCTAAGGGAAAGCTTAGCAAATTTACTCCATTCTTCGGGCCTGAAACTATGGTCCCCTAGATGGTCAATTGGTAGTGTGTTTCATTCAGAAGTGCATATTGAGCTTCATCGTTGAAAGATTTTGAAGATTTTAGTAATAATTTCTAGTTTTGTACTTGTTGGTTTGAGCATGGCTGAAACGAGTTTTCATTTACAGTTTTTGAAGTGATTTTAATTTGCATATGGGTATTTGCTCAATCATTTCCTATGCTATAGGCGATCATTCTTGTGCATTTTCAGATTTTATTATGATGTCTACAATTTTCTAGAGCAGGTCACCTTGTCTAGGAGGGTTTATCATTTCTAGATTTCTTCTTAGGATGCGTTCTTAATAATTTGAAGTGTATTGAAGTTGTTTAATGACTTGTTCTTGGTCGCCCTTCATCTAGCTTTCATTTGCAATTGATTTGGTGTCATTTGGTTGAGTATTGAAGGAGATATGAGCATTTTAGTGATCTCCTAGCTTGCTGGTCTGAACATTCAGTTTGCTGGTTTTGTATATCAGACCTGGTTATTTCCATTTCGTGCTATATTTTTTGGGTGTGTTCATTCTTATTTGTAATCAGAAATATAGTGTCATCATTGCAGCTGTTTTGGAGCAGATTTCTATTGGAAATCTATGTAATTTGCAGATAATTTACATTGTAAGGCTGAGAATTAGTAGTACTAATCTAGTCATTTATATTTCTGTATTTACTTGTGTTTTAATTCACACATTGTAACCCCTGAATGGTTCACCGCCAGTGTGGAAGAATAAACATTTGTATCTATCTATCTCACCCACTGAAAAGTGGCGAATTCCCACTATTGAGTGGATGCCTGCCGCAGCGGATGAATTAGTTTGAATTGTAATGTTTTTTCCCCCACTAATTAAGTGGTAGCGTGGAAATCTCTCATGGCTGGTTCACCGCCTATCTACATTCCAGTTTTGTTTAATTACTCCGCCATATGCTATCACCTCGCCTTCTAAGGATCTTGGTGAACATTCTTGGCGTTGAGTTTTATCTTTCCACTTTCAATTGTAACTTCATTTCAGTATTTGCCTAGTTTTCTCCGCCATATGACAACACCTCTCCTTCCTTGGGATTGTGTGTGCATTCTTGGCGTTGAGTTTCTTTCAGTTGTAATCAATTACAGTTATTGAGTTATTTAGATCCTAGGGATCCTCTAACCATATGCTCACCCCTCCTCCCTCATCGGGTCTTAGGGCGTATTCTTGGTTAGAGTTACTATTCTGCATCGTTTTGGTTTTGGAGCTAACCTTAACGGGTGTGTGTTGCATTATAATTGGTGTTAAAATCAAGGAAAAAATGAGTGAGCATTTTATAGTGTAGGGTTCACAAAACTATGCAACAAAAGCTTAAAGCCCTAATAGGTGTAAACAAGTGAGGTGAGATTTGTTATAAATCATAATATTAGTATTAACTCAGATCTGAAATAGGTGTAATATGTAAACCCTAATGCCTAAATAAGGGTCGGTAGGGCGGTTGAAAGATAAAATACGTGAATAAGCACTCTAAATCCCATATTAAGGATGTGTCAATGAAGCACAAGAATGAAGAGAGAATCGGATCTAGAAATAAGATGTAAAAATCAGAAAATTTCAAATTTGAAACCCTAATATTTTTGAGAAACCCTTTTGGGAAAATAGGTCATGTAAGAGCAAACAGATTCACCAAAAATGTAAGGAAAATAACCTTTTCTATAAATTAATCCAATAATATGCATGTACATAACCATAAATTAACCATAGTTGTAGCCTTGTAGGTATGGATAATTTAGGATTCAATGGTAAATTAGGAAAGTATAGAAAGTAAATGCAATAAATGAAAGTACTTAGCTCTATGCTAGAGGAAGGAGAATAATCTTATATGGCATTGAATCTTTGATGTTTTGGGGTTGAAAACTTATCCTTTGTTTGCACTTGCCTCAAAAATTTGAAAGTGCACTCTATGGGGGGACAAATCCCTTGGTCTGGGTCTTTTCCATGTGCATGGATTTGTCCTGCTACACAGATCTCATCTCCTTGATTCTATCCTCTTTCTCTCTATTTTACCAAGTCCACCTTTGTCTACTCTGCTTTAAGGATTTGGTAGTATTGAGAAATACCTGTAGAGAATTGCATGTATGTCACCTAGGGACATGTTCTTCTAGATCAATCTTGTGTAAAGGATCAAAGATAACAAGCTTCAGCCATGCAAATGCTTCCTAGGATGAACATACAAATCTAGTTTCATTTTAGTGCACCAATTCAAAAATTTCTTGAGTAGCTCCTTAGGATGAGAGATGTATGAATAAGAGGATTATAAATGAATTCATTTGAATGCTTATAATACAAGGACATAGCAACAAATCATACAAACACATGTATAGTCAGCTCATAATGGCTAGTGAAAAGGGATAGGAACTGTAATATCCCTTGTCTATTCTGATGTGATTTAGCCTTCAAGGATGTTGATGTTGTAGCTTCAAGCTACATACTTCTGCCTTGCTTGTTGAACAATAAATTTCATATAGCCTAACGGCTATTTATTTATTGCATCTATTAAAGTGAAGAGGTGCTTCACTTGGCATAATATTTATTATGTATTTGCGCCGACTTCTTTATGATGGCCGACCTATTTAATTATTGTAAATTCCTAATGAGGCCAACCTCATGAAGAGTCACTTTGCTTTGTATAAATATAAGGTGGTGATCTCTCATTTGATAATCAAGTTCATTTCATTCATATTCTCACTCCTAGAAGAAGTTCGCACTTGAGCAGTAGATCATCATCTTGATACAGCAGTTCGATTTCAAGGAGAAACATATTCAGTTTGTATCTTCGCATCTAGGAGAGGTGCTATTATTCATTGTATCAAATTCGGCATTGTGTTATGCCTGAGTTGTAAGCAGATTTCTGCTCTTATTCCTGAATGTATAAGCAATATATTTGCTGGGTTTTTCCCCTCAAGTTTGATGGTTTTCCCAAGGTATCTTGTTGTGTTCATTGTCTTATGTGCTGCATTTCTGCTTATTGAATTTCTAATCCTAAAACTAACATGGTATCAGAGCGGGTATAAAGAAGATCATGATCAGATTTATATAAGCAGCGCTCTCATCCACTCTTGTTCTCATCTTCTTGCATCTATCTCATCTTCAAAATGGTGAACGGGCTCAAGATCGAAGATAGGCTTGAAGATGCTTCCAACTTCACCTCTTGGAAGTTTAGAGTGATGCTTGCATTGGAAGAAAGTGAGCTTGTTGAGTTCGTGGAGGGCGAAGTTCCCAAACCTTCCGATGAAAATGAGAAGCCACAATGAAAGAAGAATGGCACTAAGTCGAAAAAGATTTTGGTTGATTCCGTGAAGGACCACCTTGTGCCAATTATCTCCAAATTGAAGACAACAAGAAAAATGTTCAAAACCTTGGAGGAAATGTATGAGTTCAATAACACAAGCAGAGCTCTTGCCTTGAAGCAACAACTTCATCATGTCAAGATGGCGAAAGGAGATTCTATCATGTCCTTCTTCATGAAGATCACTGAATTGAGAGATCAGCTCTCTACCATTGGGCATATATGGTTGATGATAAGGATTTGGCCATGTTGGCTCTTAATGGTCTTCCTAAATCTTGGGAACCATATATCCAAGGCATTAGTGCGAGATCAAAGCTACCTAAGTTTGATCGCTTGAGGGCAGATTGCATTCAAGAGGAATCGAGATTAGCAACAGAAGGCAATGGGCAAAGTTCTACCAATGAGGAGATTCATGTACTTGCTGCTCAATCTTCGAAGAAGAGAGGAAGAGAAGGAAAGAAAGGTTACTTCAAGAGGAATAAAGATAGAAGATTTGATGGTGCTCCTACATCTAAGAAGAAGAAGAATATTTCCCACATACAATGCTTCAGATGTGACAAGTTTGGTCACTATGCAAAGGATTGCCCAACTAGACCAAATCAGCATGCTTCACTTGCGGATGTGGGTGAGATCTCTCCTCTAAAGAATTCAAGTGAATTTCTATTCTATTCTGCCTTATCAAGCAATGTTCCAGCAGATAGCAACACTTGGTTGATTGATAGTGGCGCCTCTCGTCACATTACTGGATTTAGAGAACATCTTTCAGATCTGGTAATGAGAGATACAAGTGTTCAAGTCATAATTGGAGATGATGCATGTTATTCAGTGAAAGGTGTTAGGACCTCCACTCTTCACTTAGATTCAGGCATCTGCTTGCAGTTGAGTGATGTACTATTTGTACTAGGCATCAAGTGGAACCTTATCTCTATTTCAGCCTTGGAGGACAAGAGATATCAAGTTGCATTCTCCGAAGGTAAAGTTCTAGCATGGCCGAAGAACTCTAGCATCAAGTCAGCCCGAGTGATTGGTGTTTGGCAAGAATGTCTCTACAGACTTTCCACTCGTCCACTACAGGCTTTGTTGCATGATACATCAAGTTCGTGTGAGCTTTGGCATAGAAGACTTGCTCACATTCACTTCTGAGTGATTCCAACCATGGAGAAGATGGTCACCGGCATTCCTAAACTCAGCTAGGAGCATGAAGGTACTTGTCGAGGATGCGCATTGGAAAGACTTGGATTTATTTCTTAAAGACTAAAGAATTTGAGGAAGTACTTGAGAGATTCAAGGAATTTAAAGCTCAAGTAGAGAACTTGTTCGGAAAGAGGATCAAAGTTCTGAGATCTGACAATGGAGGAGAATACATCTCTGGAAGCTTTCGTAACTTTTGTGTTGAAGCAGGAATTAAGAGGGATTTTTGTGTTCCCTACAATCCACAACAAAACGGTGTAGCAGAAAGGAAGAACATATCTATTGTAGAAGCAGCTAAGGCCATGATTCATGATCAGGATCTGCAAATCTTCCTTTGGGCTGAACCTTCTAGGACAGCTGTGTATTTTCTGAATCGGAGCCCTCATCGTATCTTGGAGAACATGACTCCTGAAGAAGCTTTCACAGGTGTGAAGCCTGAAGTCAGCCATTTGAGAATATTTGGTTATCTTGTGTATGTTCATGTCCCTAAAGATAAAAGGACAAAGTTGGAACCATCTGGCAAGAAGGGAATATTTGTGAGCTATAGTGAGTCTTCAAAAGCCTACAGGATTTACATTCTAGGTCAGAAATTGATAGAGATCAGTAGGGATGTTACATTTGAAGAAGATGTTGCATTCAAGAGATCTAAAGGCTCTCACATGGAGATAGACAATGAAGACCAAGAGCCTCCCCAAGACATGGAAGTTGACCATACTCCTGAGATTCAAAGGGAGGTTACTAATCCTAAAAAAGATGATGATCTAATTGAGCCTTTGGAACCTACTGATGGGCCTACACACTTTGTTATTGGTCGAAAGAGACCTCTATGGGCTAGGCAAACAATGCAGGAGGCAGAAAAGTTTGCAGCCCCTAGAGGAACATTTAGAGAAAGAAAAAGACCTCAGAAGTTTTCAAGCTATGTTGCATTGATCAGTCAAATCATTGAATCTGAACCTTCCAGTGTTGAGGAAGCTACAAGTATGGAGAGATGGTATGGCTGAAGAATTTCAATCTATCCTCAAGAACGATGTTTGGGACATTGTACCTAGACCAAAAGGCAAATTTGTTGTATCTTCTAAGTGGCTTTTCAAGATCGAGCATGCGGCTGATGGAAGCATTGAGAAGTACAAGGCTAGATTTGTGGCTAGGGGGTTCTCTCAGAAAGAGGGAATAGATAATGAGGAAACGTTTGCTCTAGTTGCTGGGTATACCTCAATCAGGACTATCATTGGTATTGCAGTGGCTAAAGGATGGAAGTTACACCAGATGGACGTGAAGACAACATTTCTAAATGGTGTAATTGAAGAAGAGGTATACATTGAGCAACCTGATGGATTTGAGGTTCATGGGAAGGAGTCTCATGTTTGCAGATTGAAGAAGACTTTGTATGGCTTTAAGCAGGCTCCTCGTGCTTGCTATGAGAGGATTGATCGATACCTGTTGAGCTTGGGCTTCTCCAAGAATGATGCTGACTCAAACTTGTACTTCAAGGTAATTGATGGCGAAGCATTGATCTTGGTTCTCTGTGTTGATGATCTATTTCTTACTGGAGAAGAACACCTCATTATCAAATGCAAGAAGGAGTTGGCTTCTGAATTTGAAATGAAGGATCTTAAGTACATGCATTACTTCCTTGGTTAAGAAGTGTGGCAGAGACCTAATGAGATCATTCTAAGTTAAGGGAAGTATACAATAGACATCTTGAAGAGATTTGGTATGATGGATTGCCATGTCTACACCTATGGAAACCAATTTTCAGAAGTTAAAAGAGGTTGCAGCTAGTTCAGATCTGGTGGATCCTACTATGTATAGGCAGTTGATTGGATCATTGATGTATCTAGTCAATACTAGACCAAATATTTGCTATGCAGTGAGTGCACTTAGTCAATTCATGTGTGAACCAAGGCAAATAGACCTAGTTGTAGCAAAGCATATCCTAAGATACTTGCGTGGCACAGTTGGGTATGGCTTGAGATATTCTTCTGGTGTGGACTTGAAGCTGCATGGTTATACTGATTCAGATTGGGCAGGGTGTGTTGTAATGTTCCTTACCTAGATTGTGATGGGAAGCAGTCACGAGTCTCTTTCCACCTAAGGGTTCCCTTATTTTTGTTAGGTACATGCCACATCATGTGTAACATAACCATGCCCCAGTGTGTTAGCTATAATGTCTAGCATCCATAAGTTAAACAAAACAACATGCAAAGAATCATATTTCATTAGAGAACACTCAACCCATCAAGAGAGGAGAGTCCCTAAGGGGCCAGCGGTCTACCACCTCTTATTACCCAACCCTTATTTTAGGCCAACGGGGTAATAGCCATATGTGGAATCCCCCATCCCTCCAAGACCCAACCCTTGCCTTGGGCCAACGGGGCAGTACGCCCAACCCAAGTTTTAGGGCCAATGGGGTGGAAGCCTAGATGGGGTTTACAGACAACCCACTTAGGTGATAGCTGGCCTCTCCTAGCAGGTAAACAATCAGTTTGAATACAGTGGGTAAAGTATGGAAATTCAGATATTGTTAGATTATTCTTACTTAATGTATATTGTGTCTATTCAAATAGATTTTAAATGGAACACAGTTACTTTTGTTCATAAAAAGAAAATAGGAGGGAAGAAATGCATTGCGTAAACATAAATACTCAATTCTCATATTACTTTAGATTCCTCTCCTATTGATAAATATATTCCCTTTGTTTGACTGGGTGTTTAAACGGTTTAGGGGAGTTATATAGGCTTTTAGAGAGTCTATGTATGACCACTGTTCTGAGCTTGATGATGACCAAGTCACTCGGGTTACATAGTTCAGACCATACGGTTCAGGAGAGTAGACTTATCTGTTAAGTGCTCTATGTTAAGTTACTATTCCCGAGCCTAATATTGACCAGATCAATCAATGACTAGCAGCGGGTTACACAGTCAGAGGTTCCAATACAGTTTCACCCAGTCGCACTAAGCATATGCCCAGTCGCGAGTTTAGCCTAGGACCGTTTGATTTAAGATGGTAGTCCGGGATTTGGCTCAATGTTCAGGCGTGTGAAGTCTCGTGTTTACATTTATTTTATTCAAGAAATGAATACTACACAGTAGTGCTAAGTGTCCTCACCTGGTTTGTTGATTTGCAGATTCGTGCTTCCTTTCCTCTGTCGACGTCCCTTCTGTTACTCCCTCCTGGCTTTGGCGTTTATGCCTATTTCTATGCCCGCGTGGATGCCCTTCCCAACCGATGTGTCTCCTGCGCGAATCATGCCACGCGATGGCTCTTCAAGAGTTGCAGGGGTTTATTCATATTTGTTTTTGTTAATTTTATCTTAGGAAATTTCCTAACTCTATTTAGTTCGGGTATTATTTGTAATGTATGTTTTTTAAGAAATAAAGGATTATATAAAATAAAAAATTTAGGATATATATATTTTAATGTTCTAATGATAATTAATTTATAATGACATTACAAAGGTATTTTATTATTTATAAATCTTATATTAGCTAAGCATCAAATTTCGTTTTATTTTAGATTATTATAATATTTAAATGGGGATAATAATTATATTTGGAATGATATTTATATTATCAATATTATGATTATGGAAACATTTAGATCGTCCATACTTAGCATCTATCATAATTATAATGTTGCCTTTGGCAATTATAATTATATTGAAGGGTTAATTTGAGTGTCATGATTCTAGGGACATGACAGTCCTCCCCTCTCGAATTTGCTTGCCCTCAAGAAAACTTTTTTAATGTACTATGTAACTCTTACATTTTTTATAAAGGGCTTTTCATCCCCTTGACAAAGAGAAAAGATTTCAAGTGACATTATAATTCTTGAAAAGGTTGGATAATATGCTTGGGGTGTACGGTTGTCTTCACCACTTGGACTTGTTTGTTTACGAATTCTACTCCTTTTGATTGGATACTCTTAAGATCTCCTCCTTGTATCTAGTTTTCTTGCTTGGGTGCTCTTTGCTTTCTCCCTCGAGATTTGCTTCTAACTGGTAAGCTCGGCCTCTGCATCTATGATCATGCCCCCATGGATTTTGGCATTTAAAACATAACCCTTTTCTTTTTAAGTCCTCCATTGTTTTGCACATATGATCATGACCCCAGTTCTTATTGCAGTATGAACATGTCTTTTGTGAATCTTCCCTTCTGGGTCCCTCTTCTCTATGAGGGGATTTGGATGATGAGGTAAAGTTCTTGGGTTTGTCTTTCGGCCCATTTTCTTCATATTTCATAGCCTTTTGAATAGCTTCATCTAGGTGGGTGGGTTCAAGTGCACTCACCATACTCTTGACTGATCCTCTTAGACCCTCTATGAATAAATAGGTGAGTCTCTTGGGAAATTTCAGGGACCATGACTGCTAATTTCTGAAACTCGGTGGCGTAACTTTCTATAGTGCCTTGTTGCCTTACTCGTGTTAGTTCCCTAAAGTACCATTCTGGGTGCCTTTGGTCAAATCTTTTTATCAATCTTTGGGTAAAGTCATCATAGGTGGTAACTTGTTGATGGCCTTGAGTTATGAGACCGTGATGCCACCAATCATGGGCCATCCCTATTAGGTGTAGTACAACAAATTTGATAGCATTTTCCTCCGTCATGGGGTTGAGTGATAGGTAAGTGTCAAGCTTTTGTACCCATGAACATACAGTGACTTTTCCTTCTCCATCAAAGTTTGGGAGAGTAAGTTTGCTGACCCTGTTTTTGAGGTCATTATTAGATTGTCCGTTTTGTCCTTTCCCGCCCCCCCCCCAGGAACTGCTCTAAGTTTAGCATCAAAAAAATCTTTAATTGGGATGATTTCCCTAATTTCGGGATCAAGCCTATAGTAGGCTGCAGCAATTTCCTCTACACTTTCCACATGGGGCCCATTAATCTCCAGGTGTTCTTTCCTAGGCAAAAAGGAAGGCCTAGTGGGCCTAGAGCTTGTGGTTTTTGTAGGTGTGGAATTATTTGCTTCAGAGTGGTTAGAGTTTGTCTCTTTCTCATGATGATTATTCAGGTTTTGGAGAGCTTGAAGTATGGCTTGACTTGTCTTCTTACTTTCTTCAAGGTGGGCTCTAAATTCCTCTTTAAAAGGGTCACCCATAAGGCTATTTGTGGGTATGTTGTTGCTAGGGTTTCTTCTATGGTAGGTGTGTTCAAAGGAATCCCTCACAGGTTGGCAGGATTATGCTCTGATACCACTGTAATGTTCCTTACCTAGATTGTGATGGGAAGCAATCACGAGTCTCTTTCCACCCAAGGTTTCCCTTATTTCTATTAGGTACCTGCCACATCATGTGTAACATAACCATGCCCCAGTGTGTTAGCTATAATGTCTAGCATCCATAAGTTAAACAAAACAACATGCAAAGAATCATATTTCATTAGAGAACACTCAACCCATCAAGAGAGGAGAGTCCCTAAGGGGCCAACGGTCTACCACCTCTTATTACCCAACCCTAATTTTAGGCCAACGGGGTAATAGCCATATGTGGAATCCCCCATCCCTCCAGGACCCAACCTATTTGAATACAGTGGGTAAAGTATGGAAATTCAGATATTGTTAGATTATTATTGTGTCTATTCAAATAGATTTTAAATGGAACACAGTTACTTTTGTTCATAAAAAGAAAATAGGAGGGAAGAAATGCATTGCGTAAACATAAATACTCAATTCTCATATTGCTTTAGATTCCTCTCCTATTGATAAATATATTCCCTTTGTTTGACTGGGTGTTTAAACGGTTTAGGGGAGTTATATAGGCTTTCAGAGGGTCTATGTATGACCACTGTTCCGAGCTTGATGATGACCAAGTCACTCGGGTTACACAGTTCAAACCTACGGTTCAGGAGAGTAGACTTATTTGTTAAGTGTTCTGTGTTCAGTTACTATTCCCGAGCCTGATATTGACCAGATCGATCAATGACTAGCCGCAGGTTACATAGTTAGAGGTTCCAATACAGTTTCACCCAGTCGCATTAAGCATATGCCCAGTCGCGAGTTTAGCCTGGGACCGTTTGATTTAAGATGGTAGTTCGGGATTTGGCTCAATGTTCAGGGGTGTGAAGTCCCGTGTTTACATTTATTTTATTCAAGAAAATGAATACTACACATTAGTGCTAAGTGTCCTCACCTGGTTTGTTGATCTGCAGATTCGTGCTTCCTTTCCTCTATCAACATCCCTTCTGTTACTCCCTCCTGGCTTTGGCATTTATGCTTATTTTTATGCCCGCGTGGATGCCCTTCCCAACCGATGTGTCTCCTGAGCGAATCGCGCCACGCGATGGCTCTTCAGGAGCTGTGGCGGTTTATTCATATTTGTTTTTGTTAATTTTATCTTAGGAAATTTCCTAACTCTATTTAGTTCGGGTATTATTTGTAATGTATGTTTTTTAAGAAATAAAGGATTTAGGATATATATATTTTAATGTTCTAATGATAATTAATTTATAATGACATTACAAAGGTATTTTATTATTTATAAATCTTATATTAGCTAAGCATCAAATTTCATTTTATTTTAGATTATTATAATATTTAAATGGGGATAATAATTATATTTGGAATGATATTTAAATTATCAATATTATGATTATGGAAACATTTAGATCGTCCATACTTAGCATCTATCATAATTATAATGTTGCCTTTGGCAATTATAATTATATTGAAGGGTTAATTTGAGTGTCATGATTCTAGGGACATGACATGTGTTGCTGATCGGAAGAGCACCTTTGGATGTTGTTTCAGTTTGGGGTCTGTGATGATCTCCTGGTGTAGCAGGAAGCAGTCTTCAGTGGCACTGAGCGCCGCAAAGGTCGAGTACATTGCAGCATGTGTGGCAGCTCGAGAAGCAGTGTGGCTTCGGAAGCTCCTTGCAGGATTGTTTGGACAATCATTGGAGCCGACTGTCATTCATTGTGATAATCAAAGTTGTGTGAAGCTTTCTATCAATCTAGTGTTTCATGACAGAACCAAACATGTTGAGATCAAATACCACTATATCAGAGATATGGTATTGAGGAAAGCAATCCAATTGAAGTATATTAGCACTGATGAGCAGACGACATACATTCTCACCAAGCCTCTCTCCAGAGTAAAGTTTGTGTACTTCCGAGACAAGCTTGGTATTGTGGAGAATGAAGCCTTAGCTGAGAGGGAAACTCAACTTCAGTGATCTTCTGTGATTTGCTTTAATGCATCTTTCTCCGTTAGAGAAATTTGAGGTGTAACCCCTTGTTTTCCACCCTCTGGGAGTAGCCATGGTGGATGTCATGTTGAGTGACTCCATGACATCACGTGAGAGAGTCCGTGATGATTTTCTTGTACTTGTGTTTATTCACCCTCTGGGAGTATCCATGGTGAACGTCATGTTGAGATGACGATATCACATTGAGTGATTCTGTGATGGGCACTTGTGCACATATGCTTTACCATACATGGGAGTAGCCATGATGGTTGATATCACGATTGAGTGAATCTGTGATGAGCCCCCTCCACATATGAGTGTAGCCATAGTGGGTGTCATGTTGAGAGATTCCATGACAGTGTGTATCAGAAGTATTCCTCCCTAGCTAAGAGGGAGTGTTGATGTTGTAGCTTCAAGCTACATACTTCCGCCTTGCTTGTTGAACACTAAATTTCATATAGCCTAATGGCTATTTATTTATTGCATCTATTAAAGTGAAGAGGCGCTTCACTTGGCATAATATTTATTATGTATTTGGGCCGACTTCTTTATGATGGCCGACCTATTTAATTATTGTAAATTCCTAATGAAGCCGACCTCATGAAGAGTCACTTTGTTTTGTATAAATACAAGGTGATGATCTCTCATTTGATAATCAAGTTCATTTCATTCATATGCGTACTCCTAGAAGAAGTTCGCACTTGAGCAGCAGATCATCATCTTGATACAGCAGTTCGATTTCAAGGAGAAACATATTCAGTTTGTATCTTCGCATCTAGGAGAGGTGCTATTATTCATTGTATCAAATTTGGCATTGTGTTATGCCTGAGTTGTAAGCAGATTTCTGCTCTTATTCCTAAATATATAAGCGATATTTTTATTGGGTTTTTCCCCTCAAGTTGGAGGGTTTTCCCAGGGTATCTTGTTGTGTTCATTGTCTTATGTGCTGCATTTCTGCTTATTGAATTTCTGATCCTAAAACTAACAAAGGAATATTATCGAACACTTCTGATATAAACTTGAGCTTGCTGGTCTGTGGTTTCAGTCTGATTGTATGCTTGAGAAAAGATAATAAAGTGCCCTAAATGCTTGCAAATCAATGCTACAATGTCTAAGTAATGTATTGGATGCAAATGTAACTTCCCTTGGCTTTTTAGATGCAAATACATGACTTCTACATGAAAAATATACTCCTACAGCCAATTGGCATTTTAACAAACAGTTGGTAAAAAAACTCATATGCTGGAAATGAATGCTTCAAAAATTGACATTACATCAAATGTATTGTATGCAACTTATGACTCCATCATTCAAATGTCCTTTCCAATACAATGCTGATGCACTAGCCAAGACTCTTGGCTTTACAATATTGAATGCAAAACAATGCCAAAGTCTGATTTCTGAAGACACCTACAGCAGCAACCCTAGATGATAAAAATGATGATGCAACTACTCCAAATTATTATGCCAATGAATGCTGATTAAGTCAGCATTGGAAACTAACATGAAAGCTTAAACTAATGCAATACAATCATTAACATGAGAACCTGGAAATGGAGGCTGCCTGAACAAACTCATTCGATTCCCCTTATGCTTGATGAATTTGCCTCTAGAGGAGCATCGCCTATGCTCCTTATGACTGGATAATGCTGCTTGAATTTTATTAGAATTTATTTCCTCTTCCTTGCTTGAAATCACACCTCTAATTGGGCTGCCCCTGTCCACTGTGATCAGACTTCAAAATGAAATTATAACCGCCACAAAACTTCTTCAAAATGCCTGGAAATTCATCTCAACACTCCTTGGAATGGTGCACTGCAATTCCCTTGAAGAATCGATGCCAAATGAGGAAGAGATGAGCAAACTCGTGGCTTTATGCAGACTTAAGATGACTGTAATTTCTGATATAAAAATCAGATTCTCTCCAATGAAAGTCGTCCTCCCAAAATGCCAAAATGAGTGAAGACTTCAACACCAAAAATGCCTCCAACAATCCTTCAAATCGAACCATACAAAACTTTGGTCAAAGGCCACAAATTTTTTCCAATGAAGCACAAATGGAAGACTGAAGTATCTTCCTCACAGCTGCAATAATTCAGATGATATTTCACACCCTCAAATTTGCTTAACCAATGAGAGTTTTCGTTCCCAATGGCTAGAAATGGCAGAAACCCTAGTTGGCTCCTTCACCAAACAAATTCTTCAAAACACATATCAATTCCTGGTTGATGAAACACAAGGCTGCCCCCTCCTAATATACTTTTTCACCAAAGAGGTCGGCCGCAATTAGAAGCTTCTAGAAAAATATAATATTATTTCACTTGAGTGACTTTTATGATTTAATATTTATTTAAGTCACTTTAATTAAATTAATTAAATATAAAGTCACCTTTTAATTTTTATTTATTTGATAACTTTATAAGAAATTAATTTAATTAATTTCTCCTTATTTCTCCACTTAGCCCTAGGAGAATAAAGGCTAAGAAAATGGGGACATTATAGGAACTTTTGAATTTGAATTTTGCAATTTCAACGGTCAAATTTGTGGGTGCAAGATTAATGCCATTGCTGTGGAATTGACCTAGGACAAAAAGGTGCAAGAATCAAGGTGAGGATGGAATATTATTATATCTGGGAATAAAGTATAAACACATGGATTGGTGTAATAAATGGCTAGTGTATAAGAATATGCATGGATATAGATAGGATAAGGTGAAATGTGTGGAAGTATGTGTAAATGAGGATGGAAAAAGGATAGTGGAATGAGCCCAACTTCACACTAGATTGTGTCATTTGTCAATATGTAATTATATAAAGACATTTTGCATTCTTCCAAAATGAACACAAATATATAAAATATCTTGTGTGTCTATAACCAGCAAGAATTGCCATAACGAATACTTTCAACATCTCATCCTAGGTCAAGAATTTCTCACCTTGAACTTAAGGAAATTGGGATTTAACAGATATTGACTTCCATTGAACTAGATATGTTATGTTTGATCAACTTGCTTACGATTAGAAATTTTTAATTACTTTGCACGTAAACTTTATATATTAAGTGATGGATTGTGGCAAGAGGCTTCATGTAAAGTTCATGTCAAAAAATGAAAACATGTATTGTAAGGAAACAAACTGCAAATATTAATCATCCTTGCATTGCACATGTTTGATGTCTGTACATCTTAATTAACATTGTGTCATTTATCTTCATGATTTGTACAAATTATTCTACTCCATGCTTGTTCTTCTTAAAGCATCTATGTTTTGTGTTACATTATTTTCTTTAATTCTAGTTAATTTATTGTTTATTTTGAAGGTTATTAGCAATGATGAGTTATATCATGGAGAATCATCCTACAATGCAGAACTTGCGGCCATTTCTAATGTTTTAGTTCAAAAAATCATAGACAGCTTAAATCAAGCACCCAACTCAGTAATTTTCTTCCTTCCCTTCCTTTGCTGGTTGTATTATTGTTGAAATTCACAAGTCTCTGGACTGAAAAACCACCGTATTCTTTGGTCTCTGCAGTATGCACGAGCAAATCAAGCACTAGATACATGCAACTCCTTACTCATTTCCTTCAAGGTAGTAGATTTGTTTTTCCTTAGATTTGTTTTTCCTTTTCCAAGGTATTAGTAGATTTGCCATTGCACTTGTTACTCAATGCATCTGATTTAGTTATAATTTTGCATTGCTATACTTTTGTATTGACTTAATCTTGCAAATAAGATAACATGTGCATTTGAACTTAAATGCTTTGCAGGCCAATAGTGAAGTTGTGGAATCTTGTGCGAATTTGATTAAAATTGCTGAATCGTCAACACAAGCAAATACCAGATATTTACAATTGACCACAGATTTTTTAAATAGATGTATACACTTCCAAAAGTGAAGACAATATATTCATTCGAATGTGAGATAGCATAAAGTTAGATTACCTATGGAAATTCCAATCACCATAGTTTTTTTTGTTGTTGAAAGAATAGATTTATTTCAAGATCTATACCATGACGATACCCTAAACAGCATTGTTATCTCTACTTTTGGAAGTGAAGCAGCTTGAACATAAACTTTGTTAACTTTGGCAAAAAGTAAAAATGTCATTAATCTAATATATTTTGTTCCACACAAAGTCATAGGTTTAGGGATTTTGTGAAAGGTATATGATTCCTAACAACATTCTCCTGACCTCTTATTCATGATTGTTCTTAGTTCCTTTTACTTCATTAATATTTACAAAATTTAATAGCAGAGTAGTGCAGTTAGAATGGAGTTTTGACCTTGAAGAAAGAGAGAAATAGTGTTGTTGGTACCCTATGAAACTGTAATGTCCTCTCCTTAGCCAGTTTCAGTGTTTTGGTGGATTAGCCTATTGGCGGATCCTCGTAGGCTAGTGTTGGTGTTCAGAGGGCCTTATTTGGGAGTTATCTTCTCCAGAGTTTGGTGATATTCAGGGATAACCTTCCTAAGGTGTTTTTAGCTCTATTTACACTCACTATTTTTAGTAAGTCACTTGGACATTTAGGTCCAACCTTACTATTTATAGTAAGCCATTTTGACGAGTAGAGGAAGCAGTGAGCAACCTCATAGTGTTGGCAGAATTAATTAAATGTTGATATTGGGTTTTCTATGGAGTTATGATTTATTAATTATTAATTAAAGTATTAATTTTAATAATAATTAAATTATAATTGGATATCATTAATGGAGTTTAATGATAATAATTAAATTATGAGTGGATATTCATGTGATACCATTGTAATATCCCACCCTTGATAGGATAATTAATTTTCTGATTTTGTTTGATATTTTCAGTTTGTTTGATAGGGCATTTTGTCAAATCTCAATGCATAATATAACGTGTAATGTGAGCATTCAATATATAATGCAATACATGTTTGAAGGGCAATATTAAGATATTCCAACTGTCAAATAAGTCTGATTGACAATATATTTTTGCCCAAAATTTAATGTCAGATTTGCATTACTTCAGCACAGTTAAATAAATGTAGATTAGGATAAGTAATATCCCTGTGAAGCTACAACAACGATATTATGAGCATTAAACATAGCAGATTCAATATATTAAGTTCCCAAATTATCTACAACAGCTTGTAAACACATATCCCTAACAGATTACTCATTCACAGTCCCAAGATAGTGATTTTCAGAGTGTTTAATGGATTGATTTATTAGCACAAAGTGCTTAGAAAGTTATAGTAGATTTAAACTCAAATCATTTACCACCAGTATAATGTTTGAACATGTCCCTACAAGCATGCTATGACATAATGATAACCAAACCTATAGGTATGCAATGCTAGTGTTGTCCAGGAATTTCGAACTGTTGTAGAAGACTCCAAGTATCATGTGAATCACTTGAGATAATCCTCCTATGCCCAACTCACTCTCAAATGGCCCTTTTGCTAACTTTGATAGGTGTTGCGACTGAGAAAGAGTGCTCACACTGTGCCAAAGGAAGCGACTCATAGATCTGAGACTCATGTCCTAGCAACTAGAGGTCGATGCAAAGTTCAAACCCTCAGAAGGGTTGAGTTATGTAGTGCAATGTATTAGTGCCACTCTCTTCAAAAGATACCACACCCTTTCTCCAAACAGATATACAATTTCTTGAATCTGATATTAAAATATTCAATCACAGCAAACTCGCGGAGTTTCAAAAATTGGTCTTCAAACCAACAATATCAATATTTTGTAAATTTGAATAAATTCCTCAAACCCTAATTGAATCCTTGTAAATTGATGAAGCACAAGCACAATCCTTGCAATGGAATTGTCTGCAAGTTGGCTTGGGAGATATTTCACTCCTATGCCGAGCTATTCTTCCTAAGGGGTTTCGTCCTCAAAAAGTCTATGGCTTTCAACCAATAAACCCTTGCTGAAGCTCTTCACCAATTTTCTCCAACACAAGAATGATATTCATGAATGAATAAAATGAACTCCAAAATGTCTTTTTACACTTCACCTCAAATTCACTTTCAAAATTCATTTCATTCAATTTACTTTTAAAAAAAAATAATTTTGGTGCACAACTTAATAATATAAAGTATACTTTAAAAGTCACTTATATCTCCCTTTTAAAAAATGGCACTTTAACTTATATTGTAAAGTATACTTTAAAAATCACTTATATCCCCTTTCAATATTAAATCCTTTTAATTTATTAATAATGCATAAAGTTAAATTATTTAATTTAACTTTATTATTTGACGTTATTAATATTTAATGTGTAAGTCCAATATTAACCAATATAACTCTAGGATATAATTGCACCATCATCCCAAAGATAGAAACTTTGTCAGCTGACCATGCCAATGACTTACTATAAATACTATGAGCAACACATCCAAGTGACTTACTAAAAATAGTGTGGGTCAACATGTCCAGAATGGCCTCCAGAAAGCACAACACAAATAAATTAGGACACTGAGTTGAAGAGTATTGAAATAAGCACCAAAAGGTTTGTTGAAGAGCCATAGATTACCCTCAAAGGGGTCCCCTAAACAACTTGTTAGCCTATGGGGACCAACTGGTAGACTAATCATTGCATTTGACCATTGCCTAGGAAAAGGGGACATTATAGTCTGCCCTCCCCAAGATTGTTTGTCCCCAAGCAATCCTCACTTGAATACCCAAGCATATCACTTGAATGTTGGGAACCCAAATCTGTTTGTAGAATGCCCAACAACATATCCTTTGCATCTGTTGGGTAGAGATAAAACCATGCTCAACATCACTGTAAACAACTAACCCGATGTAGAACACTCTACCAAAATCCTTGGATCCCATAATCAAAATGGAAGTCCATAAACAAATAGAAAACCCAATAATGATTTATTAATTATCATTAAAGTATTAACTTCAATAATAATAAAATTATAAGTGGATATCCTATCAGGGGTGGGTTTCTTGGAGTTTAATTGCACCTTTGGTAAGTCATTAAAGGTGGCACCCACATGAAGGTTATATCACTTATGCAACAAAAGCAAATGTTATTAAATATTAAATGGTTAAAAAGTCCTAAAGGAATCGTGGCTTTTTGAGGGAGGTATAAAAGGCTTCAAAAAGCACATTCATTCATTTATTCAACTTTTACAAAACTTGATGCTTTTTTGTTGTGGAGAAGAAACAAGGGTTTCAGTTTGAAATTCAACCTTGGAGAACAAAAACTCTCTTGGATTTAGTGATCTACAAGTGTGAAATATCACCCAAGGATTGTTCTTCAAGTGGCTTCACTCAGGAGCTGCATTTGTGCATATTTGAGTTGATTATTTCAAAGAATTCACAAGGGTTAGCATGCATATCTGAATTGATTGAAGGACAAACATTGCTAATCATATTTATTGATGATTGAACCCATCCTTTATTGGCACATGTGGTTTCAGCAAGGTCATACAAGCTAGTTGCAGGTCGTACAACCTCCTGGCTAGGCATGGTGGTTTCTAGGCTCAAACACCTAGGTTTTGGTCTTCTAATCTTCACCAATTTTGGCGTCTAAGCCAATCAAATGTGTGTGTAGCATTATTGAGGTGAAGAAGATAGTTTATTGAAGGAGGCGTCCATTTCTACATGATACAAGTTTGTTGTTCAAATCATTTTTTGACTTGTATATTGTGTTATTTGCTTTCGGGTATGAATGTTTTGTATTTCTCAAGCATTGAATAAAAATCTGAATCAATAGTTAAGAGTATTTGGTTTAGTATTTCTCTTCTTTGCAAATTAAATGCATTTCTTGCTTTCTTGGTAATTTCATCAAAAAAACAAAAAACAAAAAAAAAACAATAAAACCAAAAAAGACAAACATGCCATCAAAATTCAGATAGCAAATATCCTATTAGGGGTGGGATATTTCAGTGGTATTAGAGCAATTTTCTTGTCATCCTATGTTGGAAAAAAACTTCATGAGTTAAAAGAATGTGTAGTATACTAGAGGGATAGTTTAGTGGGAGCCACCGTAGGTACAAAAGGTGAAATTGTTTCAAGGGTTTTGGGTATTCACAGGAGTGATTCCAATGACAATGAGAGTAATACAGTGCTATGGCATAAAGGGGAAAAGAACGTGCAGGTTCAATTAGTCCAGACTCTAGAGCAAAGAGGTAATTTGATGATACGATGGATATGATGTCGCAGCTCTTGGGTCATATGAGACAGTTTACCCCACCTCAACACCCCAGTCATCCTAGTGAGACTAGTGGTATTCAGGGAGTTGGATAGCAAAATGTGGCAGTTGAACGGTCTACTACTTCTACAGGGTTAGTTCTTAGATCTATGCAGCTAACCTTTGCTCCTAGGGAGGTGCCACAGGCTCCACAAGTGCAGGTGCAAGAACCATAGGTTATCACAACTAGTGGTGTTACACTCCATTATGTTGAATACATGACCCTACCGCCTAAGATTAGGGAATTGTTGTTTCTAGAGCAATTCTTAAATTAGAAGAGGCATAGATTTGGTGGTGCAATTAGGACAGAGCACAAGGCACCATAGGGTCCTCGAGATTTGCAACAGGTTGTGACCAAGGTTACCTTGCCACATTTTGACGGTAGTGACAAATGCACTATGAGGTCTTGGGTCTAGAAACTAGACAATTATCTTTCTTTGATACCTATTCTAGATGGTCTAGCACATGAGTGGTGGTATCACGATATGGTGACACTTCATCACCGTCCTATTACCACCTACGATGAGTTTACTAATAAACTCATTAAGCGTTTTGATTGTAAGGATCAAGAGTTGTATTTCAAGGAGCTAGCTCAACTCAAGCAAGTTGGCACTTTGGAGTCCTATATTGCAAAGTTTCAAAGATTATTTATCATTGTTCCTAATATCACAGAGAGAAGACTAGTGATTCTATTTTGTGTAGGACTATAAGAGCCTTTGTGTGGATGGCTCAAGGCATTTGATCCACCTTCATTGTAGGACGCGATGAAGAAGGCACGAAGCATGGAGCTCGTTGCCCCAAAAAGGCAAATTCTGCCTAAAACCATGACTCCTCCAAAGGATGAGAGTCAACATCAAGTTGCAGACCAGCAAAAGAAACCAGCAGTTAAATGTGATGATGAAACCATGAATGAATTAATGAGAAAGAAATTATGCTACAAATGCAAGGGGCCTTCGGAAAAATTTCATAAGTGTCCCTTGATGGGCTTGGCAAATCAAATGGAGTGGATTTATGCAGATGAATCAGATTCTGATAATTCAGAACAACGAGCTAATCTGAAGGACATTGAGATAGGAAGAGCATCCACAGGGTCGGGAAAAGATGCAAAGCTATCCCCTATGGCATTATTCTCTAACATCCAAAGAGAGGGTTCTTTCAAAATTAGGGAGGTCTTGACAGGGCACCGTGTGATCACCCTACTTGACACTGGTGCTACTCACAATTTTATTAACAAGGGATTAGTTTCCAGTCGTGGACTCTAGATAGAAGAATTTGAGGGGTTCAAATTGAGAGTAGCTGATGGTTTCACTCTCACGTGCAACGGGGGGATTTCCAATCTCACCTTGCAACTAAATGATTTTGATTTTTAGGTTGATTACTATGTGGTTGGTATAGGTGAGATGGACATTGTCTTATGCATGAAGTGGCTTCATGCAATCGGAGAATTTTCCCTCTAACTTACACTTAATGGAAACTTTTGTGTAGATCTATGGAAAAGGTTCTATCAATATTGATGGAAAAAGCAAGATAGGAGATATCTTTATGTCAAAGGTCTCTACCATAATCTTCTTAGTGTGAGTCAAATGTGCAGAAAATGGTTACAATCTCTTATTCAACAAAAGTGGATGTGAAATTAGAAAAGAAAAGTCTAGACAATTGGTTGCTAAAGGATCTAGAACAAGTGGTGATATATGTAGTCTAAGAGATGTCAATGAGAGAACTTGTCTTCTGGGACAAGCAAGTGAATGTTGGATGTGACATAGAAGAATGAGACGCGGTAAGAGATATGCCTAAGATAGTCAAGCTTGCAACTATAATGTGCAAGGAATGCCAATTTGGTAAGTAGACAAGGATAAGATTCAAGTCTTAAGAATATTCTTCTTGTAGAGCTTTGGAGTTGATACATACTGATTTGTGTGGACCTACCAAAACAAAAGGTCTAAAAGGAGAAAGGTATTTCATGCTTTTCATTGATGATTTCTCTAGGATGGCATGGGTTACATTCTTGAAAGATAAATCTAATGCTTTTAATAGAATTGAGATTTTCAAATCAATAGTTGAGAATGAATTGAATGCAAAGATCAAATGTTTGAAGTTTGATAGAGGAGGTGAGTTCAATGAATTTTGTGAAAACGTGGAATAAACAAGCATTAATCTACTACTAGAACTCTTTGCCAGAATGGGGTAGTGGAAAGGAGAAATAGGATTGTTCTAGAGATGACAAGGACCATGTTGATGGAAGCAAATATGCCTGATGTCTATTGGAGAGAAGTAATTCATACTACATTATATGTTCAGAATAGAGGATTTTTGAGATTGAACGACACTAAGACTCCATATGAGTTGTGGTATGGAAGACCTGCAACTTCAAATATTTTAGAGTTTTTGGAAGTAAATGCTACATCAAAAGAGATGAATATGTCTTGGGAAGGTTTGATTTAAGGGTTGATGAAGTATCTTTCTGTGATATTCATCTCATAACAAAGAATACAAATGTTACAACAAAAGGTTGGGAAGGATAGCTAAAAGCACTAATGTGAAGGTTGATGAAGATCTACATTAGAATATGAATGAAATTGAGGACTATGGATCTAATGCACCTCCCTATCCAGATGAAGAAGAAGAAGAAGTTGAAGAGAAAGAAGAAACACTTAAAAAGCTCAACAAGAATCCTACAAAGTATGTTCAAAGAAATCATTCAAAATATCAGATCATTGGTGACAAGCATGAAGGACTGTTGACCAAAAGAAGGCTTGCAAATACAAGTGAACAAGTCAACTTTTATTTGTTATCAAATGTAGAACCTAAAACTTTTGTTGATGCCAAAAAGGGTGAAGGATGGTTACAAGAAATGGAAGAAGAGTTGAATCACATGGAGAAGAATTAGACTTGGGAATTGGTTCCAAGGCCTACGAACAAGAATGTGATAGGAACTAAGTGGGTATTCAGGAATAAGTTAAATGAAGATGGTGAGGCTGCAAGAAATAAACAAAGATTGGTTTGTAAAGGCTATTCTCGGGTAGAAGGTATTGATTTTGAGGTGACTTTTTCTCTGGCTACAAGGATGGAAGCTATCAGAATGTCTCTTTCCTTTTTTTGCCTACAAGGACTTCAAGGTTTATTAGATGAATTTAAATAGTTTTGAGATCTTCTGAATTCAACGGTGTATTTTTATTTAGATTGGCATTTTGAATCACACTCAATGATTCATCATCAAGAAGAGGAGTGATTCCTCTTCTTGATGATGAATCACTAAGTGTGATTCAAAACGTCGATCTAAATAAAATACATAGTTGAATCTAGAAGCTCTCAAAACTATTTTCATGGACTATGGAAAATTTTTGCCTACTACAGATGGATGTCAAGTCATCCTTCCTGAGAGGAGATTTGGAAGGATTGTACATATAGCAGCCTGATGGATTCCAGTTTTCAGAAGAACCACACATGGTGTGCAGACTCAAAAAGGTATTGTATGGTCTCAAATAAGCTCCTAGAGCTTGCTATGCAAGGTTGGATAAGTACTTGCTTCAACAAGGATTCAAGAATGGTACCATAGATATTAATCTTTACTTCAAGATTGAAGATGAGAGAATTTTGATAGTTGCTGTGTATGTTGATATTATATTTGGTGGAAATGATGAAATGTGCAAGAAGTTTGTTGAAGAAATATAGAAAGAATTTGAAATGTCTATGATTGGTGAGTTATATTTCTTTCTTGGTCTTCAAATTGCTCAGTTGAATGATGGTATCTTTATTTTTCAAGAAAAGTATGTCAAGGATATGTTGAAGAAGTTTGGGATGGAAGATTGTAAACCGGTTAGTATTCCCATGGTTATTGGTTGGCATTTTAGTAAAGATGATGAGTTTCCCTTGGTTGATCAGAATCTATACAAATCTATGATTAGAAGCCTATTGTATTTAACCACTTCAAAGACCTGATATCATGCATGCGGTATGTTTAGTTACAAGACTTCAAGCTAATCCTAAAGAAACTCATGTGAAGGTAGTCAAAAGAATCGTCAAATATTTGAAGAGTACTCTGGATTATGGCTTATGATATCCAAAAGGTAATGAATTTGATCTGAGTGCTTACGTTGATGCTGCTTGGGCTAGATATGTGGATGATAGAAGTACAAGTGGCAGTTCTTTCTTTTTAAGAAACAAATTGGTTTCATGGCATAGTAAGAAACAAGATTCAATATCCTTGTCAACTGCAGAGGTAGAGTATATTGCTGCAACATTTTTTGTATACAACTGTTGTGGATGAAACAAACATTGAAGGATATCAAGATACAATATGATGAGCCTATTCCTATTTTGTGTGATAATATAAGTGCTATCAGTATTTCCAATAATCTAGTGATGCATTTTAGAACTAAGCATATATCAATCAGGTATCACTTTTTAGAGAGAAGGTTGCACATAAAGAAGTGAAGTTGGAATATCTTTCAACAAAGGATCGGATTGTAGATATATTTTCATAAAGGCTCTTTCAAAGGATACTTTTGAGTATCTCAAATAAAATTTAGGGGCAGTTTCCCCTCATTCTTCTTGCTAGATGCATAGTTGGTGCATCTGTCTAGTGGGGGGTAATTCTTGGATTGATGGTGGATAACTCTTAAGGGGAGTGGGTAATGGTGGTTGTTGACAGGGGGAGCTTGTAAGTTGTTTCAAGGAGAGTATGTACATAAAAGGGGAGAAGGTTGAAGAGGAGAAAGTGTTCTTAAAAAGGGAGATGAAAAATTGCTCTTTTCCCTTGATGTCAAAGGGGGAGAAGAGTTTGTGTCAAATTGGTTTTGCCATTAATGCCAATGGGGGATATTGTTGTATTCCAGTTGTCATTGATGTCAAAATTATAAGAATTTTAAGTTGTGTAATTCTAGTTTTCATTGATGTCAAACAATAAGTAAAGTGTAAGTTGTGTAAGTTTGGTTGTTCTTGATGTTAGAAGTTGGTTGTAGTTTGGTTGTTTGTGTTGTAGTCTAGCTATTTGGTTTCTAGAGTCATGCTTCGCATTTCTCTATTGGTGATTTTGTGCTCCCATGGTTTGGAAGTTAGCCTCATATGTTGTCAAGGCATGTGTGATCCATGTTTCATGTTGTTTGGATTACATGAAAGTTGTTTTGCAAATGGTACTTTGAAGATAGTGTGGTTTTTGTGAGGATTCTCATAGAGGTGCAATGTTTGGCTCTGCATTCCTCTGTGCTTGTAGATATGGTCATGTGTTTCAGAAGTTAAGTTCAATGTGTTGTGAAGGTGTTATATCCAAAGTTTCATATCATTTTCCCTTACACAAAGTAAGTTGTAAATGATAGTGTGCAAGACTATATTGTTTGATGGCTAGTTTCAATGTATGTTGGTTTGCACCAACTTGTTGTTGCATGAAGATTTCAAATGGATGTATGAGAGTGTTCCTAAAGATCTTGTGATGTTTTATATTTCTCCGCATGTTTTTTTTTGTTCTCTTCGAAATAGTCTATGGTCCAGAATGAAGGTGTTGTTGGGTTATGCTTTTGCTTGGCCAATTGAGATATGTTGAAGGTGTGTGACATGTGTTGAAGTTTGTGTGGATTCTATGAAGTGTTTGAATATGTTGTATGGGTTATGTCGACTCATCTAGGAGAAGTGCAAGTAATTTTTAATCTTTCATGAGTATCGCGAATGTTGTAATGGTCGACATGCTACAAGTTTCATGTTTTCTTGCTTAAGGTCAACCTATTTCAAATGTGTGAAGCGTGTGAATGTTGTTCCTTAAATATTGATGTTGTGAAGAGTGTTTAGGACCAAGTTAAGCATGTGTTGGAATCCACAAGGCATGTTCCTCTTCCTGGTGTTAGATGTTGTTCATTTTGAGGCTTTCTCTCTACATGTTTCATGTTGTTGTTTGATCTTTGGCAAACTTGTAATTGTAATATTCTTGTTGTTCTTGGCCAAACATGTAGTGTAATCAATGTAATATCATGTATAAATTGTAAACCTAGTTGATCTAGGTGGTTAGTGAGAGTAAGAATTCGAATAAGGATCTGTAATGCATTATGAGGTATATGTAAGCGACTAAAAGAGAGAAAAATTTGTATATCTTGTCGAGATTCAATTTGATCATATCTTTGAGACAAAAGGGAAGCATATAGTGGACCTAACTGATTGTTGGAGGCATTGAGTAAAAATAAAACTTCTTGAAGGTTGAAAGCAATGAGCCAGTAAGCTGCATAGAAGACAATTAAGGAAGTTGCAAAGGATTTGTCAAAGCAAAATTGTAATCATCAAAAGGATTGAGCTTCATTGTCAGATTAAAAAAAAAGAAGGACTGTCATATTGTAATCTTTTCTTTTTTTTTCTTAGTTTAGGGAGTAGTTGCTTCCTTGGGTCAAAGCCCTAAAACAAAGTTTTTAGGGAGTTGTAGCTTACTTGGGAGTGACCCTAAAACCTTTCTACAAGGAGTATTAGCTCCCTTGTATTGTATACATAAAACAAAGTTGTACTTGTTTAGAAACTTTGTGAGGTTGGATTAGGATAGTAGCTCCTAGCAACATTTCTCCTTTTAATGGTGTAAAGATCGAGTTTCAATTTTCTCTAGAGGGTTTGAGAATTGGTTGAATATTGATTCACCCCCCTCTCAGTATTCCATTGTATGTTCAACAACTTGTTTGGTTGGAGCTCATTTTGTCTGTGGGGGTTCGAGTCTCCAATAGGTTGGATCCTATCAAGTTGAGGTTGGAGCCTCTTGTTGAGTTGAAGATAAGTTTGTATAGAGATTTGAGACTTTGAAAGTAGGTTGGAGCAAGCCCAAAAGAAAGTCGTGTAAATGTTGATTTACTTCTATTTTTGGATTCGATTTCATCACAATATTTGCATCAATGTTTTGGATCACACTTTGTGATCCATCATCAAGATGAAAAGCAAACATCTCAAGGAAAATTGAAATATTGAAATGTTGTCAAGAGAATATTAAAATATTTGAATGGGACTATGGATTTTGGATTGTGGTATCCAAGGGATGATGGTAGTGTTGATGATAGAAAGAGCACTAGTGGAGGAGCACTCTTTCTTGGAAATTGCCTTGTAACTTGGTTAAAAAAAAACAAGCCTCAATTTCCCTTTCTACAATAGAGGCAAATTATATTGCTAGATTAACTTGTTGCACATATGTTTTATGGATGAAAAAGACTTTGAAAGATGTTATGGTTGAATATTAGCATTCCATTCCCATACTGTGTGATAATATGAGTTCCATCAACATATCAAAGAATCCAGTTATGCACTCTAGGACAAAAGCATATTCCGATTAAGTTATCGTTTCTTGAGGGAGCAAGTACTTGAGCAGCAAGTAAAGTTGGATTATGTTGCTACAAAGGACCAAATTGTAAGTATTTTCACGAAGCCCCTTCCAAAAGAGACTTTTGAGTACTCGAGGGATAAATTTGGAGTGATTTCCTTCTAATCCATTCACTAGTTTTTTCAAGAGAAGCATGCATTTAGGGGGAGCTATTCATTGTCTTATTCAATTAACCCTGAATACCCTTTGCTATTGATGTCAAAGGGGGAGGAGTAGAGTCAGGGGAGCATTTTAGTTAGGGGGAGCATTTCCGTCAAGGGAAAAAGTACGATCCTGTTGCATTTCAAGATAATTTCTTTGCAGGGTTGTCATCAATGACAAAGGAGGAGATTGCTAGAATTATTTTTGTCATTGATGTCAAAAGAGTTTCTCCATGATGTCTTATTGTTGGCCAATTGGAGAGAAAAAATCAAATAAAATTAAATATTCTAAGGCACTGAAGAAAATAAAATAAAAACAAAATGTCTCTGAGGCCAACCCCCTTTGATCCACCCTAAATTTGGATTTTGTAAAATTTAAAATAAATCAATTTTAATTTTTTTAGTGGGTCAAACCCCTTCTAGGAAGGTGCATCCAAGTTAGTGGAGGAAAAATAAAATAAATGAAAATCATTTTTGGTTTTGGCCGACCTGTTTTGAGGAGCTGACAGTTGGATGAAGATGCATATTTGAGGGGTATATAAGGAAGTTTTTTGAGGTTCAAATCATCAAGTAATTCAGTGAATATCATTCCCATTCAAGCAGTTAATGAGAAAAGTTGGGAAGATCTAAGGAGCATAAAACAAGTAGATATTAATGAAGATTATTGTAGAATTATTGTAGACATTATGAGAAAAAATTATCAAAGAATATGAGCAAATTATGAAGTGTATTATTGCAAACTTATGAGCAAAAATATGTGGAGTAGTGCATCTTTGTGATCATATTTGAGAGCATATTATTGAAGATCATATTGCAGATCTGAGTGGAGGTTTTAGAGTATAGATTCAAGATATATTTGTGTGTAGAAGTGGACCTTTTTTTAAGGGATCTAGGGTAGATCCAATAACATCATCATTATTTTGTATTTCAAAGGTTGGTGCCTTCTAATCAACAAGATCTAGAGGTTGGAGTCTCTTTCTCAAAGAGATTGGTGTCTCTTGTTGAGTTGGTGCTCAGTGGAGGGGATTGGTGTCTCCTATGGGTTGGTGCCTACAAAGTTGTAAGAAGTTTCCTATAAAAGAAATATTTTGTTGTAGTTTTCTCCCACAAGGGTTTCCATGTAAAATCATGTGTGCATCTTGTGTTCTCTATTGTTAGATCTTGCATGTGTGGATATCTTGATTATTGCTTTATGATATCAAAATTTAAAAATTAAAATTTTGGTATTATACTTATTCACCCCCCCTCTTAGTATAAGTGTGTGTTGTGTGTGTGTGTGTGTGTGTTTTCTTCAAATTTTGCTAGAACATGTGTTGTTAAAAGAAAAAGAGAGTGGAATGTTGGATGGTTGTGTTGATGCTTATGTTCATGGAGTTTCTATTGATGTAATAATGTCATAGAAGACATGTATGGAAGTCCCTTTACCAATAATGTAAAAGGGGGGGAGTTATAGATAGAGAGAGATATAGGAAAATCACAATGACACCATTGATGTCAAAAGAATGGCCTTCATTTACCAGCCATGGATAGACAAGGAAGAGTTGAAGATGTAGAGAGAAAATTGAGATAGCTAAACAAACTCTTGATTAGTTAAATTTAAGAAGATGATAAAAAAAATTCACCCAAACAACGTAGAAACAAAGGGTGGAGAGTTAGAGAAAGACGAATATTAGAGAAAGGGGGGTCATTAGAGAATCTCCAACAGGGGGAGAATTATATCCCTATTACATTGGATGTAAGTATTAAATAATATGATTAGATGTTTCTCATCATCCATTTGTGGATAGATATTTCATGAACTTCCATTTTCCATTGATGTCAAAGGGGGGGAGATATATAATGGGAGGATGTTAGAAAAGAGAGACTTATATTGCCATCAATGACAAAGGGGAAGATTGTTGGAATTTGTCATTGATGTCAAAGGTATGAAGACATATTGTCATTGATATCAAATAAGATCTATGTCAAAATACTCTCAAGGAAATCATAAAAAGCCATAGGCCACTAATCAATGGACAAGTTGGCAATATACAAGACCAAGCAAAATCAGATTACAAGTATGAATTAATAAAGTAATGTCCATATTCACATTAAGATTACCCAAGTTTAAAGAATATATAAATGATTTCTAATTGCCTATGTTAGAAAAAGATGATAATGAAGAGCAAAAAATATAATTAATGTGTAGTGATTACTATATCAAAGAGCATAAAATTAATGTTATTAAGACAACAATCTATAAGGTGAAGGCAACACTTAAGAGTTTGCGAAGGAATTATTAAGTGTAATAAGACAAAGTCATATATGAAAAAAATTATATAAGAAAAATTAAATAAGACAAAAAGAAGTGTTTTGATTATATGGGAAAAATAAGTTTTGAAGGGACTCGAAACCTTTTACAACTAAACAGATGAAAAGTTTCTCAAAGATAAAGATATTGAACCATCAGTAGCAGCCAGCAACAACAAGAAAAATAGAGAACCAGTAGCAAAAGACAGAAACAAAGAAAAACACAAAAAGGGACACTATTTCATATTATTTAAGGTGTTATCCACCTCAAGTTCCTGGTTACGATGTAGTTCGACCATGCCCATCAATTCTTTCTTCTCCTCCTCAAAGGTTTTCCTCAAGTTACCCTTACCTCTTGTATAGAGGCATTTAGCTTCATCCTTTCTAACCTTCTTCCCCTTTACCTTTGAAACTTGGTCCTTCTCCATTAGCTCTACAAAGTAAAGCTGATTTTCCCTTAGCTTACTTATCTTGCGAAATAGGACCTCAAGTGACAACACTGTTCTTGACCGAACTGTGACTAACATGCAAAAGCTTCTTGATGTCTGCGTTGGTATCATTAATCTTAGCCTCCATTTTAGAGAGACGTTGCTCACATAGGGACTTGAAGTTTGTAAAGGAACACTCTAATTCCATAAGTCTTTCAATCAAAATATCTAAGGAAGTAACCTTTGACATATTTTGCACATTCTCTTTCTATTCCCTGATCTTGATATTCACCCTGTTAAATTATTATAGTGTCCACTTCGCTAGCATGAATGTACTAGTAGCCCCTACAAAAGCCATGCCCAGAATCTTGAACATTGAAGTGTTTTCGTCATTAAGGTATGAGAAATCCTTAGAAAGAGGGTTTACCTTAAGTGGCTCTAGCTTGCTAGGACTCAGATTAACCCCCTCCTCCTCATGCCCAGTCTTCCCAGCAGAATGCTCCACACTGGGTGCCTATCAAATAGAGGAGTCATCAATTTCAACAACAGTCTCCTCAGTATCCTTCTCCTTACACAAGTCATTGGTACCCTTCAAAACATCATTCGACACCTATTTTTTCAACTTAGCAATACGCTTGGAATTCCTTCTTGGCCTATCCTTGGCATCCTTATCCCCAAAATTATCCCGCATGCCCTCCTCCTTACAAACCTCTACAATAAAATCCTGCCCATTAAACACAATATTTCCCTTAGATCGGGAACCTCCAAAAACAACATTTGTGTTGTTTCCAGCAAAGTGAGACTATGACTCCTGTAGAACAATCCTCTTAGCAGCTTGCTTCCCCTTGGGGTTCCCCTTCTTTATCTTCTTAGAAGGGGAAACCACAAGGGATGAAGAACCTCGCTCGTCCTCTTCCTTCCATTCCTCCACACTAGCTACACTGGTATCTGAACTAATCGAGAGAGATTCATCACTGATAGCCTTCTCCTTATCCTTAACTAATTTAGCAGGGATGAGGGATCTCACATGCTCCATTATGAGTAGTATGAGGCTCTCATGAAGAACCGATGCCCTCCTATTTTTCAAATGATCATACACTGACACCTCCAATGAAGGAAAAATAAAGAAAGGGAATGAAATAGATAACCCATGTCTGAAATGATTCAACAAGGTGAAATGGCGACCTAAAATTGCAGTAAATCGATCGTCTAAGGTAACATACCGCATGATGACCTCCACTACATCAACCCAAATTTTCTTCAAAGACGTCCACTCGTAGCCCCAAGATGACATCTTAATTAAATTTTTTTGCTCATCATCTTTAAATAATTGGTCCATGGCGTCCTCATTACTCTTCCTCTCCTTGAAGAATTTGTGACCCACCAATAGAAAACCAGTAATGGCAGCTATAAATTCATCATCAATCACAAACTCCATTCCCCTTACTTGTAACTTATGATTGTGCCAATAGTTAACAAATTTTGTCGAAGCCTGAGGATCATGGCCGTGGAGCCTTTCCAAAAAAGGCATGAAATTACCATGCTCTAAAATCCTCTGAATTTTATGATTCTTCCTCCACCTTTCATAGGAATGGGGCTCAATCCTGCTACAGTCACTCCCCATGATCACATTCACCATAAACAGAAACCCTCATAAAGAGACAATCGTTTGAGAGACAACAAGCAAAGGAACACCCACAAAGCATGTGATTACAATGAAGGCAATAATGATAATAGCAATCCAACATTTGAGCTCACCCGTATCCATATTTTCGTAATAAAACCTTAGCATCCTCGGGAAGGAGGGAGTACTCCTCCCATGCCTTAAGATCATTAATTTTGACAATCTCATTAGCAAAGAAATCCTCCAATGAGTTGCCCTCTTTGTAGATATGAGTGACACGAGTTCCCTCACAAGATCTAAGCATCATTATAGCATCCTCGATCAACTGATCAATTGTCCAACTAGGCTTTGGATACCATGTAGGAAATTAATGATGTTTAGTGAATCTCCCTCCACCCAAAGCTTAGAGTAGCCCTTGTCCAAATCAAACTTAATGCTAATGAATGCAGCCTCGACTTTTGCATGGTGATTGGTCCGATTTCCCAATGAGAGTGCCACCACGCCCAAGAACCTACCAATATCATTTCTCAAAGACAAAAAGAAGTGTTAATAAGGCAACAATCTCTATTTAAAGAGAAGCATTTAAAAATAATAAACAACAATGATAAAAATTAAGAAAAAGACAAAGCCATATAAGACAAAAGTCACATAAGGTGAAATAGCAAAAGATGTAGCAAATAAAGGAGCATTAAAAAGAGAATAATTAAGGCAGTGATTGGAAATAAGTCTAAAGGCTAATATGAATTAATGATAATATATATTAAAGAAAAAGGCAGTGATGATTCTTAACTAAAGAAAGTAGTGATTAATATTGGAAAAAGGTGGAGTGATTAGTTGCATAAATGCAACAATCCATTAAGGGGCATATATCATTGTTAAAAGGTAGTGATAGGATAAAGTAAAAAGGCATTGATTATGTTGATAAATTCAAAAATTATTAGATTTAACAAACAAATATGTATTTAAAAGACACCTCGCTTGGATTGTGATGCATCCTTTGTGAAGCATTGCCTCTCTTCATTAAAGGAATAATACATATAAAAGGAGATTGAAATTTGAGAGGAAGGTGAGTGGGTGAAATGAGAATTTAGAGGATATCTACAACAATTCAAGATCAAATTTTGTGGCAGAATAATAAAATGTCTTTTGAACACAAACAAAAGATTATCATGAGAGAGCATACCTTATAAAAGCATATTTTTTAGTATAATAATAGATCCAGGAAGAGTATATGAGCAAATTTGACAAGGGGTATACGTAGATTTAAGAAGGAAGATATATAAGAATAGTTAAGTTGAATTTGTGAAGAATGGAAAGAGTTTGTCATTCATTGAAGAAGACATAGTGTGTGATAAGTGAAGAGTTTGTATAAAATTTGAGGAGGATAGAGTAGAGTTGTGAATATTTTGTGAATATATTATATGTATATCATTTGTTGAAAGATAAATTTAAGAAGGGGAAATATTTTGTCTACTTTGAAAGTTGGTGCCTATTGGGAAATGTGACTCAAATTTACTGGCTTGATCAACTTCCTAGAGCAGTTGTGTTTTCCTCCTTCATCAGCCTGAGTTAAGACACTGGTTTTCAAGTTTTTCTAATTGAAGTTGCGGGGTTTTAAAGTTTCATAACCTCCTGACTTAGCGACTGTGAAGCGAAGGTTAATCCCTTTGTTGTTGGTGTGTAGTGGGTTTTGCAAACTTCGCAACCTCCAACTTAAGGTTCAGAAGTTTGGGTTTTGAGCGACAGAGCGATCCCTTTGTTGTCAACATGTCACAAGTTTTGAGAACTTCACAACCTTCAACATGAGGTTCGAAAGTTTGAGTTTTGGGCGACAGGGCAATCCCTTTGTTGTCGGCGTGTCGCAATTTTTGGGAACTTCACAACCTCCAACATGAGGTTTTGAAGTTCAATTTTTCAGTGATATAGTGACTTGGAAGCTGACAGATGTGGGACCTGATAGGATGGTGGATCATGATCGAAGGCCGACAGGTGGCGATGACATGGAGGATAGATGGCATGTGGGCCCATGTGCTCGGTGAACTTTGGTGAGATAGTAATGAATGTCTCTTCAACTGGGTGGCATGGTGTTAGGTGGATAACCCTAAGTTTGACAATGGAGACTTGTTCAACTGCTTATCTAACAACCATAATTAAATGCTAGATGATGGCATGCGGCTCGAGGTGAAACCCTAAAGGGGTGTGGTAGTTGAAGAGTCGAAGGTGATAGAGAAATACCATCTCAGAGTAGTGGTTACTAGGGTGTTGGCTGAGAGGTTGGGTAGCTAAGAGAGAGCAGTGGTTACCAAGGTGTTGGCCAAGAGTCTGGGTAGCCGAGAGAGAGCGGTAGTTACTAGGGTGCTGGCCAAGAGGCTGGGTAGCCGAGAGAGAATGACAGTTACCAAGGTGTTGGCTGAGAGGTTAGGTAGCCGAGAGAGAGCGATGGTTACCAAAGAGGGTTCAACTGAGAGGCTAGGTTGTCATGAGTCGAGAGACGAATCTTGCAAAAGGCGAAGGCTAAGCGACTGTGTGACAGAGAGGCCGAGAGGCCAATGGTCGAGCTGTGAGGTTGTGTAGTTGAAAGAGATGTCTCTCGGTGAGAGAGGTGGTCGAGATGGGGTTATGTTGTCAATATATTCCCTAGAATGGAACAAGATGTAAATCTCTTGTAAAGGTCATGAGCCTAATATTGTATTGTAATTTTATTTTGTTGTTGAATAATACAATGGCGATCTGGGCTTTTGGAGTGTGGGGTTTATTTACCTGAAAGGGTTTTCCCCACGTATATATGTGTGTTCATGTCTTTTGTTTCATCTTTCATGGTTGTTGGTTCTGTTTGCTGAATCTGTTAATGGTGTTGTTAAAACTGGTTAAACATGAGTTTCTCTCAAAAGGATTAATGTGGTAAATGAACTATGTCTTATTCCACTTTATGGCATAGTAGTACGTGTCTTCTATCGAAGGCACTATTGATCTCAAATGTTTCTTTCTAAGATGCCTGCCCATATTTCCCGATAGTGGCTACAAATTGGTGAAATTAGAGTTTCTTAGGGGTTGGTCCCTCTACTATGTTCCTACAAAATTTTTAGAAACAAGTTTGTAAAATATATTTATATAAAAGCAATATTTTTTCATGGTTTTCTTTCGTACAAGGGTTTCCACGTAAATTGTGTTACATAATTATTAGATCTTGCATGGTTGTTATTATTGAGGTTGATTAAGTTTTAAATTGAAAATATTGTATTATACTGATTCACCCCCCTCTCAGTATAATCGTGTGCTCATTAGAAACTTCAAAGAGAAAAAAAACTTGTCAAGCATTAGGCCCACCACATACTACATGATGAAGAAGATGATATGAAGAACGCTAAAACCATGATCCCCAAAATATAGCTTTTGCTAGACAGCAGACATCAAGTCCACCACATGTTGGAAGAAGAGAAGGGAAAAAGTGAAGGCCAAAAGGTTTCCAAAAAGATGAAAGAGTGTGAAGGAAAGGAAGATGTCAAGGATCATGAAGAATATTTATGTCTTAACGCAAGGTAAGACAAAAGATAAGAAGAGGGCCCGATCGCCAAAAATTGAAAATATGACATCAAAGATTAGGGATTGAAAGGAAGGCTTATGCCTTATCATAAATAAGATAGAGATAGAAGAAAGACCCAACCATTGAAGACCGAATATATCTTTGGTTTCAAAAAACTTATCAGGGTCTGAAAGTGGTTTCAAAATCTTTGTCAGAGTCTAAAATTGGTTTTGAAACCTTTGTCGAAATCCGACAAAGTTCTCACAAAAATTCAAAGTTTCAACAAAACTCTTATGTTTTAAGAAACCAAAGTATATTTTTCATTTGTCATCCCATAAGCATAGTTTCGAAACCTTTGTCGAGGTGAGTCTAATAAAGTTCTCAAAACCTTTCAAAGTTCAAACACAAATCTTATTTATTTTTGGTGTTGACACATAAGCTTGGTTTCAAAACCTTTGTTAGGGCCTAACAAGGTTTCCACAACCACATCGGAGTCCAACAAAGTTATCAAAACCTTTCAAAGTTTGACAAAACTCTTATCTATTTTTTATTTGTAGGTCCATGAGCCCGATTTCATAACCTTTTCAGAGACCAACAAGGTTTCCACAACCATTTTTTTCAAAACCTTTCAAAGGTCTAACAAAACTTTGATAATTTGTGGTTGTATTATGAGGTTTCAAAACCACTTTTGAATTCCAACAAGGTTTTCAAAGTCATTGAAATCTCTGATTGGAGATTGAATGAAAGACTTAAGACTATCACAAAATTGTGATAAAGGATAAGAAGAAAGGTCAATTCATGAAAGACCGAAGAATATGATATTGGGAATTGGGGGTCGAGAGGGAAGGCTATGACTTACGATGAAATGATGGTAAGGGTTAAGGAGGATGACCGATCCTCGAAGCCCAAAACCTTAAGACATGTTATGCTTTGAAGGATTCGTGATCGGGTAGAGGATTTATGGCTTAGAAAGAAAATAAATGAAGGTTAAGGGTTAAGACTAATGACCAAAACCTGAAAAATTTATGCTTGAGCAAGTGATGGAAAGAAGGGTTGAAGAGTTAGGAACTTGGAAGTGATACAGATGGTATGTAGGTTTGCAGATAGTTGAAAGCCTGAAAGTACAACACTTTAACACTTGGCCATTTTTGGGTTTCTAAGTCTTCGTTCCTGTATGATGGCCCCTATGAGATCTCTCAGATTGGTTTTTTTATGGGTCATGTAGGAGGCATAAAATTTCAACAATTCACTTATTATTGTTTCATTGGACCATTTTGTTAATATTTCCTCTTCATGTTCATCATATTAGTCATTACTCAACAACAAAAGATCAATGAAAATTGCAACCATCGACCTAAGGGAGTCTTTTTCAATATCATTCACAATGATTGTGTCATCATCAAGCTTGATTCTTCTTCAGTATCTGTTGTAACATCTACTCAAATCTGCCTTAAAATCGGAATAATATTTCTATGAAAAACTTGATTTAATGTCCTCAAAATAACTTCTATTTATACCCTCCACTATGCACCTTTTCACTAAAAGATACGTCTCTCTAGGGTGATCAAACATGAGGCATGAATATAATTATTTTATTGTTTTAATTCCTTTGCCCAAGGTGGGTGCTAAAACCAAGGGAGCAGGCCACGATAAATATTTTTATTTAATTTAAATGTCACCCAAACTAGGGCACACTGCTTTAAGGGGTTGTCCCCTTTAGCTTAGTGTTAAATGCATTCTTTTATTTCCTTAAATAGGTCACCCCAAGAGGGGGGTCGGCCATAACAAAAAGGATAACTAATTTTCAATTTGAACTCATCAATAGGCATGCAATAAAACTCCTCCTTGCTGACGATAACTCGTTCATAGTTCCATAAATTTGGCACAAGTTGATTCTTCATTAATTACGCCATGAAATGATCTTTGGCATCAATGACAACAATTTACAACACATACTACTTGCTAGTGGAAGATAGAGGTACCTTTGATGACACAAAATAGTGCCTAATACTTAATTGCTTTTCCTTTTTTCCCTAAAAGCAATTTTATGATGTCCATGCCACCTTAAAAACATGCCATAGTCTTGATAACTTAAACACTTTTTTCTTCAAGCAAAGATTCACCAACTCTTCACCACATTTCCTTGTTATCTAGAAAAACTCCTAAATGGTTTTACCGCAAAGAAGGTACACCTAACCTAATTTCATAAGTGTTATTTCAAATAACTGGTATTCTCTTAAGCATTTGCCACCTCAAGGAACTTTGGAAAAAACTTCTATTGGTATTCCACCATGAAATGGCTCCACTTATGATTGAATCCTCCTTCCACTTAGGAATGCTTTACCCTTATTATTGCCATCTTTGGGCACAATTTTTCATTGGCTTTTCCACCATCAAATGGCACCATCTTTTGACTACATGTGTTTCACCATTGGTGCACCTTCATAAGCTATTTTTCCATCACTTGATTTTAACTCCTCTTGGATGATGACTAAAATATTCTGTGTACTTCTACCTTGTTTGTTGTTCCTACGTGTCACTGATATATTTTTTTTCTTTGTTATCCAAAATTTGATTTTAATTTTTTTCAAATTTTCAGTGCATCCTATATCCTCTGGAGCCTGCCAAATTCCAAAAAATAATTGATTTTGCAAATCTGAAAGAGCTGGTGTGAAATCCTTTTGTGAGCATGACCCTGACCCTATTTCAACCAATACGGCTAGTCCTCATGCCCATATGCTTTACCATTTGCAAAAATTTTAGCTTCACATGTTTTTTTCTTCCCGTGATCCGCAAATTGAGTTGAAATTAAACTTTCTAGTTGCTGGAGATTAAATGGTTTTTGGGTTTTGCTCAGGGCATTCAAATCATCATGCTGCCCAAATTTTGTGCAAAACAAAGCTAGCAACAGGAAATTATGGTGTTTTTCATCTAGAGGCCACATGTTTAGTCATGGGTAAAGTCATATTCCAATGTGAAGTTCTTAGGTGGGTCCTGTTGACGTGTGTTTTATGACAACACCAACACAGAATAAAATGTCCAACGGTCACTCTATTCTCTCTTGATCAAAGTGTTCCGCATGCTAAGATTGTGTGAAAGTTCATGCATTCAACTCCAAGGTTCCTTTTATTGCGAATAGACTCAGTTGGTTGATGTGAATATGCTAGTTATTCCAAGGGGACTTATGTAATTGTTCGATTTTGTCAAGCAGATGAAAGGTTTTGACTATGATGCTCTGATATTTGAACTGATCGGGAAATACTGAATTTAAAGGGAATAGGGATAGGGAGTCTACAATCTATTTCGAAAGAGTGGAATGCGAGGAAAGACTTTGACAATCTTCGAACCAAAATTTGCTTCGTCTCCCCTTCGGACAACTCTAACAAAGTTGGTGTAATCTTCAAAGGATGGATAAGATGTTCAAATTGTGATTCAATATGTGCACCCCGTCACAACGATGCAAGTGAATGCACGAATCACAACCGAAGTTAGGTATGGATATTACAGTTGACCACATAGGGGCAGACTTACCATCAGCAAGCCCGCCAGTGGTATGGATAAAGGAAGATTTTCCCAAACCAACGCCACACTCCACAATTAACAACTACTTGCATAAAACAAAGTCTATTCTACTCTACTCTACTTGAATTGGAAAGACGAAAAGATCTTGTCAACTACCCACAATGCAAGATAGAATCACCAATCAATGAAAATCCTTATATTATGAGAGTCTTACACAACAATCTTTTACAAAAACCTTCAAAGGGAAAGTCTTTCTTTCCTTTCCAAACTAAGCTAACTCCTAGCTCTACTCTTTAACTTCTAACTAGCTCAACTCTATCTCTGATTTCTATCTAACTCTGATATATTACAAATGAGGGGGGATACCCCTTTTATATCTAGCCTAGTCCAGTGGACGAATTAGATTCAAATACAATGGAAGGCCTAGATTGAGCCACCTAAGCCCTGATTAGGGTTCTAGCCCTAAAAACCGCCACTGAGAGGAGTGGGGCAATGAATGTGCTGAATATTCTCCAATCCTCATCAATGACCCACTATCTGCCATCAACGCACATCGTCCCCTTCCAGAAGGGCATTTCCTTTCTCCTTTTCACTGGCTACAAATTTGATGAACCTAGCCAATACTGCCTCAACTTCCTGATCTGAAATGGGAGGAATGTGATCCAGCTGAAATTCTAAAACTGTAGCTATTTGCCCATGCCGGGCACAAGATTTCTTCCAGGCAACAAGGGTGTCCTGGGTGTTCTGTATAATGCTGGAGAACATAGAATTGTTATTGAAGTCATCCTTTGTGAAGGTCTTTACCTCAGAAAAGAATGGTGTTAATCTATTTCTCAAACCATCTGGAGTCACCTCTTCAAAAGTCACCCTCCTGGCAAAGATTGCCTCCAATGTGTTGAGGACTCCATCTAATATATTCATCATGGCCTTTCTGACCCTGAAAGAATCCGTCTGTGATGCATCATAGAATCCTCGGCCCGTGACCACTGAAGAGTACCATCCGGCGAAGTCATATCTATCCCCCTGTTGAATCACACCTCCCTCAACCAAAACTTGTAGAGGTATGCTCATCAAAGCTCCTAAACGGAGAACAACTCTCGTCTGATAGATACGAGCCTCACCCCAAGCATGTTTAACTGCATCCATCCTTGCCATAATATCGGAGGCTTGCTGATAGGCATGTGCAAGATCCTCCATAAACTTTCTCGTTTCTGCATGAATGTCAGCAACCCACTTGTCTGCCTGTTGTGCCATTCTCTTCAAATCTTCTAACCCACTAATTGACTCCCTGGAAAATTCAGCTGGAAGCTGAATTGCTGGATTCTCTTGCCCACAAGGACGGAACAAGTGTTGCACATAGCCAATTAGTGTCTTGTGCTCTACCTTCAATTTCTTGTACTTGCCCTCAACATAGGACAATCTATCCTTGAGTGCTCAATAGCAATTATCACACTCCTCAACCACGTGTGCTCCAGTAGGGCAGCCAAGTTCCATAGTTGTAATCACATAGTTTTCTAGAACGGCCTCATCCCGATTACACTCCACCCTAGGCACTGCCACATGCAACGTCCAAGAGCCATCCTCATCCGTTGATATTTTGGAGAACTTCCTAGCCTTCTTCTTCGTTGGAGGTGCACTAATCCTTTGTAACAACTCCTCCATCTCGGCTGCAGGATCGGTCTCATCTACAGGGTCATGTCTCATCCTATCCCTTAGCCATTCTGGCACCTCCTGCCGCATGTTTGATATAAAAAAAGGCTGCTCAACCTCGGCCTCTACCTCATGAACTTCTCCCCTGCCATCATTCTGACGAGGATCATCATCGTCAATAGGCTCAGTATCTCCTGAGCTCTTGGCATCCTGATCTGAAGTAGCATCATCCTCGAGAGCCGCCTCAATCTCCTGCTGAAACTGAGTATTAGTGGCCATCCCTTCATCCGTCTCTTTTTGATTTTCTTCTCGGGGCATGTTGATGCTCTAGCCCACTAACTCTCTGCGAGGTGGTTGGCTTGCCACTTGCACTGCTTGCTCTACATCCAATCTCTCCCTCTGATCGGAAAATAGTGATACCTCCTGCATACTTGGAGAATGTGCCCGAGATGGTGTATGCAAGGATTCCTCAACTCTCAAAGGCTCAAGTTGAACTAGTTCCTTCCCTCTTGGATCTGGAGTTTGATCCACCTGCCTTCTTTGTCTAGCTATTGGCGACCTATGGTCTCACATCAAATTATATGTAAGGGGGATTGATCTTCCCTTAAGCCGGCTGACATGCCTCTCTACCCAGCTCCGTGTGAATGTTAAGACTGGGATACAGAGTGTATCCAAGTCGGTAATCTCTGGCTCAGACCAATCTGGGAGGGGTAGAGGCGTATCTCTTACTGTCTCGTAGTCAGCCTGTACAACGTTTATGTCTTCTTCAATCTGATTTGGAACTGGGACAATCTCGCATTCCCTGATCATTGCCAACAGTATCCGAGAGAAAATTCTTTTCCTAATCTCGATCTCATCCACTGCACTGGCCCAAAAGTCTTCGATCTGTGCCTTGTGCCTGAACTCTTCTGACAGTATCCATCTGATGTTCCTGTGGGGATCGTAGTGATGCCCGTTGGTGTGGTAGGAAAGGTGGAAGAATTGGAGCTCATTTTCTGCCTCCCTAGCTTCCTTTAGTGATGGGAAAATTTCATTTGAATTCCCCATGGTAATTGGGAATCCAAGTCCACCTTTCTTCTTCTTCTTTTGAATCTTATCATAGGCAATAAGTTGCCTAGATACGTCCAACATCACTATCTTGTTTGTGGGATACCGGGGCAATCTATAAGGATAGGAAGAAAATCCTTGTAGCCTTATGTAGGTAAACTTCAAAAATTAGATAAACCAACACCCGAACTTCTCAATCAACTCTTGTGCCTCTCTAGATATTCTGTGGTGAGTCCTTTGCTGCAAGGTCCTCGTTATGTGCATAGTGAAGGCGGCATTGACCCTTTTGTAATTGGTGGTGCTTGTCATATGCAACTATGGACAAGCCTCATGTATCTTAAATTGATGGGAACCACACTCGATTGGTTCCTTATAGGAAATTCCCCTATACTTCGTCATGCAAGCCAACATGTAGACAATGTAAGAGCCCATGTAAAACATTTTTGTTCTCCTTACACCATGGAGTTGCTCATGTATATTGTCACTTATCATCAGTGCCCAATCCACGTAATCTTTGCCCTCTAGTACCAAGTTGACATAATAAAACATCCAAGGTTCAAAGATGAACGCTTGGGGGAATCCTTCGACTCTGCTCAGCATCATTATCAGATCACCAAACTCTTGCCTCAAATCCTCTGAGATTATCTGTTTGGGTAATTTTGTACGATTTGGCTTAGGTTTGATCATCCACCTGGTATTTATCAAATCAACACACCGGTCTGATGTGGATGAGTACATCTTTTTTGCCCTTTCCCTTGTTTTGTAAATCACCTTCTCGTGGACTGGTATTCCAAATGCTTCTCCGATTGCCTCTGGTGTCAGGTTAGCCAATATCTTTCCATCTGGCGAAATGAAAATCCTCTGCTCTGTGTTGTAGTGGTTGGCGCATTCCATGATTAGCTTTGGACACCAGATAGTTGGCAGAAAGCTAGCAGCTGCATATAGTCCACTCCTAACAATATTGTGTGAGGTAAGTGATGGGTGATGATCTCCAGTCCCCATTATCTTCCTTTTGAATGCTTCCAGGTTAAACAAGCCTAAGTTTCTGTTAGCCAGCTTTCCCAACTTTGAAGAGAATTGTGATTCTGGAAAGAAGGACTTGCTCAGTTTCTTGATCACTGCTTGTCTTGATATGTTGGCCCTTGCGGATTCAGTGTGGTTCCCTCTGCCTGTAGCTCTTTTGCTTGATTCAACCATTCTCAACACTCTTGTTCACTTCAATGTTTTACTTCAGCTGTGAAATTTCTGTACTTGCAGCAGTATGATACCAAATGCCTAGAAATGTTTGCTTGCAGAAATTCACCCTCAACAGTTATGAAACTTCTCTTCAAATTCGCCCTTCTTCTCTAAAAACATACTTTCAGCAACCTGTTTGCTCCTCTTAAATTCGTATTTCAGCAACCTTGGAAATTTGTACTGCAGCAATTTCCAAATGTCTAGACTCAATTTCGTACTTCAGCAGGCAAATGAAACCTCCCCACAAAGTCGTGCCTTCAACAACTCCAGCCTATAGCAAATCAAATTGTGCCTTGTCACCTTCAGCAACTGGAGACTTAGAGGTTCGCACTTGCAGCAACTTCACTCCCCTTTTCTCCACCAGTTCGACTTTCAGCCTTTAGCAATTTCAAACTCTCAAGTCGTACTTCTTAGCAACTCAAGCTTCTTCACAAATTCAAATTTCCCAGCAACTTGAGAATTTTCTATCTCTACAAACTCGTACTTCAGCCTTAGCAAATATTTTGCATTTAGCAACTGGTGAGAAGAATAAAGAGGACTCAAAATCTTATAGCCAGGTCGAAATCTAGTAGAGGCTATACTTAGCACATTTTTGAATTCATTTTCCCCCCTTTTGCCAGTCGCAACACTTGTCATTCAGAGCATCGGAATCCTGAGCTTCTAGAATTATGAATTTTCATCATGCTTGCATAGGCCTACCTCATCACATTTGCTTTGCTTAAAATATTGGATTAATCACTTCTTCAAACAATTTTAATTCATTTGGCTAAGTCATCTTTATTTCATTCTTGCCTTGGCAAAATTATCCAGTTCGATCCTCAAGCACAACATCTTAGTAAACTCATTCATTTTATTTGCCTTAGAGGAATTCTTTAAATTCGCCTTAGGAAATTTATCAAAATAGACACTGGGCAAAAATATCCACCGAAATGATGTGAGCAAGGCATGGAAGTTCAAACCATCTCGCAATCGAAAACGTTCAATACCCAGAAGAGAATTCCCTTCAGAATTCATCGTTTTCATGTGTATCCGGATGAAGGGGTACTTTTAATTTTACTATTTTAAAATAAGAAAATGGCTAAGGTTTATTTATCTTCACTCCGGATGTCTTCCACACCTGCAATCTTCAATTTCTCTACCTTGGCACTTTTCCTAATTCTCCTGAAGAATTTTCCCTCTGTCTGGCATATCTCATCTTGCCTCTGGAAATTTTAACATCACCTCCTAGGTGCATTTCTCATTTTCTCCTTAGAAAATGCCTTAGAAAATTTAAATTTAATTATCTTACCCTTGAAGGGCACATTTGAGCACGTGAGATTCCATGTTATCTCCCTACGCCTTAGCAAATATTTTCCTTAGGAAAGATTTCTAGAAAATTCATTGTAAATTACCCATGAGGGGCATACTTCACCATATGCATCAACCTTTGCCTTTACCCCTTAGGCATTTTCACGCCTAGAGGCTAACACTTTACCCTTTGCCTCACAAGGGCGCATATCACATGCGGAGGGGGAAAATCTTTTATCCTTAGTATTTTTCAAAATCACGCCACCCTTACCTTTACCTTTGCCTTAGGCGCATACAACATGTGGAGGAGAAAACCTTGAGCGCAAATCACACATGCCACTTCCATTCTAGGGCGCAAATAGCCCAGTCAACTTCCACTTTTGGGCGCAAATAGGGATGTGAAGAGGAATTTTCCTAGCCTTTGTGACTTCTCACTTCCCTTGGGCACATTTTGCATGGTGGGCTTCCATTTCTAAGCGCATTTTATGTGTCAAGAGGGAAACTCCCTTTACCTTAGCGCATTTTCCTTTATCTTCCAACGCTTTACCCCATGTGGCCCCCTTGGGCACATTTGCCATGGGTAGGAGTAACTTGTGGGCGCATATGAGGGGTGGTGAAGGAATTTCCATGCCCTTGGTGACCCTTCACCTTCCTTGGGCGCATTTTGCCTTGATAGCTTCCACCTTTGGGTGCATTTTGCCTAGGCAAGGGAAAATGCCAAAACTTAGTGACCTTTCACCTTCCTTGGGCACAAATAGGGGTATGAGAAGGAATTTTCATGCCTTAGAAGAATTTTCTTGCTAGCCTTTGCTTGTGTGGGTGCATTTGACCCCTCCTCAAGGAAATTTTGGGTGCATTTCTCCTATGCTGCTTCTATTTCAACTCTTGAGGGCGCATTTAGCCTAGTGTGAAGGAAATTCCACACTTACCAATTTGTTTTGGGCACATATCATATGTGTCCTTATGCCAGTTATCTCTTATAAGTTTCCAACGCCCTAGCCATGCCCTGGCTTTCTATTTTTGGCAAATTCGGAGAAATTAGGGTTTCCTTGCATTTCATCATGTTCTGAGCTGGAGCAGGCGTGGTCGTGCTTCCACTGACTTTGCCACCTTGTTTATACCTTCTGCCCACACTAGTATGCTATTTTTAGCCATTTGCTATTTTTAGCAAACCCTAAAATTGATCAACTTTTGTATCTCCGTTTGCTTTGAAATTTGTTCCAGTTGTTTTTGATGCTGTAAGTGACCTGTTCGCACTTGTCTCTGACAATGACGTGCTATTTTTAGCCATGAGATGACTTACTAAAAATAGTAAGTATTCAGATCGTGCTCAAATTTTGCCAGTAGGCAGCCTGAAAGATGCTGATCCCGATGGCATGTTTTGCCTTGACATCTTGATATTTCGTTCCATCTATTTTTAGACATAGTAGGGGAAACCCTAATCTAACTTGCATGTACTCTGGACTACTTCCGTTTTCCATGATTGTTGTTGTTTATCATTCTGCTTGCCGGACTGAAGCGTTGGGTAGTTGTTGGACTGAAGCTGCTATTTATAGTAAGTGTCCAGAAAGCTGTATATCTGATGTCAGATGAGTTTGCATGTCACAATGCCCGTGGGATCTCAAAAAACCCAGAAAAACCCAGAAAACTGGTCGACATGCTAGCATTGGCTAAAAATAGTAAGTCCCTGAGAACTGACCCATTCTATTTGCATGTCACACCATTGCGAAGCTCTCGCAAAACCCATATGGAATATCCGGACATGCATTGAAAATCACTGCATGCGAACCCTAAAAATAGCCTTTGAAGGTTGTACCGCTGAAAGTCACCATCTTGGTTTGCATGCTACATCACCGCGAAGGTCTTGAAAAACCCAGATCGATTCTCCAATCATGCATTGGAAAATCGCATGTTTAAATCCTAAAAATGGCCTCTGAAGGCTGAACTGCTAAAAATAGCCAGTTGTCTGAATTTGTTCAAATTTCTCGTGTAGGCACTTTGAAGCTGCCTGAATGTGCTGAAGTGGTTAGAATCTTGAAATCCTGAGGAAATGACCTCAAATTAGGTACTTACTAAAAATAGTAAGTTGTCAGATTTCAGTAAGATTTCAGTGGGATCCTGCCTTGGGCCTTCTGATTGTACTACTACACTTTAGATTTTACCTTGATAACTCAATTTGACCTCAAACAAGCCTGAAGGATAGAAACCCTAACATCACAGACTTAGCTAATAATTCAACCTAGGTCAAATGACGGGACACCCTGGAAGGACAAAAAATCAGTGATAAAGAGAACTAAAGCCAAAAGACTAGAATGGAGCAAAAAATTAGGGGGTCCCCATCTTGGATGGGGTGATGTGTGAAAAGGTCACAACAGGTCCCATTAGCTTTTGAAATTTTTAAGAAAGCCACCTATCGGATGTTTTGTTAGTTTTTGAACTTCATATGTTTTCATTGTCGGGAGTTCCCAAAGTTTCAAAACTCCCTATACCACCAACTCCAAGGTTCAAATTTTTTTTAAAGTTCCCATCATCTGACTCCTCCTTTAGTTTCTCCTTTCTCTGGGCTCAACGCATGGATCTACCAAGCTATTGAACATTATTGAGGGTAAAATGAAATGCTTATGTGATGAGGATGGGCGTCGATATCTTGATGCTTTATCAGGTTAGAAGAGTTCGATAACATTAAAAGGGACGAGAGCAAGTATATACAGTCGAAATAGTCATGCGACTTGAGTAAAGCTGCATATAGGCGATGGAGTTAAATCGAAGGAGAGATCTTGTTGGGTATGTTATCCTCCTACCATGGGAAAATGATGCCGATGACTTCATCATCAAACATTGACAAGCTTTGAAATGCAAACATGTTTCTCAACATTTGAGATACTTCATTGTTATCGATGCAAATTGATTTGAGGGCACAAATATGTAAGTTAATGAGAATAGTTTCATCCATAGAAACTGAAAGTGCTTCTGAAGATGATGAGCCTCAAAGAGGCCACTGCATACGAAGGAGATTATGGGTGTCTGTTATATGTTCTGCTTGAATTGTTGAGGTCAAAATACTATGGTGAGAGTGAGCGGTTGTTGGGATCTATATTCCTAGATGAGGTTAATGCTTTGGTTGCAGCTTGTGACAAAGAAATGCATGAGGCGAAGCGAAGGATGTCATCAGTGCTTCTGCATCAGATCGATGGATTTAAGCAGGAAAATAGAATTGTGGTAATTGCTGCTACAAATAGGAGCTCACTATGCACGCCATTTGAACTCTCAAGAACCAGCCACTCTATTTGTAGCCATAGAAGGTATGTCAGGTCGTGACTTGAGAGATGTCTGTCAACAAGTAGAAAAGCATTGGGCATCAAAGCTTATCAGAGGCTAAATAGGTGAGCAATCAATAGATGGACTTCCACCAATTCAAGAATATCTGGTATGCGTAAAGAAAAGACAAAGTTACAAGCTGGCTTGCCTCTTTCATAAGCACATCTTCCCGAAGAATTTGAAGAATCATGCTTGCTAAAGATTACATGGCATCTTTTTCTAAATTTAGAACGCGAGGAGAATAGTTTTCTTTTTGGAAGAAATTAAATAAACGGTTATTTGGAATTAGGAAAATCAAAATTAAGGAGGATTTACTGAAGCGAAAAGGAGGAATATGAAGAGTTCAAATGCCGAGCCTACAGAATTCTGCCACATCAACAAGCAACTTTCCTATTTTTGAAGCAATTAAATTTCACAATGATTGCTTTGTTTAAAAAGGCTTTCCCTTGAAAGAATCGGTTAGGGGAAGCTGAACCAAAGCGAACTTACCGATTAAAATTATAAATATGTAACCTATTGCCATTTGGAAGGGGGCTTTTCCGACTGTCTGGGAACAGGGGAAGGGAAATGAATTTTATTTTCTGTGGTATTTCAGTCATTATCTTTCTTGACTCAGTTGATGTACAGGGGAGTTTGCAGAGACTTTGAGCTTTGTTCTATTGAATAAATGAGGAGTGATTTTCAGAACGTTGTGTCTTTAAATGCTTTCTTTAATTACAATTTCTCTTATGTTAATTTGTAATCGATCTTCAATGTGCTCTTGTTATATATGGCTGAATCTGAAGTGTCAGATGCAAATCTTACCTATGTTTGATATGTTTTGAGGGAGATATGACTGCCTTTAATTAATTTGATATTATTGGTGGGTGTAATAGGTGAACTTTGTGTCATTTATCTATATTCACTTCATTTTGAAGTTAATCATTTGCATCTGTGTCGTGGTTATGTACAGTTGTTAATTCGCCTTTTCTGCTTTCAGGTTAAAAGTATATCTAGTTTTATTTTAATTGTTTTCTATCATATGAAGGTAGTTGTGCCTTCCAAAATAAGCAGAGATTCATTGTAGAAAATCCTCCCGCCCGACTCAACTATTGGTCCATTTTTGTCTTTCAATCGCGTGCATTTGTGAGTCATTTTTAGAACTATTATCGAAAGGAAAAAATCTGAACTAACATTCTGGAATCTCCTTTTGAATATCATCACTATTTGTTGTTTATTTGGTTTGTGGAGATAATTTATGCCTATAAAAGTTACAAAGAGAAAGAACTTAGATAGGACCAACCTTTACAAACTAACTAGGAAGAAACAAAAATGCAGTGAATTGACAAACCAAGGATGATCAACAAGAAACAAACCTTGACAAAGGGAACATAAAAGTTAAGTTTTTGAAGTATCCCACCCTTGATAAGATATCTGAATTTTGACTACCTATTTGTCTTTTTTGGTTTTATTTTTATTTTGGCTTTTGTATTTTTTGATGAAATTGCTAGGAAAGCAAGAAAATATAATTTGCAAAGAAGAGAAATACTAAAGCAAATATTCTTAAATATCAACTCAGATTTTTATTCAATGCTTGAGAAATACAAAGCACTCATACTCAAAAGCAAATAGCACAATATACAATTCAAAAAATGCTTTGACCAACAAATTGGTATCATCTAGAAATGGATACCTCCTTCAATAAACTGTCTTCTTCACCTCGATAATGTTGCACACACATTTGATTGTATTGGATGCCAAAATTGGTGAAGATTAGAATACCAAAACCTAGGCATTTGAGCCTAGAAACCACCACGCCCGACTAGGAGGTTGTATGGCTTAAAACTAGCTTGTATAACCTTGTTAAAACCACACGTGCCAATAAAGGTTGGGTGCAATCAACAATAAATATAATCAACAATGTGTGTCCTTCAATCGATTCTAATTTGCACACTAACCCTTGTTTCTTCTCCACGACAAAAACCATCAAGTTTTGTAAAAGTTGAATGAATGAATGAATGTTCTTTTTGAAACCTTTTATACCTCCTCCAAAAAGTCATGATTTCTTTAGGGATTTTTAACCATTTAATATGTAATAACATTTTCTTTTGTTTCACAAGTGATATAACCTTCATGTGGGTGTCACCTTTAATGACTTATTAATTGACCTTATGATATAATAAAACCATAAATTATAAAGGTCATTAAACTCCATTAGTGATATCCACTTATAATTTAATAAAATTTATTAAAGTTAATAATTTAATAATAATTTAAAAATCATAACACCATAGAAAACCCAATATATCAACATTTAATTAATTCTACCAACACCACAAGGTTACCTACTACTTCCTTTGCTCATAAGAATGACTTACTATAAATAGTAAGGTTGGACCCATATGTCCAATTGACTTACTAAAAATAGTAAGTGAGTGTAAACAGAGCCAGAAACACCTCAAGAAGTTTATCCCTAAATATCACCAAACTCTGGATAAGATAACTTCCAAATAAGGCCCTTTGAACACCAACATTAACCTATGAGGGCTCGTTGATAGGCTAATCCACCAAAACACTGAAACTGGCAAAGGAGGGACATTATAGTCCACCATCCCTAAAATTGCTTGACCTCAAGCAATCTCAACTCTAGATCCCTATCAATCAATGTTTGAATAAAGAACATAACACCACCTGGATCCCAAGGGAAAAATTATGGTTTGTCCTTCTTGCCTCCAGGAAACTCCTACTGCACCAGTTTAACCACACCAGATATGCCACATTGGCCAATATCAACCCCTATATCATGTGTCCTATAAGCATGATCATCCTGTAGAGGAAACTTTGGATACATGGAAGGTTTGCTTCCCTCATCTGCAGAAGGAGATACCTCATACCAACCATCCATCACATATGTACGTGCTTTGTGCATCAAAGACAAATCAGGTACAAGTGGGTTGAAAGTAAAACTATAAGCACTTTGCATAATATACACGCTATGGAATACATCTATAAGCCCTGACTATTGTCCATATGCACAACTAGGATCCCAAACTCTGTGATTGTTTCCAAACTCCACACAAGGGTCTAAAGGGGTGCAATCATCCAGCTCAAAGCGTGGATTGTCATAAGTCAAACTAGTGTCATCCTCAAATAATGGATTGTTAATAAATTGTACATTACCCACTTGTTGGTATGAACTACCTCTCTCTAAACTTTTAGAGCAATGGATGGAAACATACTCCTAAAATTGATCACACTCCTCTACCGCCTATTCAATCTCTTTCCCTTTCCATCTACTCTTCTTCCCACTGATGGAGATGACATGTAGAATCCCCTCAACCATTCCCCTCAATACATATTTCCTACCATCAACTGTAAATTTAATTTCATCACCAAGCTTGACTATGCCACCATTCCACTTCACAAGTTTTATAAACTTGATCTTATCTCTTGTCATGTGGTTGGAGAAACCTCTATCAATAACCCATGAATTGGCCTCATCTTTTGCATGAAAATAAGTAAACACCATACTTGGATATTTAGTTGTATCTTCAGCCTTCTTAGTAGCCAAAAAAAGACTTCATCTTCATTATCAGAACCACCAAATTCATCATCCTTTGTAGAGAAGAAATCTTCCATGTAGTAGAGACTCTTCTTTACCTTATTTTTTCTAGGATCTTTACTTCTCTTATCAAAATATTTTCAGAGGACATTTTGAAGAAAAATGAAAAACCTCTCCATACTTGAAACATTTGAAAGGTAGCTTACCTTTGTACTTGTTGGTACCTCTTCATTAGTGTCACTATTTGGATCAAATTCTTCATATGTGTATTTCTTACTTGCTTTGAATGTTGCTTCCTTCATAGGACCTTTTTTTGTCAAAATCTCTCATTTCAAATGTAATAAGGGAACCATACAATTGATCCATTGAAAGTGTATCTAGATCTCTAGCTTCCTCAACAAAAGATGCTTTGGAACTATAAGATTTAGGGAGAGATCTCAGTACCTTTTTTACCACCACATATTCTTCAATATCTTCACCAATACCTTTGATTGTGTTGACCACTTCATCAACTCAGAGCACATAATCTACAATATCTTCATCCTCTAACATCTTCAAGTTCTCAAACTTTCCTTTGTAGATCTACAACTTAGCTTTCTTTACTTTGACATTTCCTTCATAGATGCCACCCAGCTTATCCTAGACTTCCTTTGCTGACTAGGTCAAAATCTGATAGCCCACTCAAGATAGCATGCTTTCCCTTTCCATTGTTCTCACAGGCTCTTATCTCAACTGTATCAACTGGAGGAGTAGCAAGAACAAAATAACCATCTTTGATAGATTTCCAAACACCAAACCCCAAAGAGCATAGATGGGTTTACATCCGTTATCTCCAAAAAGTGAAATTTGTTCCATCAAATATAGGTACCTATTGAGATCCTTCTTTTGCCATCCCAGATCCTCCTCAATCTATTAAAGTTCTTTTAAGGAACTAGGCTCTGATACCAATTTTTTGAGCATACATCATAATACTAAGACGAGGGGTGAATCAATATTCAACCAAATCTCAAACCCTCTGAAGAAAATTGAAACTTAATCTTTAGAGCATTAACAAAAACATGAAAGAAGAACATAATGCACAACACCGAACAACACTGGATGTACGTGGAAAATCCCAAATGGGAAAAACAACGATGAGAAACCCTTTTAGGAGCTATTGTCCTAATCTAGCCTCACAAATGATAAATAATTACTTTTCTTTCAGGCTACAACCCAAGGAAGATACTACTCACTATAGAAAGGTTTTAAGGTCACTCCCAAAGAAGCTACATTTCCCTGCAAACATTTTTTAGGGCTTCAACCCAAGGAAGCAACTACTCAATTAAATGAGAACAAACTAAGAAAAGATCACAACATGAAATCCTTCTACTGTCTACATTTGACAATGAATCTCAATCCTTTTGATGATTGCAATTATGCTTTGACAACTCCTTTGCAACTTCCACAAATGTCTTCTATGCAACTTACTAGCTCACTACTTTTAGCCTTCAAGAATTTTTCCTTTGGATTGCTACCTCCAACAATCAATTAGGCACACTCTTTGCTTCCCTCATATCTTAGAGATATGATCAAATTGAATCTAGACAGGATTTACAACTTTTACTCTTTCTCTTTCAGTCGCTTACATATACATCATAATGCATCACACATCCCCATTTGACTTCTTACTCTCACACACCACATAGATCAAATAGGTATAGAATTTATAAATGATATTACATTGATTACATTACATTTCATCCAAGAACAATAAGAATATTACAATTACAAGTCGACCAAAGATCAAACAACAACATGAAACGTGTAGAGGGAAAGCCCCAAAATGAACTATACACAACACTAGGAAGATGAACACACCTTGCAGATTTCAACACATTATTACCTTGGTCCTAAACACTCTTCACAACATCAATATTTAAGGAACAACATCCGCATTCTTTGCAAATTTGAAATAGGTTGGCCTTAAGAAAGAAAACATCAAACTTGTAGTATGTCAGCCATTACAACATTGGTAGTACTCATGAAAGATTAAACATTACTTGTGATTATCCTAGATGAGTCAACATGGCCCATGCAATGTCTTCAAACACTTCATAGACTCTGCATAAACTTCAACACATGTCACACACCTTCAACATATCTCAATCAGCTAGGAAAAAGCATAACCCAACAACACCTTCATTCCATACCACAACCTCTTCTAGAGAGAACAAAAAACATCATGTAGAGCAACATAAAACATCAAAAAATATTCAGGAACACTCTTGTACATCCATTTCACATCTTCATGCAACAAAAAGTTGGTGCAAGCCAACAAACATTGAAACTAGCCACTGGACAATACAATCCTACACACTGTCATTTACAACTTTCTCTGTGAAAGAGAAAATGATATGAAAAATTGGATATACCACCTTCACAGCACACTAAAATTAACTTATGAACCACATTACCATATCTACAAATGCGGAGGAATGCATAACCAAACATCATACCTTTGTGAGAATCCTCATAGAAACTGCATTGTCTTCAAATTGTCATTTGCAAAACACCTTTACTATAATCCAAAAAACATGAAACTTGGATCATACATGCCCTGACAACATATGAGGATAAATTCCAAATTTTAGGAGCACATCACCGGTGAAGAAATACAAAGCATCTCTCAAAGACTGTCAACTAAATAGCTAGACTACAACAAAGGAAACCGAACTGCAACCAACTTCTGACATTAAGGACACCAAACTTTAAAATATTACACTTTAATAATACTTTTGACATCAATAGAAACCAAACTTGCACACTTACATTTTTTACTTATACTTTTGACATCAATGATAACCAGACTACAACACAAGTGGCTCCAACCTTAATTTGATAGGCTCCAACCTATTGGAGGCTTCAACCCCCACAAATATGATCCAAACTTTATTCCTTGTAAATCTAATAACAAATCGTAAATATGATCCAACTTCAAGTTTGATTCAAATCATGTAATCTCTCCTTTCACAAATCTGATCCATGCTCCAATATCAACCTTTCTTTCAAATCTAATCACTATTTTGCACAATATCTCTCACAAATCTAATTCAATCCATGCACCGATTATTTTCACACAATGGATCATAATCATGGAAATATGTTCACGTAATTTTTTTCCTTACTATCTACTCAAAATCACTTCACAATCTACTCTTACTCTTCATATATTTTTTTTTGATATAGTTGCATTTATTATTCAAACATGGGTTACATGTGCACTCAAAATAAATATGAGTTACACTTCATTTTTTTGCCCTTTTATCTCTTTTTAATCTTCTATTTTCTTCATAAATAAATCATTTAATTTCTTACATAATTTACTCAATCCACTACCTGTTTATACCTTCCATCAGGCACCTCTTCACCAAAAGTTACAGCTACTCAACAAGTTCATCCAACAACAATATATATTTTTTATTATTTTATTTGCTTGTCCAAAGGTGGGCACCCATTCCCATGAAGTTGTCCCACTTTGGGACACACCAATTAATTAAAAATTAACTTAATTTCCCTTAAATAGGGGTGGCACTAAAGGAGGTCGACCCCATAGTAAATTATTTATCTGTATTAACCTTTCTTTAAAGAGGTCATCCTTATGGATTTTGGATGTAGTTGTTGCCTCCTTTTTAAATTTATTTACTACTTGACTTCACCTTCATTACCGCTCCTACTCTTTAGACACTTTTAATAAAGATCACTACATATTTTACAATTATTAATATTAATCATTGTCTTTAAGGTAAAGTTTTCCAACTGCCATATCTTGAATAATAGTCATTTCCTTCTCAAATATTTAAATTTCTACCTCTTCTTAATAATAATCATTTGCTCATGGAGAAACATATTTGATTCCTTATATCATTTTTTATCCATCATAGATCATTGGACATTATAGAATATAATTATTTTTGATTAGAGATAAACAAGTTTTAAAGGGGCCCTAAAACCCTGTACAAAAAGGAAAAGAGGTAGCAAAGATATAGCCAAGTGGTTGCCCCACCAAAACCCAAAAATAGGTTGATTATGAAACAATTAGGACCCCATCAACAAACAACGACCAGCAAAACAAAAAACCAAAAAAAAAGAGAATAGATTAAGCAACACTTAAAGAAGATCCTTTAACATTTTGGCTGCTTCCAGATCCTTAGAGATCACATTTTCATGCATTACCATGATCTCCTCAACATCCTACCTCGACAACGTCTTGCTCTTCTTTGTTTTGCTCCGACTTCAAACACTTGGTCCCATGCCCAGGTCCATAACCTAAAACCTCTTGTCAGCATCCTCCCCTTCATCCTAATTCATCGACTCTCTAAACAACGATCTCCCAGTCCATTCCCCAACCTTCTCATTTAGGAACACCAGACCTTCAATCAAAGATTCAAGCTTATCCTTGCTAAGGTTGATCACCATGTTAAGATCTTTACGTAGCAACATGGAATTTTTCTCCACCATGGATAACCTCAGATCGTAATCTTTCTTCAAATTGGCCATGTCCTCCACCATAAGGCCAAGGCTAGAATTAAGAGATTTGACCATACTGAAGATGGAATCCTTCTCTTTTAGGCTTCTAAGAGTAGAAATATTGCATCAGAAAATCGTATCATATTTTTATGGAGGTCTTAAACCTCTGAACTAGCCACATAAGAAAACTAAAGAAAATTTTGGCCCCATCCTTGACCAAACCATAAGCCTTCGTGTAGTCTATGGCACCCCAGTACAAGCCCCTCCCTTGATGGGAACTCATGGGAAAATCATCATGTAAGCCCTCCAGATCACCAACCTTCACCTTACCCTTATCTTTAGACGCCAACACAATAGGAGACTCATCCACCCCCAACACACTGTTCACCCTCCCCAGAACATGGGCCCCCCATCACCACCACAACTTAGGTCCTTATTCATCACATCTTCCATCTCATTGGCTTCATCAACCTCAATACCCGTGACCACTTTTCCTCAACATCCTTGGAACACACCAACCCCTGTTTCATGGTCTTCCTCTTACTAGCTTTACCCTCCACACCCTCTTCACCACCAATCTTCCTCCTACTAGAAAATCCACCACCCCATTTGCCTCATGAAAGGCATGGGAAATATGCACCTCATCAAATTCATGCAGCATTGAATGAGTGTCCAAAATAAATCTTTCAATTGACCAAGATGGAGGGGAGAAATTCTATAGGCAGTTAATTATATCCAAAGAGTCCCCTTTGACCCATAATTTCAAAATCCCCTTCTCCCTAGCTAGCTTGATACCATGATAGGCTATTGTTGCTTCAACATAGTGGCTTTTATAGGTTCCCAAAGGGAGTGCCACTGCTAAAATAGGCCTACCATTATGATCTCTTAACACTCCCTCACAACCAACAAGTCTCGGATTGCCTTTAGCAGAACCATCAAAGTTGAATTTAAACCAACCAGGAGGAGGTGAGTACCAAACAACCCCTTCTCTATCTGATTTAACTTTCTTTAGAGGCTTAGAAATATTAAAGGCAAGCTTCCATTAGTTGGCCACCCCAACATCATAATCAAAGACCACCACTCGACCAGGGATATTAGAATTGGCTAGCCACTTGCATAAAATTCTCCTTAATGGTGGAAACAATTGTGAAAAACAAGGATATCAAGGAGAGAGTTGCATCCTTGAAAATTTTGTTATTCCTCTCCTTCCACAATCCCCACACAACATGAGGCAGCATGAGGGGCCAAATCAGCACCAAGGAAGGATTAGTAGAGGGAACCTACCACTGGAGCCAGAGATCCCAAACAAAAGAGGGGATGATCTATTCCACCCTCCAAAGGTTAAGAAAGTGAGACCACACCTCCCAAGCAAAACTGCAACCAATAAATAGACGAGATCAGTCCTTTGCATCCTTCTCACACTAATAACACCTATTAGGCATAGAGAAACCTCTTTTCCAAAGATTCTTAATGGTTAAGATCTTGTCCTGAACCGTTACCCACATGAACATATTGATTTTTGGAATCAACTTTGATGGCCACACAAGACCCCATGGAGGCCTCAAGCTCACAATATTATTGAGGGAATGAAAATAAGAAGCCACAAAATAATATCCTTATAGAAGTAGCCTCCAAACCACCTTGTCCCATTGAGAAGAAACAAGAATATGAATTTGAGACATAACTCTATAAAATGGTTCCAACTCCTAGAACTCCTCATGAATTCTTCTCGAAGCACCCTCCACAATATAATCAACAACATGAGTTTCAAATTCCTAGACACATAGATCCCTCGGGGGATCCACCCACACAACATCTTGAAGAGGGCTATGACCAAACCACTAGTCATCCAAAAAGAGAATATCCCTTCCATTTCCAACCGACCACTAAAGGCTAGCAAAAACAACTCCCCTGGCCCTGACCAAGGAATTCCAAAAGAAAGACCCGTAAGGAGGAATGAAGTATCCCCTTAGGAGTTCCTTGAATTTATCCACACCAATGAGATATTTAAAAGAACGAATCATCGTCCAATCCTTATCACCAACAAGAAGAAACCATAGCTGCTTAGCAATAAGAGCAGATTTGAAGAATTTAATCCTCTGTGGACCTAAACCACCTTGTCCTTTTGACCTACAAACCTCCTCTCAAGACACCAAACTCATTTTATTCTTTTCCTCAACACCAGACCATAAATTTTTTCTCTAAATACTTTCAATCTTCTCCCAGAACTTTTGAGGCATTTGGAAAGAGTAAGAGCATACACCAGGAGGTTCTGTATTGTAGACTTAATTAAAAATAATTTACCAACTTGAATAAGAAGAGCTCCTCTCCACCCTACTGAATTAGAATTAAAATTATCAATCAACCCATTCCAAAAGGAGTCAGGAACTGAATTAGCTCCAAGAGGTAGCCCAAGATAAATAGAAGGTAAGGTCCCAATCAAACACTGAAGAATACCATCAATTCTCAACATCCTTCTCTTCGTGGTATTGATGAAAAAAAAGCGTACTCTTAGGAAGACTCACCAATTGACCTAAGGTAGCCTCAAGTGATAATTGATGGCTTTAGCTTCTATAATAGTTGACTCTCCCATAACCATCATGTCATCAACAAATTGTTGATGCGAGAAAGGAGGAGATGAAGAAGTAGGTCAAAGCCCCTTTAAAGTACCCAAATAAAATTTCTACTGCAAATATCTCCCAAGAGCTTCAACCAGAATTATGAAGAGGAATGGTGAGATAGGGTCACCCTGTTTCACACCGCTAGAGATCTTAAAGAAATATTAAGGAGAGCCATTAACCAACATAGAAAAGGACACCGTCGAGGTTAGGCTCTAAATCAACTTCAAAAAACTGTCAGAGCACCTAAAAGTAGATAAAACTTTAATTAGAAAAATCCAATTTATGCGATCATATGCCTTCACCAGATCAAGTTTTAACAAAAAACTAGCCATCTTATTAACCATCAGTGAGTGAATATTTTCATGCATAGTAATAATAGGGTCAAGAATTTTCCTACTTGACACAAAATCACATTGATATGGAGAAATAATCAGGGGAAGAACGCATTGCAACCTTAAAGCAAGGACCTTGGAGAAGATTTTATAGATAGAATTGTAAAGGCTAATGGGATTGAACTCATTGAAGGCGAAGAACCCAAGAATTTTCTGAATCGGCACAATGGAGGTAGAATTTAACTCCTTCAGCAGATTATGACTACCAAAAAACTCCTTGGTAGGATCCACCACATCCTTGGAGACAATCGTCCATAAATCTTGGAAGAAGAACATGGGGAAACCATCTAGACCAAACACTTTATTCCCAGAAAAAGAGAATATCACTTTCTTAACTTCCTCAACAAAAGGGATACCACATAGCGTGCTATTAAGATGATCAGTCACAATTCTAGGAATAACATCTAGCACCTAACCTTGAGCCTCTAGTGATGGGACAAAATTATCAGACAAAATATCAACAAAGTAGGCAATAGCCGCATGACGGATCTCCCCATCATTCTCAATCAGCACACCATTGTGACGAATACCCTTAATATGATTGGAGGAACGATGCTTCAAGGTGGTAGTATGAAATAAATTAGTGTTCTTGTCACCACAATTGAGCCAAACCACACACGATCTCTATTTCAAAAACTCTTCCTCCCTAGCCATAATATTATGTAGACAAGATAAAAGCACACTCTTCTCATTCACCATATTAGCATTATAGCTCGATGCCTAAATAGTCTATTGCAAAAGATCCAGATCTTCCTTAATACAATATTTATCATGGAAGATATGCCCAAATGATGACTTATATCAAATCCTCACATTAGACTTCACCGAGGCCAACATTTTAGCAATTTTGTACATAGTCATCCCATCCACCTGAATATCCCACCAAGAGGCAAGATTTAATTTGAAATTCGGATGAGACATCTACATTTTTTCAAATCTGAAATGGAAGGAACATCTTCTATAAACCAAATCAAAAGATAAATAAATGGGGAAGTGATCCGACCCTAGTCTAGTGAGAGTTGAGAGGGAGCAAGAAAAATGAACTATCCAATCAAGAAAAAGGAGGGCTTTGTCTAGCTTTACCTGAATCAACACATCACCAACCCTATGATTTGACCAGGTATAGGAAGCCCCATGCAAGTCAACATCAAACAAATCATTTTCATTGATAAAAGACATCAAATCAAATATACTCTCATCATCCACCTGGGAACCTCCCATTTTATCCAAACAACTCAAAGGAGTATTGAAGTCACCATAACAAGCCAATGATCATAAGGATGATCATCTTTGAAGGAGTTTAAATTCCCCCAAAACTGCTTATGAGCACTCTTAACATTGGGGGAATAGATATTCAAATCAAACCAAGAAAAATCATCCTTGATATGATGAAAATAAGTAGCAATATGGTTAGGAACCCCAAAAACAACCCTCCCCACCACCACCTTCATATTCCAAAAGGTTGCCACCCCACCCGATTCACCCTCTGCATCATATCCATGAAGGCCACACTCTTTAAAAAACCTTTTCTTGAAACAATCCAGCCTATCCACAAGAATTTTAGTTTCTTGGATCAAAATCACATTTGGCTTATGATCTCTTACTAGATTAGCAAGGAGATCCTACTTATGAGGGTTATTCAACCCTCTGATGTTCCATGAGAGGATCTTCGAAGGGGATTCAAAGATTCATTCTTAGGGCACATCTCAAACAAGTTTTTTTGAGATTCATTAGCAATATTTTCTTTGCTTTCTTTCTCCCTATTCTGTTGTGGAGAGGGTCTCCCCTTTCCCCTTGGTTGTGACCCATAATCAAATTTTTTATGGTTCCTTGTAGCAACCCCCTGACGAGAGGAATGTTTTTTCCTGTTCCTAGTGTTTACAGGTAAAAATGGAGGCTCCTTCGTGGGCAAAGAGCAACCCATATCATCCCCAATGACAGAAGAGGTGAGCACCACATTTGGAATAATAGGAGAAGCAACATCCAATGATGGTTCCTTCAACATAGGGAGACCAACCCCTTACCTTCAACCTCGTCACTTCTAGAAACCTCATCTTCACCAGAGGGGTTAACCTCCACATTAGCAATCAACTCCCCTTCTTCCAGAGTAGGCTCTTCCCTAATAAGGGTCTAAACTTCATTCACCAAGTCCATAGGAGATGCCTTACAAGAATTCCCGAAAGCCTCACCCCCTTGAACACCCTCCTCCTTGCTTACAACAATTTTCTTAACATCCTCACCTGAGGTTTGCTTTGCTGGGACATATTCCCATCTCCTCACACAACCCCTCATTCGATTTCTACTTTTCCTTCCACTCCTTAAGAGGTTGAGAAGGATTTGACTTAGCCAGCTTGGACGGGCACTTTTTTCCCAATGACCAAATTTCTTGTAGTGAAAATAAGAAAATGGGATAGATTCATATTCAATCACATGGCTCCAACCTCCCAGCTTAGATTTAATCACCTTCTCTAGCAAGTCCACAAATTGATCAATAATCACAAAAAAACGTGCATACACTAGCCTTTTTCGAGAAGCTTTCATCTGGTCTAAGTAGAGAAGCTTTCCAAATGTGTTTGCAATACCTACAAACACCTATTCGTCCCATAACTCCAAAGGAAGAGTCGGGAGCCTAACCCAAATAGGGGTAGAAGAAAAAGAACAAGAACTAGGGATGAAACCAACCTCCCACTTTTTCAAGGCCAATGAAGACTTACCAATCCTCCATGGTTCACCAGTTAAAACACTCACCATGACCTCCTCATAGGTGAAGGAAAAGGAGAAGAAAACCTTGGCCATCACCACCACCTCTACCTGAAATTTTAGCCTTCATCTCTTAGAAACAAGGTTACAAACCAGCTCAATGTTTAGACGAGGACCGATAAATTTTCCCACCAAGGATAGTTCCATCAACTCCAAATTATTCCTAATAATATAGTTAGGAATAGACACTTAATACTCCCCCAGTCACCGAGCTCACCAAAAAGATAACTGGAGGAGAAGAACTCTTCCCTTTAGGCTTAGTACTAAAAATATTAGACCAACTAGGTCCATTTGAACAGACCCCCGCATTCTTTGTCCTTCCCCAAAAAAGACATTCTCAGGAATCTTCAAACTCATAAAGATCACATTATGAGGACTCGTAAAGGTCCCCACACAAGGCTTGGAATGACAACCATCCCTAGAAACCAAAGAGTCTGGAACAAAAGACACAAAAGAGGACCCACCATCATTACCACCAACATCACTGTAGACTGACAGATCCACACCATCAACAACCACAGCATCACATCTACTGCCATTACCACCAGGGGGAGAACCAACATTTCCCGCCTTCAAGGAATTTTGAAAAAATGCCAAACCACCATAAGAGAGCTCCATTTTTCCACATGTCTAGTGGTAGTTATAGAATATTTTTTTTCTCTTTTGATTCCTCTTATATACTTCAATTTCAACTTTCTTGATATGATTCTACAAAAAATCAATCCTTGAAATATTTAATTTAAACTTTAAGATCATTGTTTATCAGTTATGGCTATCATAGGAAAGTACATAAAATGGAAATGTTAAGTGACCTTTGGCATCATACAATTAACTCCTTTGATATTAATGATGATCTTGTCTTCTCACTTGGACATTAATGATAACACTATCTTTTTCACCTTTTACATCAATGACAATATTTCCAACACTTAAGACTCAATTTTTTGTCGATGGGTTTGAAGTTTTGCTTTCTTTACTTTAATGTCTCCTTCATTAATATTTTTTTATTTATCCTACATATCCTTAGCAGATTTTCAATGCATTAATTTCACTATTTTTTATAATGTTAATCCACATAAGATTGCATTATTGTCCTTAGTATTGTTTCCACTTGCCTTCTTTCCTACTGAATTCGTTGGAGTTGATGGAAATTTATATTCATTTTACCACAAATTGCCAAATATCAAATCCAAGAGAATTTAAATAAGTTTCAATTCTTAAGCTCCAAAATGCGTAATTTTTCCCATCAAACAATGGAGCCTTATTATAAGAGAATCCTTCTTTTTTACCCATGTGTGTTCTTTAGATCCACCTTCTAGTTTGTTAGACTAGTTATGAAGGAACCAACTTTGATACCAATTGATGAGAACACAATTATACTAAGATGGGGGTGAATTAGTATAATACAATCTTTTCAATTTAAAACTTAATTAACCACAATAATAATAACCACACAAGATATAACATTTATGCAACATGAGGAACATAATTTACGTGGAAATCCTTAAGGGAGAAACCATGAAAAATAATTACTTTTATATAAAACTCTTTTACAAAATTCTTTCTACAAATTGTGTAGGGACAAACCTACTAGAGGCACCAATCCCTAAGAAACTCCAATTTCACCAATTTTTAGGCACCAAACTACTAGAGGCACCTATTGAACATATGTTGTCATTGATGTCAAAGGAGTATTGTTATTGTTGTCAAAAGTGCTCAGTGATGTCAAGGGATTAATGCCAATAGTTTAGTGAGAATTAAATGTAATCGTACTTGAATATCATAGCATTTTGAGGACAACAAAGAAGACTGAATGTAGTATGCTTACAATATAATTCTTGTATCTATTCATGTTGATAGAAGGAATCCAAAAGTTTGATCTGAAATGTTTGAGGTCAGTTACCTAGGAAGAGAGATATTTTTAGCAATGGATTCATGATATGTATTTCTTCCTGGATGCGAGTTTTGGTCTATGGTTTTAAAGGATATTATTTCTACACTTGTTTTAACTTATTCCAAATCTTCTAAAATTTATGTTCACTGGGAAAAAGGATTGAAGTGACAGAAGGGTCACTATGCAAGCTAATTGACCAATTGATGTTCAAGAATCATGTGGAAAAAACTTGTAGTGTGTGATCTCTAGAGGTATAATGAGATGGTAAAATAGGCCTTGGTTAAGGTTCCTAAAGTATGTGCATGACAACATATTATTTTGGGGGAAACAAATATTATGTAGGACCTACCCGCTACACGTTTCATGTAAATTTAAATCTAGGTCCACCTTAGCTGACCTAACTATTTGTAGATGGTGTTGAGGAACTCTTGGCCAACATGAAATAATGTTAATGTAATGAGATGTATATAATAATCATAGTTTTATACCTCACTTGAACTGTGTAGTGCAAGAGTAAGTATATTGTGCGAGCAAGAGTAATTTAATGGGAGTTGCATCTCAATCATTGTGTGTCATGATCAGAAGATCATAGACTATGTGGGAGAGTTTTTGAAGGAAGGTCAAATCTTATGTAAGCTATGTAATCAACATTGAATTTTTTTAAGCTTTATCTTTGTAATCTTGTAGGATTGGTATCTTACTTGTTGACCCGGTGCTCATATCTTTGTGTTGGGGATTGGTGTCTCCAGTAGGTTAGTGCCTACAAATACAACAAGGGATTGTTTCTCAAGTAGGTTGTTACCTACTTTATGACTGTAACACATTCATTATTTCTATGAGGTTGGGTTTGGATAGTAGCTCCAAGCAACTCTTCTCGCCATGGTTTTTCCCATTCTAGGTTTCTATGTATACCCAATGTTCATTGTGTGAATGTGTTTATCTAATTTGCTTGATTGACAATAATTGGTTTGATTCATGCTTGATGATTCATGTTTGAGGATAAATTTTGAATTAAAGAGTTTTAAATAGATTTTATATACTGATTTAACACCAACCTCCAAAGTAGACAAAATGTTCCCCTTCTTAAATTTCTTTTTCAAACAATGATATACGTATAATATCTTCATAAAATCTTCACAACTTTTCTCTATCCTTCTCAAATTTTATACAAATTAGTCACCTATCACACACTGTGTCTTCTTCAATCAATGAAAAAATATTTTTATTCCTTCATAAAGATCTTCTCGATGATGATATATTCTTCACAAGTTCAATGTAATTATTCTTACATATCTTCCTTCTTAAATCTGCATATACCACTTGTCATATTTGCTCATATACTCTTCATGGATTTGTTGTTATACTCAAAAATCTTTACAAGGTTTGATTTCTTATGATAATATTTTTTTTGTGTTCAAAATATTCCACCACAAAATTTGATCTTGAACTATTGTAGATATCTTCTAAATTCTCTTTTCACCCACTCACCTACCTTTCAAATTTCAATCTCCTTTTATATGTATTATGCCTTAAATGAAGAGAGACAATGATTCACAAAGGATACATCAAAATCCAACAGAGATACCCTTTAAATACATATCTTTTGTTAAATCTAATATTTTTTGAATTTATTAACATAAAACTACATTTTTAATTTATCATATCACTTCCTTTTAATAATGATATATACCCCTTAATGAATTGTTGCATTTATACAACTAATCACTCCACCTATTTCCAATATTAATTGTTGCTTTCTTTAGTTAAGAATCATCACTGACTTTTTCTTTGATATATATTATCATTAATTCATAGTCGGCCTTTAGACTTATTTCCAATTGTTGGCTTAATTATTCTCTTTTTAATCACTCCTTTATATAGACTATATTAGGGTCTTTGGTTAGGAGTTCAAGTTGCAAAGCTAGCTGATGACGCTAGTGAGCCAACACCAGTACATCTTGTTAAAGAAATTCCAATTCATGTTCCTTACCTCAACCCTATCGATCCAAGAACAAAAGCTTTGGTGGGGGTTGGGACATAGACTGCGTCAAAAGAAGCACCAATGTGAATATAGGTAACAAAAATAGAGATAGTATCTACTGGAGCATAGTTAGTTTCATTCATAGATCCAATATCCTAATCCAAGTAATGATGATCTATGAGCACATGGAAATTACCTAAAGTGGGCATAAATCACCTACTTAATGTATGAGTTGTGTCAAACTCATATGGACTAGTGGTTTATGTACTATTCAAAATGCTCGTAGAACCCTATGATTCCCCCCACCAAGCCCCTACTATCTTCCAACCAACCCTACTTTTTCTACATCTTTTTCTATTTTTTCTTATGTGATATTTTGTCTTATATGACTTTGTCATTTTCTTAATTTTCATCATTGTTGTTTATTCTTTTTAAATGCTTCTCTTTAAATAAGGATTGTTTCCTTATTAATACTTCTTTTTGTCCAATATAATTTTTGTCTTATATGACTTTGTCTTATTGCACTTAACAATTCCTTCACAAATTATTAAGTACTCCCTTCACATTATAGATTGTTGTCTTCATAACAATAATTTGTTGCTCTTTAATATAGTAATCACTACACATTAATTATATTCAATGCTCTTTATTATCATCTTTTTCTAACATAGGAAATTAGAAATCATTTATATATTCTTTAAACTTGGGCAATCATATTGTGAATATGGAGATTACTTTATTACTTCAAATTTGTAATCTAATTTATTTTAGTCTTCTATATTTCCAACATGTTCATTGATCAATGGCCTATGGATTTTTATGATTTCTTTGAGAGTACTTTGACATAGATATTATTTGATATCAATGAAAATCTGTCTTCACACCTTTGGCATCAATGAAAATTTCCAATATTTTATGTATTGTGTATGCTCTTCTCTCCAACTTCTTTGATAAGAATTTCCTTGCAAGCTTGATGCCTGATGTCCGAAGGAGGTGTATTTTTTAGAGTTGTGAACCATTTGATGTTTAATCTATAATGGTTGGTCTGGGATTGAAACTTCAACAATATTCCCTAGATGCATCTTTTTAGGTCGTAAATGCCATTAACGCCCATCAACTATCCTCAGACATCCAATCTCAGTGTATAAGGTGGCAAATAGGGTATTTAATGCTTTGAGTGAAAATTTTGGAAAGGATTATGGCTTCCATGCTTCATTTGTGATCTGCATGTGTCCTTTCTATTGATCTCCCATTCTTAGATCATATTTTTATGGGTGATCTCATCCTTCTACACACATATTTAGAAATCACCAATGTAAAGGCATGGTGGAGGAAGAGCACTGGACATTCTTTAGAGGCACACATTTTTTGAGTTTCTCTCTTGTGTATAGGGTGATTTTGTGCTCATTGTAAAGGGTTCTTCCTTGGTTCCTCTTATAGATACATGTATACTCTGAATTTTTTCAACTATAACATTGGCCTATGACTCTTTATCAATACAAATTTCTATCTTTCCTTCTCTCACCTTGGATGTGTTGTGAGAAATATTCTTTCTTCCATATCTAAATGAATGTTCCTTTGTTTTATAAGGTTGAATGTTGTGTTAAATATGTTAGTATAATCTAACAGTGGAGATATATTTTCCCTTTTAGTGAGCATTAAACCCTAATCTCCATGTAATTTTTTAGGAAGTGGTACAATAGAGAGTTATGAATTTATATGGTAATTTTTTTTAATTCTATGTAATTGCAAGAAGGAAGAAATGTTTCTAATCTTGGTGTATCACCTCCCCTTTCATTTTTATGCAATTATTTCTCCCCCTTTTCCTCTGTGAGTTGATGAAATATGATTAGTAATAGGATTTCATATGTCGGATTGGAATAGTATTGTTGCACCTAGTTTAGAGAGATAGTTGGCCTTCTCCAAATATTTGACCTCATTCTGCAAGGTCCCACACCTTGAGGTCATTTCTATTTTCATCGTAATATTGAGCCATATGTTTAGCAAGGTGTAATTTTATGTGACAACAGTTTTTGGCACGCTTGATGGGATAGGTTTAATGAGATTTAATTCATTGTGCTAAGAATATTGGTTTGTTTCTCAATATTTTAAATCATTAGACAATCATATAAGCACTTGGTGACTCCAAAATTTTTATTTTGAGTGACTTTGTTGGTATGCACCAATTATCTCTAGTTGATTAGACCTCTACTCTTATTTTAAATCATTGCAAAAAACCTTCTCTCCCTATGATCAAATATGTCAAGATATAATGGAAAGATTGTGTCCACTCCTTAATTTCATGAAAATACATATTTAACACCTCCCTACTAGCAATATCAAATTACAAATGCCACTACTTTTTCTTCATAGAGCCCTGCTGCATTGGGCTATCAATAATTTTGAGATGATTGTCTCCCACCAACCCCTTCTTAGTATTATTGGTAGCTTATAAATTCTTATCAACAAACCCAAGAGAATCATTATTTTTCAAACTAGCATTGTTTCCCCACTCATCAGTCTCAAAATTTTGATAGTGTGGTGATGAGTGAAATCAAAAGTATGTTGTTAGAATTATATAAGAAGTTGGGTGATATCAAGAGTAATTTACAAGAGGAGTTTTATTACCAAGCCTACCATGGGGAGAAAGAATTTTTTTCACGGCAGGAAGAGTTTTTCCATCAAACTCATTTTCAACAACAAGAGATGGAGGCTTTATGGAGATATGAGCAAAGGTCCATAAAATATAGCTTGATATTTATCTTGCAAAGAATATTGTTGTTGAATTAGGAGAAGACGAAAATATTGTTTAATCAAGCACAAAGATATGAAATCCAATCATCCTCTTACACCCTGGACCAACATATGAAGAAGAAGGTTCATAAGTTCATTTTTTAAAAGTTTCAAGAAATATAAGCCTCTTGAACCTTCTGATAGGCCTACTCAATCATCAAGAAAATCTATTATGTGGGAAATTCCAAGTTTTAGGAGACTTCAATCCCTCACAAGATAATTTACCTATGTAGCCTCAAACTATTATTCCTAATGAACAACCACCTCCAAAATCCTAAAAATATTTTCAAGGGATTTATGATCGCTTTTCTTTGCCTGATATTAATTCACTTTATAAAGGTGGACCTATTTCTTGGCGGTCTATATAGTTAGAAGAACAAAATATGGAGACGTTCCAAGGTAAGAAAGAGAAACTTGTCATTTGTGAGCCTTCATATGCTCCAAAGAATGAATGTTTTTACCTAATGCAAGAAAAAATTGAAATGACCCATTGTAGAAGAAAAACACTAAAAAAAGTAAGGAATAGAGGAATTTATCCTCCCATTTTATGAGCTCCCTTATTTCAATGGTAGTGAGAGGGAGATCTTACCCATTCCTACATCAATGGAAACATCAAAACAATAGGAGTTCATCTTGATGAGTTGGAGTGAGGATGACTCCAACAATTTGGGGCAACAAGATTTCTTATTTTTTGTTGTAGAAGGTGAGAGTCCATAGACTATTGAAGCTTGTAATTCCTTGGAAGAGGAGATCATAAAGAGTGAGGTTGTGGCAGCAGTAGACATAGTGGACAAATTATGACATTGGCCTAAGGTTTTCATAGCCAGTCACTAAGAAAAAGAAGAGGAAATAAATATAGAGAGACAAATTGAATAATTTAGTTCTTCATTTGAAGTGTCTCAAAAATTCAAGGTATGTGTTGATGTGATGTAAATCAATACATGTAATTATGATCATGTTGTTTCTCTACTATCCTTGATTGTGACAATGTGGAATGTGAGGTCTTCATAAAAGATGAATATGTGACCTTTTATATTGGGGATAATGTGATTGAGTTAGAATGTTTCACATGGTACCAACATACTAAAAAATCCACCATTGTGTAACAAAACATTTTTCAAGAGACTAATTCTCTCATTGATCAAATTGATTGTATTCCTAAGCTTCATTTTTTTTCATTTGAAGTGTATGAGGGGCTTTCCCATGTAGATCAACAAACAAGCTTGGAATATTTTGCATCACCATGTGAGTTGGAGAATTTCTCATTTTTTTTAGTTCACGCCTTGAGGAGGTCAACGGTTATGGCAGTGGTTTAACCTTGTGCGAGGGGAGTTCCTTTTCCTCTGTAGGAAATTTTCTCCTAGATTTTGACCTACTTTTAGAAAGGTTCACAGTGATGTTATATGTTCACCTAAGGCACCATTGTTAGAGGATTCTAACACTTATGTTATATGGTTTCCCTACAATGACAAAGTTTACAGTGAATTGATCCTTCACCATACATGTATTGTGTGCAATTCCTTGCATACAAATAGATTTTTTCAATGTTTGCAAATGGGTGAAGAATGCAACTATGGTCTAAGGGAGATCAACTCCTTCCAAAGGTTTGTCTTTGACAAAGGAAGATTTTTGTAATTTTCATTTTGTTAAAGTAGTGTACACATTAGCTTAGTTGTTTCTTTCCAAGAACTATAGCTACACACCCTACATTATCCTTAAGGGAATTTATGATCCTAAGTGTTTTTTTCTTTCCTCCAAGTGCAAGATTGAACATGTTGATTTATTGTGTTTCTCTAAGGAAGGTTTGTTGTTGTATTTAACCTTATGAATTTGTTCCCAATGGACTATTGAGGCCTCTATATTCCATGATTAGTAGGAAACCATCCCAAAAAGGTCACAAAATATTTGAATTTCATGCCCCCTATACAACCCATCAAAAATAACCAATCAGAGAGATCTTATATGGGTGATCATTCATGAACTAAGCGTTAGAAACCCAAAAAATGGCTATGTTAAAGTTTTGGAATTTCAACCTTTCAATTGTTTGCATGCCCCCTTGTGATCTCTATCACTCCCAAGCTCCTACCTCTTCAACCCTTCTTTCCATCACTTTCTCAAGATGAGTGTTTTGGGTTTCGGTCATCGGTCTTAACCCTTAACCTTTATCGCTTTTATTTATAAGCTATAAGTCCTCCCTGGAACTAAAGTTCCAATGAAATCATTAAAATCATAACATATCTTAAGGTTTTGAGCTTCAAGGATTGGTTTTCCTCCTTAAACCTTACCATAATTTCATATTAAGTAATAAGCTTCCCTCTTGACCCTCTATTCTTGACGTCATAGTCTTTAGTCTTTTGAGAATCAACCTTTCTTCTTATCCTTTATCACAATTTTGTGATAAGTCTCAAGTATTTCATTCGATCTCCAATTGGATATTTGAATGTTTTTGAAAATATTGCTGAGATTTGAAAGTGGTTTTGAAACCATATAATAAAGCTGCAAATGATCAGATTTTGGTCAAAACTTTGTCAGACTCAGACATAGTTTTGGAAACCCTTTCAAGCCCCAAAAATGGTTTTTAAATTAGGCTCATGAACCAACAAATAAAAAGTAAATAAGTTTTTTCAAAACTTTGAAAGGTTTTGAGAACCTTTTTGAACTCTAACATGGCTATGGAAACCTTTTTGGGCCCCAAAAAAGGTTTTCAAACCAGGGTTATGTGCCGATGCAAAAAATAAATATTTTTTCTATGAAACTTTGAAAGGTTTTGAGAACTTTTTTAGACTCTGACATGGTTGTGGAAACCTTGTTGGGTCTTGACAAAGGTTTTGAAATTGGGATAATGGACTGATAAATGGAAAATAAAGAAACTTTGGTTTTTTGAAACATAAGAATTTTGTCAAAACTTTGAAATGTTGTGAGAACTCTATTAGATTTCAAAAAAGGTTTCAAAACCACTTTTGGTCTCCAACAGAGGTTTTGAAACCACTTTAGGACACCAAAAAGTATTTTAAAACCAATGATATCTTTTATCTTTGAAGATCAATTATTCATTTTATCTTTGTATTATTGGTATGATAATGCATAAGCCTTCCTTCTGATCCTTGATCCTCGTCATATTTTCAATATTTCGTAATTAGGTCATTTTCTTATCTTCTATCTTATCTTGTGTTAAGATCTAATTCTTCTTCCTGATCCATGATCATTGACATCTTCCTTTCCTTCACACTCTTTCATATTTTCACAAAACTTTTGGCCTTCGCTTTCTCCCTTCCCTTCTTCCAACACGTTGTGGACCTATTTTCTCATATCCAATAAAATTAGTCTTTTGGGGATCATGGTTTCAACACTTCATATCATCTTCTTTATCATGTGATATGTAGTGCGGCCAATGCCTAATGCCTGGTAGGGGTTTTCTATTTTCAAGGTTTCTAGATCATGGATGCTCTTCTCTTCAACTTCTTTAGCATGAATTTCCTTGTAGGCTGGATGCCTAATGTCTAATAGAGGTATCTTTTCGAGGTTACAAACCATTTAATGTTTAATCCAATGGTTTTTCTAGGCCCAAAACCTCAGTGATATTCATAGGATGCATGTTTTTCAGGTCATAAATTCCATTAAGGCCCACCAACACTCCTTAGACGCCTAATCTTAGTTTATAAGGAAATGGAGAGGGCATTTAATTCTTTGAGTGTAGATTTAGGAAAGGATTGTGTCTCCCATTATTCATTTATGATATGTAGGTGTCCTTTCTAGTGATCTTTCATGCTTAGATCATGGTTTTTGTGGGCATTCTCATCGTTCTACATATATATTCATAAGTCATCAATGTGAAGGCATGGTGGAAGAAGAGTGTTGGACACTCTTGTTAGAGTAAAGGTTTTAACTTAATTATGTTGATTAAGTTACCTTTATTCCCTTCTTAAGATTTCACTTTAGTTTTCATAAGTGACATTTAATAATTATATTAATTATTAAATGTTTTCCTTTTAGGGCTTCTTTTAGGGTTTTTCCTATTAGGGTTTCTTTAGGGTTTCTCGATCTCCTTTTATAAGGATTGATCTCATTGTATTATCACATCAATTCATTCTCTCATTCTCTCTGATATATACATTTTCAGTTTTCAGAGAACCCTTGCTTGTTTGTCTCCATCTCTTCTTTTGTGATGGGCTATTTGCATGCAGGTGATCTTCGGGGTTTGTGAAGTTGTATTTTCTCAATTTCTACAACTCTTCCTAGGCACATATTTTTTGAGTTTCTCTCTTGTATATAGGGCACTTTCATGCTCCTTGTAAATATTTCTTCTTGGGTTCCTTCCTTGGTTTCTCTTGCATATTCATGTATACTGCATTTTTGCAACTGTAACATTGGCCTATGACTCTTTATAAATACAAACTACTATCTTTCCTTCTCTCACCTTGGATGTGATGTGAAAAATATTATTGCCTCCATATCTAAATGAATCATCCTTTATTTTCTAAGGTTGCATGTTACATTAAATATGTTAGCAAAACCTAATTGTGGATAAATATCTTTCCTTTTTAGTGTGTGTTAAACCCTAACCTTCATGCAAATTTCTTAGGAACCGGTATAATAGAGAGTTGTGTGAATTTATCTGGTGGTTTTACTAGTATTTTGTGCAATTGTAGGAAAGAATAAATGTTTCTAATTTTTTTGTATCACCTCCCCTTCCATTTTTATGAAATTCTCCCCCCCTTTTCCTCTATTACCTAATAGAATGATATTGGTAATAGGATTTCATATGATGGGTTGGATCATTATTGCTAAACCTAGTTTATAGAGGAATTCAACCTTCTTCGAAGAATTGACCTCATTCTGCAAGGTCCCACAACTTGAGGTCATTTCCATTGTGTCATTGGAATGTTGAGCCTTATGTTTAGAAAGGTGTGATTTCATGTGACAACATGAACATTTAAAGGAATACTAGAAATGATCATTTCAAACTACCTCCTACACCTTAGCAACTTGGCTTGAAGGCACCTCTTGATAATGACACAAATAATTATTGCTCTTTCCACATTAACATTCAATATCTTTAATATGGTCCCAAAAAAGCTCTAAAACATGATATAATAAATATGGATTAGTTTGTGTTGGAAAAGTAAAAATATTCAATGATTCTGCATGTTTGTGGAATCAAATAGTTGTGGAAGAGAAAAGACTTGAAAAGAGGGGGGAAAATGAGGAATATATATGGGGAAAGCCACCAATGGTATCTTGTTTGCAATAGCCTACCAATTTTATTCATTAGAAAATCAAGAAATAATGTTCAATTTTTCATCCACCTCTCAAGCCTTCCCTATTTTCTATGCAAACAAGTTATTATGATGGAAGAAATTGCATATCATTTGTTTGTTGAATAAGATAAAGTATTCAAAGTTTCGATAGTGTAAGTCATGATTCAATTGGTTCCACTAAGCAAGATGATAATAATTGTATTGAAAATGGAGAAGCATCCAAGTAATTCCCCTTTGTATATGAGGGATTATTTATAGAACCAATATAAGAAAAATTTGAGGAATCGTTGATCGTTTGAAAGTTGTCAATGAGTTGAACCTAAGCTTGGGAATGACTGAAGAAAAATAATAGTCAAACAATGAAGATAGAAGCTATGAAACTAGTGGTGAAGAGTCTAATTGTTTCCTCTCTCTTAAGGACATATTATTTGATGTAAATTCCACTAATAAAGTTGAAGAGATAGTTTCTCTTAGGCCCATCACTATTAGTTGATGGATGGAATTTTTTTTCACCAAAGCATGATTTTTTCCTTCAACATGTATACTTTGTTAATGATATAATTCTTCAATATTCAGATCTAGATAGGTTGTTAGATGGAGATTAAATTAATGAAGATGAAGTATTGAAAGCATGAGCTTCATAGTTGATACCCATTGTTGGTCTAGGAATTTAGTGAGGGCGATTGAAAATTTTCTCCAACATTTATAACCTTTCTTGAAAGATGATGCTTTAATTTATACTAGGGTTGAATATGTTGAAGTGATGGGAGAAGAGAAATTTGATCACATTCCTACAAGTGTGTTGCAATGGTAAGATCTTTATAAATACCTTTATCAGGAGGTAGAGTATCTCCCTTTGATGGAGAGATTTTTCCTTATAGAAGAAGACTATTTAATAGAAATGTGCATCAATCAATTTGTACTAGATTCTATGTTGCATGGCCATTGCTACCCACCTAAACCATGGATCTTTAACATAGTTTTGTAGAGGCTTTTAGAATGAGTCTATACAACTAGAACCAACTCAAATGGAGGGTTTGTTTCTTTTTTCAACCTATTACATTTTTTGTTAGAATATAAAGCTCACCTTTTGTAAAAAGTAACCAAAGTGACATATTGGTGTGTAATAATGTTATTTTTTATTTATGTGATGTGGGAAAGGGGATATATAGACTAAATCACACCTTTCCCAATCATTATATTTAAGAGTGTAAGAATTATCTATGAAGGTAGCCATCCAAGATCAAGAGGCCTAATAGAAAGCACAAGCATAAGAGAGATAGAAACAATATGACAAGAATAAGTTGTATTCTTCCAATGATGCAAAAATGTGCTAAAGTACATAGGAGACCTCTTGGTTATATAGCCAATTTGAGAACATAGAAGGGAATAATATAATGACAAGTGTCATAATATTATGACATGAGACAATTGTGAAAAGCTATCACTCCACCTAAAGTGGAAAAGTGATAATGTGATAATCACCACAAATGGTGGATCACCCACAAAAGGTGGAGAGGTAATCACATGATATGTCCATGAAAGGTGGATGTGATAAAGTAATAAAATGTTAAGTCCACCAAAAGTGGAAATGCTCCAACTACCTCCTATGTGGTTCCTAAGTAAACTTAACTAAGGTGTAATTATGACCTAGGACAAGGTACAACACTTTTAATTACACCGACACCCCCCTTAAGTGCAACTTAGGGAGAATGTACACAAAAGAAAACAATGCAAGATGAGTCCTGGCAACTAGGCCATGTTAGGTACCCATGTAAAAATGCAATGCAATGCAATCTCTCATAAAGCAAAGAAAATGAGAAAACCACTTGGGAAAAACTCCCCCCCAAAAGAGAGATGAAAAAGAAGAGAAAAAAATCTCAAATGTATGAGAAGAGGACAAAACCCCTAGAAGAGGAAAAATTCCCCCCATAAGAGAGAATGAAGAAGTCAAGAGACCTCCTTAGATGAAACATCTCACACCCCCAAGAGAGCTCACAAATGATGAGATATACTCTCAATGAAGGGTTTGGTGAAGATATCTGCAACCTGTTGTGCTGTAGGAAAATACTGTAAATCGATGACATGCTCTTGTATCGGCTCCTTGAAGTAGTGCATATGAATCTCGATGTGTTTGGTCCTCTATTGGTGAACCGAATTCTTCAGGATTTGGATGGCACTTTGATTGTCACAATGAATGACTGTAGGATGTGGAATAGTGAAGCCAAACTTGGTGAGAATATTCTAAATCCAAATAGCCTCAATAGTGGCATTAACAGCCCCTCGATACTCAACCTCATTTGAAGAAAGAGAAATAGCATGCTGCTTCTTACTCTACCAACAAATGGTGTCATAACCAAGATGAAATTTGTAGCCAAAAGTGGAATTACGATCATCAAGATCACCAACCCAATCAGAATTAGTATATCCCACCAAGGTAAGTCCTGTACCTTCTGCATAGTGAATCCCATGATGATGTGTACCTTGTATGTAATGCAAGATGCCTTTAGCTGCTTTCCAATGAAGCTCATGTGGTTCCTACATAAAGCGAGAAACCATACCAACTATAAAGGAGATATCAAAGCATGTGTGAGTCAAATATATGAGACTCCCAACAAGTTGACAATACAAAGTGGCATCAACAAGTGGAGTAGAACAATGATCCTCAAGCTTGAATCCTAAAAGAAAGGGAGTCAGAGTAGGCTTACAATCAGCCATGTAAAATCAAGCTAGAAGATCAAGAGCATACTTGGGCTAAGAAAGAGAGATCCCAAAAGATGACTATGTGATCTCAATCCCAAGAAAATAGTGCAAAAGGCCCAAGTCAATCATAGAAAATCTATCTTGCAAAGTAGATTTGGCATTGCCAATGATGGATGAGATACTCCCTATAATGACCAAGTCATCAACATAGAGCACAAGTAGAAATGACAGTCATCCTATCACAAGATGTAGACATTCAGATCTGAATGAGACGTGGTGAATTCAACTAAGATAAGAAAGGAATCCATCTTGGCATACCAAGCCCTAGGGGCTTGTTTGAGGCCATAGATAGACTTCCTCAATCTGCAAACCAAAGAAGAATCCTATATGAATACCTATCGCTGATCCATGTAAATATCTTCATGAAGATCCCCATGAAGAAATGCACTCTTCACATCCATCTGATGTACAACCCAACCATGAGTTGTAGCAATAGAAAATGTCAAGCGAATGGAGTTCATCTTAGCAATGGGTGCAAAGGTATCTATATAATCAACACTTGGAACCTGTGAGAAACCTTTTTCCATAAGTCAAGCCTTGTATTTATCCACACTTCCACTTGCTGCATACTTGGTCCGATACATCCAAATCAAACCATCTTTCTCCCCTTAGGGAGTGGAACTAAATCCCAATGTGTGGTTCCTCATCAAGGAACTATACTCTTCATCCATTGTTGAATTCCACTATGGAACTCCTGATGCTTCCTTGAAGGAATGTGGATCGAAAGCACTATTAATAAATGCATGTGGAAAATATTGATGGTGTGATCCAGTCTTTCAAGTATATGAAGGATCCCCAATAAGAGAACCTACTGACTCAAGAGTCTATTGAGCCCAATGAGGTCTAGTAGGAGATGAAGGATGATGATCCTCAACTGCAAGTGGACCCTATGAAGGTGTGATCCTATGAGTCAGAGTTGAAGGAGAATAATAATTTGAGTCACTATCATCACTTTCCACTATGGAGGAAGGAAGAGGAAGATTAGAGGCCAAGCTAGGAGAGCTTTTCTCAAAGTGAACACTCCTCTCAATGAATATCTCATGTGTCTTTGGATCTAAAAGTCTATATGCTTTAACACCTTCCGGATATCCAACAAATATGAAAGGCCTACTTTGAGGTTCCAATGCCTTGAACTTCTCTGGAGGTATGCATGCCCAAGCTGGACAACCAAAAACTCTGAAGTGTCTCACAACCAGTTTTCTACCAAACCAAGCCTCAAAAGGAGTCATACTCTTCAAATCCTTATGGGGAACCTGATTTTGGATGTGTTTGGCACAACTCATAGCTTCTACCCAAAATTGAGGACCAAAAGAATGAGCATGAATCATGCAGCTAGCCATCTCCTTAAGGGTCCTATTCTTCCTTTCAGCAATGCCATTTTGTTGTGGAGTGTAGGAAACTGAATGCTGAAGATCAATACCCTCAAGAGTACACAATTCCTCAAGTCTATTGTTCACATATTCCCTTCCATTTTCTGTGCAAAGAATCTTGAGTTGCTTCCTTGATTGCTTCTCAACATGAGCCTTGAAGGCTAGAAATCTATCAAACACTTCACTCTTGTGAACAAGAAAATAGACCCATGTGAAGTGGGAGTAGTCATCAATGAAGGTGAGGAAATAGTGGGACTTGCTAAATGATGACATTGGAAATGGACCTGCTACATCATTGTGAGCCAATTGAAGAACTTCCAAAGCTCTCCAAGACTTCCCTTTGTCAAACTTCTCTTCTGGATTCTTACCCAAGGAACAACCTGAACATACACCTTCAGAAAAGTTGATTTGAGAGAGTCCTATAACCATATCCTTGGAGCTAAGCTATTGAAGATAGCAGTAATTGAGATGTCCAAACCGCTCATGCCATAACTTACTTTTTGAATTTGATGAGTGAGCAAGGCTGTAGAAGGAGACTTAGGCACACAGTGAGAGAATGAGTAAAGTCATGTGTTGTGATTGGTTTGTTCCACTGCAACCAAGGAATCATCCTTAAGTTCTTTGACCACAAATGAATCTAGTAGAAACTCAACTTTCTTGCCATCTCCAAAGTGAGTGATTTGGTAGATTGAAAGAAGATTGGCACTCAAGTTAGGAACATAGAGAACATTCTCAAATGTTCTATCATCCATGACAACTGAACCTTTGCCTTCAACTTCCACTTGATCATCACCTATGAAGATATGAGGTACCTTAGATGGCTCCAAAGAAGAAAACTGCTCCCTTGTAGAACCCATGTGATGAGTGGCACCTGAGTCAAGTATCCATTGTTGTGAAGAACTTGTAGTAGCCACAAATGCTTTCCCTTTTCCTTTTGATTGTGAGGAAGCAGAAGGAGATGAATCCTTCTTCTTGTAGGCGGATGGAAAATTGATGTTGTTCTTCTTGATGATTTTTTTCAACTCATCAATTTGCTTAGTGTGGAAATGATGCTCATCATGACCAAATTTCTTGCAATATGAACAAGTTGGTCTCTCCTTCTTGCTTGAATTTCCCTTCTTGGCAGAAGAAGAATTCCCTTGTTGTGGAGAGGATGATTTTGGTTTATCTTGTTGTGTCTTTTCCTTAACTGCTTATGCTTCTTGTTAGAACCCTTTCCTTGAGTCCCTTGATTCCCTTGATTAGCCACCAAAGCTTTGGAATTTGAAGACTTGAGAATCCCCATGCTTATCAATTTTTCTTGCTCTAACATCAACATTTATGTGAATGCATCAAATGATGGAAGAGTGAAAGAACTACCTGCTTTCAAGCGATGGGTTTGGAAGCTAGAAACAAATGGTGCATTTTTTGATGGAAGCTTTCCCAAAAATTTGTAGACTAATTGTGAATCCTTTTTGTCAATGCCACAATCCTTAAGTTGTGCTCTTAGCTCATTTTCCTTAGTGAAATAGTCCTAGATTGTATCAAAATTCTTGGGATCTAACACTATGAGATCATTGTCAAGCTGATAACCTCTAATCTCATCAACCTAGCCTTACAATTGACCAAACTTCTCCCAAGCTTCTTTAATTGTTTTACACTTTTCAATTTGAAAGATGAGATCTTTTGATACATATTTCCTTAAAGTTCCAAGAGCCATAGTATTTTTAGTGAGCCAATCAATATGAGCATTAAAATCAGATGGTGCAACAACAATTCCATCAATATAATGAGTTAATCCTTTTTCCATTAACTTACTCCAAGCATCAATTTTCCAAGAAGCATAGCTATGTGGAGTTAACAAAGGAAACTTAGGAGAACCCATAGCAGAAAAATGAAAGAGAAAAAGATAGAGAGAGAGACACAAAATCACACAAGAAACCCCCCCAGATTCACTCAATCAAAGAAATCCCCCCCCCAAAAAAAAAATAAATAAATAAATAAGAAGATGATTTGGCACTTTATACTTAGTGCGTGTACAATGGCCACTTGCAAGCCAAGAAAAGTGGAATTCTGATTTTTAATGTTTTACAATAGCCTTAAGTAGGCAACAAAAAACTCAAATGATTGATACAAAAGACCAAACCTAGATCTTAGCTTTACAAATGCCAAAATGGGACAAAATAGACCATATGTTGAAAGTACAATTTCTAATCACAATCACTACAAACTGATAGCATAACTATGAAGTTCAAAAAAAAAATATGCACTTTTAAAAAAAATGACACTTGAAAAGGAGTTCGTATGTCACAAAAATGGTGAAAACTCAACAACACGTGAAAAATTTGAGCATCAAAACTAGAAACCAATCACACCAATGTGTAGAGCATGAAGAATTAGCCCAAATAAAAAAAAATTGCACCAAAAAAGGCCTCAAAATGGCCAAGATATGAGCCTCTAAAGATGAACTACAAAATCAAAAACTCAAATGAGAGGGGGTCTACCAATTTTCAAAAAATTATTGATGCAGTGCTGATGTCAGAAATTAGCTAAGTTAAACTTGATGATTGTTCAGTTGTCACACATTCCAACGAGTTAAATTTGATGGCCAAAAGGCCATCACTGTCACCATGGGATATTGCCAGAATATTCTTTCAGTCGTTAGAATATACTGATTCTCGCTGCTAGAATCTTTGATGATGCGTTCAAAATATTCCTAAGGACGCTGTTTGAAATAGCCTGTCGAATTTTTTTTTAAAAGGACGTCTTTTTTTTTAATACTTGGCTGCCTGCTAGTGGTGGAAGACCGTTGATGGCTGTGGCGGGCCTGCGGCCTATGGTGTGACACCACGCGACAACGCTTTAGGCAATGGTAGTACTAGTATGCCTACGTAGCAAGTACGCAAACCTTTTGGTCTCAATTTTTCTTTGTGATTTTTTTTATAAAACTTTATACAATCAAAAACTACGAAAAATATTTAATATATTTTTTTTTTATAAATTTTTTGCAGAAAATAGATTTTTTTAAAAAAATAAAATAAAAATCGTATTAGCGTAATAATGGCTGAGCTATACGACTCAACTAGCAATTTTTTTGCCTCAACAGACAACTTTGTCCAAATTTGACGATTTGGTAGTCAATTTAGGGGTTTTTGGCCCTTCTGAACATGATGGCAATGTCCTTTTTGGCTGAAAATGCTCCAAAATGGTAGCTAGGTCCTAGATTTGACAACCACCTCCAATCTTCAAACCCTTGTAGATTTGGCCTCCAATGTCCAACTGGAATGAAACAAAAGGAAAATATGACTATCTCAAACATTCCAGATGCAATGGTGAGCTTAGATCTAATGCAACAAGCTCCCAAAATGCACTTGCAATACAAGGCCAAAAATGGAACCCCCCCAAAATCTAGTATTTCTTTGAAGAAAATAAAAGATTGCACTCAAGATCTCCCCAAAATGACAATTGAAAGGCACTCCAATAGCTCTGATACCATGTAAGAATTGGCTATGAAGGTAGCCACCCAAGATCAAGAGGCCTAATAGAAAGCACAAGCATAAGAGAGATAGAAACAATATGACAATAATAAGTTGTATTCTGCCAATGATGCAAAAATGTGTTGAAGTACATAGGATACCCCTTGGTTATATAGCCAAGGTGAGAACATAGAAGGGCATAATATTATGACAAGTGTCATAATCTTATGACATGAGACAACTGTGAAAAGCTATCACTCCACCTAAAGTGGAAAAGTGATAATGTGATAATCACCACAAACGGTGGATCACCCACAAAAGTTGGAGAGGTAATCACATGATATGTCCACGAAAGGTGGATGTGATAAAGTAATAACATGATAAGTCCACCAAAAGTAGAAATGATCCAACTACCTCCTATGTGGTTTCTAAGCAAACTTAACTAAGGTGTAATTATGACCTAGGACAAGGTACACCACTTTTAATTACACCAACAAAGAGGAACCAAAATTGATCATACAAGACCAATTGGCTACTTTCCTCAAAGAAAATATAAAATGGTTGATTAGGGATTTGGACCTCTTTGTGGGGGATTGAAAGAGTTGATTGTGATTAGGAACTGAATTTGTTTGATTATACAAATTATGTCAACTATGCAACTACAAGGAACTGATATAATTTTAGAAAAGTACATAACTGAAACACTAAAACTGATAACAAAAAAGTAGAAGGAAAATATAGAGGAATCTAACATTCAAATATGGGTTGAACTTGACTGGTCAAGGGTGAATTCACCCTAGACTAAGAAGTTTGAATTTCTGGAATCTTTGAACAGGTATCATTAGGTTATAGTTTAGAAGTGTTCTCTTATCAAACTTTGCTTAAGAAATTCATATGTTGATGAATACTTTTTCTTACCCTAATTTGATGAATGAAGGTGCTTGAGTGATTGATCTTGATGTTGAATCTTCAATCTTCTCCAAACCTATTTTAGATTGATCACTTATAAAAATGAAAGGGGGGAAAGGGTTTTGTTGTATAGGGGCTTGCTTAAGCCAAACCTTGTTTTAGTGTTTCCACCTCCACAATGGTTATGATGTTGGATAGAGAGTGCTTACCCTCAGTTGGGAAGAGGAAAATGTATAAAATAAATTATAAATCACAAGTTTTGTAACTTACCACTTAGATCTACTTTCCTTGATGGATCAAAGTCATGGTACTCATCTCATGCAAGAACAACTAGATTCTTGATTGAAGATCCTACAAGTGTTAGTACTCATAAAATAATTAACATGAAACATAAAGCAATATTACACATGAACTTGATGATGCATTGCTAATGAAAATCTTCACTGATGAAAAGTATTGCTAATTTTTCTCTCAACTTCTCTTGGTTGATTTATAAGATTCTCAATTAGAATTCAAATCACCTAGGTCTTTAGATGGTGAAAGACTTATATTTATATGTATTTCTTGATTTCCTGTAAAATTAATTATGAAAGGCCAACAAATGAATTTGTATTTGAAAACATAAAAAAATTGATAATAAAATATTGAATATTGATCCAAAATAGGCTGGTCAATTCACCCTTGATCAGACCTATTTTTAAATTTAAGTTGTTAAATAAATAATTTATTTTAATTCCCAATTTTTATTTTAATTTATTTTTAAATAACAAAATGGGAAAATAATTAGCACAATCAGGTCTAAGCACAAAAGGGGGAGTCAAATATAGTGTGAAAATCTCATGTTCAACAATTTACGATGCTATATTTAGCCCCCACTTTAGTGAGAATATAAACTTATACTCATGTTCATACTAAAGTAAGGATAAGCCAAGAATGGTTCTTTCATCAAAAATTGGAGAGGTAGGATAACACCAAACCTAGGGGATGTGCTAGCCCATAAACTCAAGATCCTATAGACCAACAATGTAAATACAAAGAACACACACATAAGGTGCAATACATAAACAATGAAGACACAAATTAAACATAATGAAAAACAAAAAATATGTAAACATAATGCAAACACAAAAAGGGGGTATGACATCATGAACTAGCAAGATCCACAAACTCTCACTAGGATCCATACCCAAAATATTCATAAGTTACAAGCTGAAAAAGTTTGATATTTGTTAGGTGACCCATGAAAAGCATCAAAGGCTAGTGAAGTCTAATATTCATTAGGTGATCTTGATAAGAAACAACATAGGCTAGTGAAGTACAATATTCACTAGGTGAGTTCGTTGAAAATTGGTTGTATGGATGGAGGATCATTATGTAAGTATTTTCCATCTTCAACAAGTTGACAATCTAGAGCATGATGTTTTTGTTTGTGTTTCTTTGCACTTTGATTTCATCTTGCAAAATCTTTAGCTTGTGAAGGGGTAATTGAGGTGTTTTCCAATATTAGTCCCTTTTTTCCTTTGTAAGAGGGATTGAAGGAACAATCAAAGGTTGGGAAACAATAGGAATTTTATTTTATCTCAAAGGTTTTTTCTTTAGGATGCATACAAGTAATCCTCAAGGGCCTTGTCGAATGGTTGTTTCGTGATCCTTGATAGGATGGCGAAGGGGGAACTATGACATAGATGTCAGAAGGTCAAAGGAGAATACCCAATTTGAGCAAAGGTTCCTTCACTGCTCGTGGAATAGGAGGAACAACCATTGTAGCATCTAAAGACCATAGAGAATTGGGTGAAACCTTCACAAGGTTTAGTAGGTTGGGATAATTTGAGGCTAAAAGTAATCAAGTGAAAAATTTCCATGAGAAGACAAAGGCTTTAATTCATTATGATAAATAGTATGCATTTTTCCTTCAAATGAGAATTTAATACATTTATGAATAATAAAAGGGACATGAAACTAGTCTAACATTGGGATTATGGTAAATGAAATACCTTTCTAGATCCAAATTTTATTTGAGGTAATAGAACCAATCATAGGCCAAATAAAACTAATAACCATTACTTTATTTGTAAGCAACAACATGATAGAAAGGGTACTACACATGCGATCCAATCTATATAAAATTGTTTGCATCCCAATCTTGCTCATCATAGATGGAAGATGAACAAAAGGCTAAAGTAACTACAAAAATTAAGGTATAGGATAGGTATTGATTTCAACACATGGTGGGTCACTCACATTAGGAGGATCATCATGGTAGCCCCCATATAGGTTCATTGGTTTGGAAAATATAAGAGATACTTAATTATGATATTTATGTTCTTTAATTTTATCTTCTAACTTAGTATCAAAGTATATCACAATGGGTTGTATACTAGCACTATTAGCATGATTATGTGCACTATTATCTATGTGAGAGATTTCTAATATTTGGATTGGTTATGAAAGATAAGGCTTGGCTATGTGGTTTGGTGAGGGAGGCTAAGTGGAGGTAAGTGATGAAAAAGATGGATGTGTAGGAGGTATTTAATTAGAATTTTATTGTATGGATGGAGGATCATTATGTAAGGATTTTCTATCTTCAACAAGTTGACAAGCCATAACTCAATGTATTCATTTGCATTCCTTTTCACTTCTATTTCATCATGCATGAGCTTTATCTTGTGAAAGGGGGAATTGAGATATTTTCCAATGTTGGTCCCTTTTCTTCCTTTGTAAGAGGGATTGAAAGAAAATTCAAAGGTTGGGAAACCTTAGGCATTTTATTTTTTGAACACATTTTTTTCTTTAGGAGGCACAAAGTAATCCTTGAGGGCCTCATTGAATGGTTGTCTCATGATCCTTGATAGGATGATAGAGGGGGGACTATGACATAGATGTTAGAAGGTTAGGGACTAATACTAGTTTGGGCCGAGGTTCGTTCACTACCTATGGAGTAGGAGGAATAACCATCATAGCCTCTAAATACTAAGGAGACTTGAGAAAAATGTTGGTAAGGGATAATTGGGAGCTATATTATTAGATTTAAAATTTTGATACGATAAAAATAGAGAATATTCACAAGGTTTAGTGGGTTAGGATAATTTGAGGCCAAAAGTAATCAAGTGAAAAAAATCATGAGAAGCCAAAGGTTAAAATCTATTATGATAAATAGTATGTATTTGTCCTTCAAATGGAATATAAGACATTTATGAACAACCTAAGGAGCCACATTCATGGACATAATACATGGGTGACCTACCTTCACATGAAACTAGTTATATGTTTGGATTATACTAAATAAAATACCATTTTAGACTTGTCTTTTGCTGGAAGATTTATAGAACCAATCATAGGTTGTATAGAACTATAGTGTCAAAAAATGTACTCCTTTAAATTTCACACTATGTTTTGGTCCCCTAATTTAAATAGACTTAATTAAGCCTCTAATTGCCTAAATTTTCATCTACAAGCCTAATTGATTGTAATTTCCAAAGGGGAAGTGTGATTTACTAAATCATTTATCATTATTAACACCCCAAAATGAATAGGTAATGATAATTTAGGTCAAGACCCATTCGCCCTTCGGAAAATGGGTCCCTTTGAAGTGGAAAGTTCAAATTTTAAATATTTTTTTGGAAATATCTTGATGATCCCAAATTCATATTCAAATGTTGGTTGGTTTTGTTTAATTTTCGGGAAATTAGAAAATAATTTATAAAAGAAAGGTTATTTTATCAATTCAAATCCTATAGGAAATTCATGAGAGCATCTATTCAAGTTTACAAGAGCTAAGATCATTGTCAAAGGAATTCAAGAGAATATTTATCAAGCATTTGTTGCAACATTCAAGATCTCAAGCATCATGTCAAAGCTATCGAGCATCATGCATGTTTTTGGAGCTAAAATTTTGATGTAGGTATCAAGTTTCAAATAAAGATTCAATCTCTCAAATCAAGATCACATCAACAATCAAGCCATTTCATGAAGGATCTACTAAGTTATAATCCTTCAAAAGGTTTCAAATCAAGGGTTTGGTGAGTTGCAACATAGCAATTGTTCATTCATCATTCCTTTCATGTTTCATTGTTTCAATTCAAGATTTAATTACCAAAATAAGGTTTGACCAAAGAAAACCCACATTCACCAAAAATAAACAATTTTTTTCCTTTTGTGTTTGTGTTGTAGATCTTAGGTTGAAGAAGGATTGAAGATCTATTAAAGTGCAAGATTGGAAATTTTTTCAAATTTGCAAAATTTGTCAAAGTTGTCATCAAGCCACAAAAACTCAACTACAACATTTATTTCTGATTTTTCAACTGTGAAATCTGAGGAATTTGAGAGTGCAGAAATAGGACCAGAGGATTGAGAAATAAATTTCAGAGAGCTCTACAAAGACTCATTCGCCTAGGGTGAATCTGTCCTAGAGGACACTCTGCAACAAAATTTTAGTGAAAGGTGCAAAAATACTAAACATTCTCAAATATTTCTAAAAGTTGTAGGTTCAGATAGATTAAGGTTTAATATTATAATTTGATATTTCACATTGCATATTTGGGTTGATTTACTATTTTTTAATTCTCCAAAAAGTGTTATTTTTGTAAGGAAGCTAAGGTAGCAGAACAACTTCCTACACTAATCTTGAGAGGAGAAAAATGCAAAACTTTACAAATCTTTAACAATTACAAAAACTTAAACAAAAATAAACACAAATATCATGCATACCACAACATAATGATTTACGTGGGGAAAACCCTTTCGGGAGAAAAACCCCACACTCCAAAAGCCACCCAATATATTATTCATAAATCAAAAGATTACAATATACTTGTAGAGAAAGCTTCTCATAGGAGTATCACCACTAGAGATCAAGAGACAACCCGACTGCTTTCAGACTCTCATAATACACGCCTGTCTACATACAACCCACCCACTTATAACAAGCCTTTTGGAACCTTATAAAATTAGGGTTTTAAAAGGTCATTTTCATTTGACGTGTTAACGGAAAAACCTTGATGTGTCAGCAAGAAAAACTTGACGTGTCAGCGAGAAAAAAACCTTAACATGTCAACGGAAAAAAACCTTGATGTGTCAACCAAATTTTTTTTGGGGCGATTCCCTGAACTCCACATCTTGCTATGAGTGTATAGTATTTGCATGATCAGTCACCACATACCAACATACATCCTATCAACAACAAACTGTATATAATTTCAAGGTTGAGACACATTTTCCCAACAAACCTCCCACTTGTTGAACACCTTGCAAGGACAACAAAAGGGTTCCATCATCATCTCTAATTACTAGGGGATGAAAGGACCATATTCTTTGAACACCATCTAAACTTCTTTGTGCTCACAGGCTTAGTTAAAGAATTAGCAACATTCATCAAAGTTTCTACCTTAACTAGCTTCACCCTACAATCTTTTACCATATCTATAACAAAATGATACTATACATCAATGTGCTTGGTCCTAGCATGAAACGTTGGGTTCTTGGTTAGACATATCAGACTTTGAATATCACAATAAATTGTCACTACACCTTGTTTTATTCCAATATCTAAAAATAGTCTCTTAAGCCAAATGGCTTCTTTACAAGCATGAGTAGTTAGCATATACTTTTCTTCAGTAGTGGACAAAACAACTGTTGATGATAATTTTTTTGATATGATAAGCAACATTTAAAGGGTTTCATACCCTTTACACATTGAGCCCCAAGGGCCAAAAAAGATGAAGTATCAAAAAAAGACAAAAAAACAATTAGCCAAAAAAAACCACAAACACAACGGACCAACAGTCGACAAGAACACTAACTAGCATTCTCCCAATTTTGAGAGAGGAGGTTAACAACATCCTCCCTGACCTATTCGGGACCATCATCCATAGCCATATCCATCTCTTCCTCTAGCACAATAGAGAGGGTGCTAGTCACACAGTGGACTAACTTGACAGTGAACAGGGTCAAGCCATTAAACTTCTTCTCAAGCTTCGACATCCACTCTAGCAACACATTGTGATCAACCTCTTTATCCATAGTATTCACTAGGTCAATGAACTCCACACTCATAGGTTCAGAGGACTAGGAAGTCGGGTTCTCATTAGGAAATTTGTTGAAGGCCAGAAAGGTGCTAGGTCCTTCAACAAAATTCTCCCCCTCTTCCTTAGAATCTTCCTCATTCATATTTCCTTTTTTGTTAGACTTCTCATTAAAAAACATTCCCTAATCTACACTTTCTTATTATTTTTTACCAATCTACCAGATCTCCTAATGTTGGTATTTTCAACTCTCCACTACAGTAGCAACCATGGTGTCCCCCTTGGAATCTTCCCCCACCATATTCTTTCCTCTATTGTCAATGGTCGATGGCTCTGCCAAACCCTTCTCATCCTTCACTTTCTTCTTTGTAGTAGGTTTGTTGTCAGTCTTGGTAGGGGTAGACTTAAGCTCACAAAGACTAGCCATGGAATTAGACTAGGTGGTCCCCACATTCCCCTTCAACTTTTTGGTGGTCGATTTAGGTTTATAGGTATCAACAGTCATAGTAGATGTTTTTGTTTTGGAACCCTTAGACTTAGTCGGGTAGATATTGGCCTGAGTAGGTGGTTTAATTTCCTTAATGAAAATAGAGGAAATGGGTTTAGGTGGGAAAAGCGCTAGATGAAAATGATAAATCCTCAAGATAAGGCCTTAGTGAAGTGCCAGGGGAGGAGCATCCTCAGGGTTTTGGGCAGCAGTTTCAATGCACTTCTCAACAAAGCTTTCCAAATCAGTAAGAAAAAAAGGAAGCTTAACAAAGTTTTATGGAGAAGGTGATTATGCAGAGGAAAATGATAGAAATAGAAAGTTTTATATCTACCTTCTAAGGTGACATACTTCATGAGAGTGAGATAGACTTGGTCCCAGGGCTGTGAGAGAGCATCTCTTTCAACGTCAGACCGAGAGCGAACATGTTTTTCATTACCCATAAAGAAAATTTTAAGGCTTTCATTGTTCTAAGCCTTTGCGTGCTTAGGGTACTTCTTCCCAGTGCACAAAATCCCCATCACATGAGAAATCACCTCTCCATTCACCTTGAAGGAAATACCACCCATAGTAACCCTTCTTTCTTTCCAAGAACTCACAAATTGCATAGAAAACTTCAGATCATGCCCCACCAGGCTTTCCATAAAAGGCACCAAACCACTCTTAGTAGAGATGTGCCAAACCAATGGGTCCTTGCAAAATTCCCCACAATTTTCTAGCTTTGTTCTCACCCTATCGCCACCCATATTGCCACTTTGCATACTGAAAAACTAGAAACTTTGTGAGAGCAAAAGGTTAGAATTTTTGACAAAGTGAGAGGTCACCCAATAACTAATATTTTTAAACCAAATTAGAATGCCTTGGGAAATCAAGATTTTGGACCGGACACACACTTGAAGAGTAAATTCTCAAAAGGAAAACCTCACATCCTCATTAATGAAAATATTCAAACACTTGCGGCCAAGTATGCATAAAATGATCGATTTACCAACCACATTGTCATTGCACAAGTATCAATGAAAGTTGGCCACAGGGTCAAATTAGAATTCCCTAAATTCTTGATGACAATGTTAGTTGGAATAATAGTGCAGATAAAATCCTCATAGGTAAATTGTGAAGAACCTATCTTTACTTGAAAGACTAAACCAAGGCAACCTAAAAGTCCGAGGAAAGGGGAAAGGTTGACTTAGCTTAATCCCAAGGCTCTGATGGTCAGGTCTCTACCATACTAGGTTCTCTTCAGGGTATGATATGATATTGTTGTTAATTTCAAGGGGTCTATGGTTATTCTTAGTTCTTAAAGGAATCACAGGTATCGAATGAAATATTTTTAGTTTGATTATTAAACAATTGCATGAATTCAACAAATTTGTAATAATATTTCATGAATATCAAATAATTTTTCTATCACTTAAGTAGATTTAGCTTTAAGCATTCAATAATTTTATAGAAACGAAATATTTTCAATAATATTTCCATTCATTCATCTCTTTTTTGGAATATTTTCTAACATTTAACATCTAATCTAAAATAAAGCATCAAAATACTTGAAAAAAAAAAATCTATTGGGCATTCTCCATGCATGCCCCAATATTTAATAAAATCAAAGAAAAACACTCTATACTTCACCAGATTGCTTCACAGCTAGGCATAAAACTGTGTGAGCTTTTAAAGAAGAGGGTTTACTTTGGACACCAAGTAGGTTCTATATGCACCCTTAAATGACATAGCATACAGTCTTGTCTGGCTGAATGAACAAACCAGCTACAAAAGATTCATGAGATAGGTAGCTTTAAAATTGGCTTTGATATTGATTAAGCTCTATGTGCATATAATTTTTAAATCCGAAATGATTCAAAAAACAGGAAAAAAGAAAAAAACTTAAAGAAGTTTTGGCTCTTCTGACATCTACAAATTTTGAACTTACAATAAAAGTAAAGCAATAAATGGCCTATTATAGGAACAAGGCCCCAAGAGTTTAAACTTAAAGTCTATCAAGAGAATCAAAAACAACTAATGAAAATGTAACATGTAGAAGATGCCAATTATCATTAAAATCTTCCAAATAAAGTCAAAGTTTTGAATTCTTCAGTAGCAAAAATCTTCAACTTCAAGCCCCGGTACACAATAATACGTAAAAACACAAGGCAATTGGTACTCCTTATAATACAAGATAGGAAACATCCACTAGGACCTAGAACAACCTACAAAATTAACCTCAACAATATTTCTTTGTAATACTTCTAGCTGGTATCCGATATCTAGTGATTCATTGCCTTGTCTCAATTTCTGAATCTATAAACCCTTCTCCACCTTTCTTCAATTGATATTCTCAAAAAATAGTTAATATTTGATGAATACATTCTTTTGGAATTCCTTGAATCACTTTCCAACTGTACTTGAGCTTGGTGTAGTCTTCTGATATTTGGAGGATGTTTGCATTCCTCTGCATTTTTTTTGTTTCATACTTAACCATAGCATTTTTGAAATATATGATCTTATCAATGACTTCTTGGTTTAATGATTGAACAAGGTCTTTGTTTATTATTTTAATCCATTCCTCAAAAGCTTTTACTTCTTTACCCTACTGTCCTGGTGTCCGGGGATCACAATCTTGTCATGCTAGCATTTCAATAAAATCTTGATCTTTATCAATCAACTTACTACACTTCTCAGTGACTTTTTCAAATCCTTCTATACATTGTATCAAAGTGTCACCTTCCCACTTTAATTGTTTCTTGTATTTTTCACATACTGGAACTTCTTGTTGCAAAACTATCTTTTCTCTTATCAATTCTTGGACACTTGTTTGTATGAGAGCTTCTATGCTTCGCCTCTCAGCATCAACTTGTTCTTGATGAAATCTACATTCTCCTTCCAATATTTTAGATTTTTCTAACCAATGGTATGCATCCTTGTACTTCCAAATTGCATCTATGATAAGCTCTTCTCCCTTCCTTACCCAATACTTGATCCATTCTTCAAATAAATTCATTTTTTGATGGACTGCTGCTATAGCATCCACCTGATCCTGTGACATGAGTACTAGATTCTAAGGCAACTCAATCTGTGCCTGACTAGATTGAGTTAGTGATTTTATAAAATTCTCTAAATTGGTAATATATTCTTTTAGCTCTCTTTTATTTTGTTTACTCTTTTGTACCCTAGAAACAGTTGTATCCAAATTCAACTTCATTTCTTCTAATTCTTGCATCCAGGATGAGTGTTCAACACTGATACCTTTTATCCTATACTCCTTATGCATTATTACATGAATTTTTTTATCTACTACCGGAGTAGCCATATGGAGTGTTTTTCCTCCATCTTCATTTTTCTACATGACATGTTTCATTTTAGCTTTTTGCACAGGCTTAGGAGTCTCTACTTCTTGCATTAAAATTTTAAGATCCAGAGTTACTAATTCCACTTCCAATGGGGAAGCTAATTATCTGATTAACCAATTAGGTGCATCTTCATTATTTCCTACCTTTGTAAAATTTCTCTGTTCCTAGTTTTTAGTATGTTCAGGAACTTCTTCTCTTAAACTTTCAACTTTATTGGTCATACCCTCTAAAATTGGAACATCTTCAACATTCACTCACATGGATTCTGGATTACTAGAATTCAACACCATCTCTTCAATTCTAAGACTTGTATTTTCCTATCCAACCGGGTGTTCAGTATTAGTTTCTAGGACATCACCTTCTTCATATCCTATCACAACAAGATTCTCTTCATCTCTAACCCCATCACTTGAGGTTTTTGAAGGTTCTTTATCTTTAATTCCAAACTAGTCTTCTTTTGAATTTTTAGAAACCTATAGGTGCATTCAACATCATTTTTCTCATTCCCTAGCGAAGGCTGGGAATCAAAGGTATCTTCAATAATAATATTATCAATGGGAATTTTTCCTACAATTTCCCCTATTTCCATTTCAATAACTTCAGGGTTCCTCACCTCTGAAGTGAGTGTTCCTCTTATGAATTCCTCTTCTTCAGCGTTTATAAGAATTGACCCCATATTTGGAATCTCTTCCATTGCTAGTTGTACCATGGGGTTCTCTTTAGACTTCTTTTCTTTTACTCATTCCCACATGGCTCCCAATTTGTCCATTTATTCCTTGATTATAGCTTCATCTAGCTTAGAAATTTCATCTAGAGCCACAAGATTTTTTCTAGTGTCTTTTTTCATTGTAGCCATATTGACTAAAAGGGGGAGAAGTAAATAATGTTGCAGCTCTTTGAGATAACCTTGTATGTGCACACACATTCTTTGTCATTCTTTCCTCTTCATCAGTCATAGGCCGAGTCTTTGGTTTTGTTGTGGAAGAATACACCACTTTTGATTTCACTTTTGTTTGAACCTTACCTAGTTTAGCTTCTTTACATTGACCAACTAGTTTTAATTAGACTCCTTGTCTTGAATCTTTAGGGGTTCTTTCTTCAATGTGTATAGCAAAAACTGCTTTACCATCTTTTCTCTTTTTCTTAGTAGGCTACTCATGCTCGTGATCATTTTATTCTCTCTATTTTTTCTTTGTATCAAGTCAGTATGTGGGCCTTATTCTAGCATTTCTCAAAGCTTTACATAAATCATTTATCCACTGTTGATTTTGCATTAAAATTGGTCCATAAAATTCCTCAACAAATATTATTTCTCTACTTTCATAATCTGGATCAGGGATAGGCTCATCAAAGACTCCGTTTTCATCATAAGTCAGATTTAGTACTTTACCATAATATTCCTCGAATTGATTTGGGATGTCATGAATCTTAAGAATTTGCATAGAGTGTAATGATAACCTTTCATGTTTTCTTTTCCTTACTTTATATTCATCATCACAATTGAGCCAGTAATCTTCCAAATAGAAAATATGAGCACGTTTACTGACTATCCACTTGGCAGTATTCCCTTATGGGTCATAGTTTTTCCTTCATAGTAGAAAATACTCCAGATTGTATGTCTTTAACTCCTCCTCACACAAATCAACTTCTCTACTTGAATTGCATTTGTAGTTCCATATTACAATAGGAAATTTTAGGGAAACCTTCTTATGTTCCGAGTTGTAAAGAGCTTGAGACAACTTCAACTGTCTTATCGATTCCAACAATACTAATTTTTGTGTAGGGTACCTAGGAAACATGAAGGTATATCCTTCAAACCCTTCCAACCTAATATAGGTGAAAGTGGGAAACTAAATGTACCAGCTTCCAACTTATTTAACAACACTTTGTGCTTTCAGAGACAATCTTTTAGCTTTGTCACCTTCTATTATTCTCACAAACTTCATGGAAATCACATCATTAACTTTTCGATAATGCCCCATGTATTCATGGATAGTGATTTGAGGTAAATTTGAATTTATAAGACTATTTCCTACTTCTTTTCCCAAAGTACCAATTCTATTCAACCCTTTCTTATTTTCCCTTAAAGAACAAGAATAGATCACATATGAAGACAGAAAAACATCTTGACTTTGGAAATGATTTTATCTTGTCATGCAATCTTTCACTGATAAAATGTCCCTAATGCATCTGCATAGGGCCTTCCATTAATTTTTCTATGATTACAAACATCCATGATTCAAATTTGCTAGCATCTCGCAGTCTAGCTATCCTACTTAACATGGTTATGACATCTTAAACATTTAGGTTGAACATAGATCTTAGATTTGGTTTAGTCTATTTTTTAATTTCTTCTTGACACCATTTGGTACTCATAATTCTTCTATTTTGCTATTCAGAATTTAGGTAGACTTTAGCCTTCACCTTCATATCTATAGGGTTCATCTAAGTAAACGTGAGAAGCCCAAATGTATATACGATTCCTTTCTTGGAAAGATCTACATAGATTCTTCCCTCTTTCTCAATGACTTTTTTTTTTGGCTTGTAGTATTTTAAACATTCCATAACTAGTTCAAGGGCCTCCATTACTAATAGAAACACTCTTGCTAAATGTAACCCACTTGCCATAACATTCTTTACACATTAAGAGGCATTTTATTGTTTGACCCATGTGATAAATTCAACATTAGAGAACCATCCTAAATGAGTATCATTAGCTATCCCACCAATTGGTACAAATTGTGAAGCGTAATATTTGAATTCATTTTTTGGTCTTTCTTTAGAAGTACTCATTTGAGTTGGCGTGTTCTACATTTTTAAATATGTGCCTTGTGTGTGAGTTAGGGTTAAATTTAACCAGTTATCCTTAACAATTCATAAAAAAAATTCATTCAACATTTGGTTAAATTTTCATCAGAATAATCAACATTTTAGTTATTAAGGGAAATATCATAATCTCGAGAGTTACACATGTAAAAATGGTTAACAAAATTTTAGTTATTCAAGACATACCTAGTTTTACTGATGATTTAACAATATTTTAGAATGTAACATTGAAACCCTCAGTAGCTGTGTTCTTGGTTTCTCAAAATTTACCTTTCCTTGTGTGCCACAATACTGGCCTCGTTCATTCAATATCCTTTGCAAATTTATAGTATAGTGCAAGGTTGAGTGTTATAAAAGAAATTGCATGCTCAAGGTGGTGCCAAGTACATGTGTGTAGTTCACCACCTTCATTAATTACTTGAACTATAATGCATTAATCTATTGAATAAAGGTGCAATCATCATTGATTAGGGTTCAAATTATGAGCACCTCGGTTTTTGCATAGGCCCACCACTAGAGAAGAAGATGACACATAAAACTTATGTGGAACTCTTGTGTAACTTTGATTTTTACGAGGCAAAGGCCTTTTGGATATGTGATTGTTGATGATCATCGAGATTGACAACCTTCAGTACTGAACCTTGGAAAGATTACTGGGAACCAGGACACTTACCTCCAAGATTTGTTAAAAAAACTGAGAGTAGAGAGAGGAACCAGGAACCAGATTCAAGTGAGTTCAAAAGTGATTCAATTTTTTTTTAATGGAACCTCTAGTTTCCGACCTCTAGCTAAAGAAAAAGAAAAGCAACCATGAGGCTAGTTGATGAAGAAAAGAACACGAACATGAACACTAGGATGATTCATTTGGGTGATGACTTATTGGGAAAGACTAGGACCAATCAAAGATACATCTTTGACATAACCACAACAATTTCGAGATTCTAGTTTTTGGAAAACTGATAAAACTTTATAAAACAACTGAAACACCGAATCCGGGAAAGAGCAAGGACTTAAGCAAAGACCAAGAAAGTTGAAATAAGAATTGCATTTTACCAACTCCTCCCAAAAACACACCAAGGCAAGGAAAAGCAAGTGGAAAGAAAGAGGTAGCAAAAAAAAGGGTCTATATTTTTCCAAGGAGAAAAATGGGGCGTGTTGTGAGACCACACAAAAACTAGCAACCAACAAAACTACAAAAAATAATAGAAATTCAATTCTAGACCTCATAACTATGCTTGAAATTTTTTTAGTTTTTAAATTATAAATGGTCAGATCTTTATTTTGACATTCTAACTTCACTTTAGTTAGCATACAAGATTAAGCATTACTAAGCTCATGTGTGTGCAATTGATTTATTCCGCTACAGTAAACTTAAAGCATAGAAATTATTTACATTGACCTACATAATTTGACAATTCCCTTTTAAGCCAACTATGGATAGAGTCTTGTTTCTAGTCAAGTGTCCATAGCCCAAAAAGGTTATCTCTGTAATTCCCCCAAAAATAGCTCTACTGCCAACCAGGCGTTTATAGCCCTGGTAGAGTTATTTGGATGGCCTAAAGAGTTGATTCTTTCTTTTGATATTTCTTAAATAACTCATTTCAACTTATCTTTTTTTTATATATTTCAATGATAGCTCATTTCAACTTGCAAGAACTAAAGCCTACTATTAGGTTGGGAATTATAGTGGTAGCAATGGTAACCTTTTGATTTTTCACTCAATGCAAATAACTGCTATCCCAAATTTCAGTAGAATGATTTAAGATATACACATTTTTAGCTCAACATCAACTGAATCATTTATGCTAACTGGAGTAAAAGGAACTAAACAATTCCCCAATCATTTATAGCTAAAGAACTATTTTTGGTCAAAACATAGATCAAATTTCCAGAATTGACGTTCTATTACTCTATTCACCTTCAAGGTTTGCCAGCCAATGTATGATCTGATGATGCAAAACCCAAAAAAAAAGAGAAAACAAAGCAACAAATGACTATTTACAAAAAAAAGAACAAAAACTATTTACCAAAAAAATACTATTTACAAAACTATTTGCAAAGCTATTTACAAAGGTAGCCTGAGAACTAGAAACCAACACTAAGCTTGGAATTAATTCTTCAAGAATTTCCCATTGATAGGTAATGGGACATCTTCTCTAGTCAAAGTCTTGAGTCTATAAGTACTATCTCCTAAAAATTTAGAAACTTTGTAAGGACCTACCCATAACTTGTCAAACTTACCATGTTCACCTTTAAGCTCATGGGTTTTATCCCAATATAAGACTAAGTTAGATATTTTAAAAGTTTTTAATCCAGCCCTTTTTTCAAACCATTGTTTTACCACAAACTGATGCCTAGCAAAATGATCTATATCTCGGGTGTGTTTTTCATCTAAGTACATTAATTGCAACAATCAAGCTTCAATTTGATCATCTAATCCAATATATTCTTGAGAAAATTGCCAAGTAGGGATTTTCAAATTTATTGGAAATATAGGGTCTACCCCATAAAATAGGTGGTAAGGAGAATTTCCTAATGTGGATTCATCCTAGTACGATCTATCCAAAGGGAAAATTTTAACAAATAATGTCATTCTCTAGTATTCTTTTCAACTAATTTCTTAATTATATCTAGCAAATTTTTGTTTAACAATCCTGCTAATCCATTTCCCTACGGATAATAGTTAGATGAGAATTTCAATGTTATACAGTATTCAAATTCCTAATTAGAAAACTTTAACGAGGAAAAGGCAGGGCCCTTATCACATACCAGTGCATATAGTACTCCAATCCTGGTAATAATGTTTTCCTCCAAAATTTTGATTACCACCTTTGTGGTGTATTATTTGCTAGGATACACTTCAGTCCATTTGGTGCAATAATTTGTAGCAGTCAATACAAAATTTTGGCCTATGGATGATGGAGGATTGATAGTGCCAATGAAATCCAGCCCCCATTGTGAAAAAGGATGCATTTCCATCACTGATTGTAATCGTTGAGCATTAAATCTTCCTTTATCTATCGTGGTTTCACATATGTAACAATGTTTCTTGTGTTCATATGTATCTTTAAAAATCATTAGCCAATAATAACCAACTCTCAAGATGAAGTGTGCAATAGCTAAAGGTGCTCCATGAGTTGTTCCAAACTTATCATGTGATTCCCTTAACACTTCATTTGCTTCCATCCTATTTAAACATCTTGGATAAATTCCTTCATGGTTTCCTTTGAATAGAGCTCTTCCTTTAATCATATAACTCTAATATTTTATCTTGAGGGATCTTCTTTGATTTCTTTGCATATAATTAGGGCAAGTATGGCTGACTAAATAATGCCATACATCTGAATACTTGTCTTTTTGGTCTTTTACAATATAGAGTATATTGCTGGCTAGATATTTCTAGATCAATATCAGTAATAGATTTGACCAGGGCTTGTCCTTGAACCAGATTCATGGGTATAATATCTAAATATAATTCTTGTAAAATCATAACCCATTTAGCTCTCTTTTCACCAAGCTTGCTTTGTGTTAGAAACATTTTCACTGCAACATCTAGAATAATAGCCTTGACTATACTTCTAAGGATGTAATGTGTGAATTTTCATACTGCTTTAACCAAATCAAAGGCTTGTTTCTCAACATCTATGTATCTTAACTCTACTTCTTTAAATGGAGCACTCATAAAAGCAATCAACTTTTCTTCTTTGTTCTTTCCCCTCTATGTTAGTACCATTGCACAAGTATGGCAAGAAGAAAAAGAATAAATGTAAAAAGTCTTAACATAATCCAGACTTACCAGCATCGATGTTTCTATAATTGTAGGTTTCATATTCTCGAAGGAAAGTTTAGCTTCATTTTTCCACTCTATGTTAGCATCTTTTTTCAACATATCATTGAGTGGTTTTACTATCTCAACAAATTCGGTGATAAATTTTTGGACGAAATCAATTTTACCAAAAGACGATTTCAATTATTTATTACTTCCTTAGGGTTTTAGCTTGAGAAATGCACTTAATCTATCTAGGTCTATTGAAATACCTCTTTTATAAATAATGTGTCCCATCAGTTTACCTTCAGTTACCCTAAAAATACATTTCTTAGGATTTAGTGAAATTCCATAAGTTTTGCACTTTTGCAATATTTCTCTGAGATCTCGAACATGATCTCCTCTATTATTTGAAAATAATATATCATCCATGTAGATGATAATAAATTTTCCTATAAAATCAGAAAAGCATAATTCATATCTCTCTAGAATATAGCTCCAACATTTATCAATCTTAATGGCATCCTTTTGTACGCAAAAGTTCCCCATTTCGTGGTGAATGTTGTCTTCATTCGAACTTCCTTTGTTACCATTACCTAATTATACCTAGAGAATCCATCCAAAAAGGACGTCATTTGTGAACCATTAACAATATGTAATACTTCTTCTATTGAAGGTAGTGGATAATTACCTTTTTTAGAAGCCTAATTAAGATTCCAAAAATCTACACATAACCGTATGTCTCCATTCTTCTTCCTGATAGACACCAATTTTTCCACCCAGGTAGAATGTCTAATAGGAAATATTATTTGGGCTGAGTGAAGCTTTTGGACTTCCTTTTGGATCATTGATTCTAAGAGCATATTTATTGGCCATTGCTTCTATCAGAAAGGATTTACATCAGGCTTTAGCAGTATTGTATGAGTAATGACAGAAGTATCATAGGTTTTCAAGTCTTCATATGTCCATGCTATAACCTTCCAATAATCTCTGAGTGCCTGAGCGGTATTTCTTCTTTCTTATTTAGTACACACCTTTCCTATAAGCACATTCTTAGGATCTTCTTTACTATGCAAATTGTACAATTCAGAATTCCCTCCATCACTCCAGGGCAAGTCTTTCTATCAGACTATCTGATCTATATAAAAAAATCACTCTAACTCAATTATCCCTTTCAGAATACTATTATCTTTAGCCTAAGCTAATTCTTCATCTTGAATCTCTCCATCGGGGCGATCTATTTCTTCTAATATTTATGCTTCAAAGATACCAAAGTTAGTAATAAATTCCAATATGTGTTGATCATCTTTGAACACTTGCAAATTTGTAACATTATCAGGAATCGAAGGTAACTACACCAACTCAACTGTAAATCTTCGCAAACCTGAAGCATCTAAAGGTTTTAGAGCACTAACAACAGTTTCCAAAGCATCGTCTCTTTGATTAAATCTTCTTGGAATGTGAGTAATGTTGAAAGCATCAAAATCCTCTATTAAATCTCACACTCTATGTCAGTAACTAGACAATCTCTTGTAATGACAAATGTACTTCTTTTGAACTTGTGTGACTACCAACTCTGAATCACCAAACACCTTAAGAATCTTGACTTTCTTTTTGATTGCAGAAATCAAATCATGGATGAGAGCTTCATATTTTGCTACATTGTTAGTACATTAAAATTACAATATATAAGTAGCAAGAAAATATTTACCTTGCAAACTAATGAGCTTGACTCCAATTTCAATCCCTTGTTTCGATTTAGATCCATCAAACCTAAGAATCTAGGATTGATCATCGATAACTGCAAACTTACCATTCTTAAGAGTTGTCAAATTAACATTTTCACTCTGTGTAATTTGTACTTTATCTCCATGTATTTCTGGTTTATACCTTTTGATCTTAATACATTCTAGATAGTGTTGGTTTTCAATTTTGTGAATGATTTCCTATAGACACCTGATTTTGACCACTTCCATATGATCAAATCACCCTCACATTCCTCTATCCTACATCATTAAGTCCTATTAATTAAATAGTTTATTATTTGATTAATATTTCATCTCAGCCTAACGTCCCCTAAGGTATTTAATTAATTAATCAAATACCTTACCCCATTCCTCTCTAAATTAAATAAAAGATTAATTTATTTAATTTAGTCATTTTTAAATCAATTTTTAATTCATCTTCTTCTCTCTCCTCATGTCACATCCTCCATAATCCCCTCTTAATCCAAATTAATTTAATTAATCTATGATTAAGGTGTGCACATCCCTAATCATAATTAGGGTCACATCCTCGATAATCTTCCACTTGCCCTTAATCTGTCATTAGTCCATCTAATCCTATATTTGCACAAATTTAATCACTGGTTATGCTAACCTAATCCTCATGCCATTTATGTCATATGTCCTTATTCAACCTTTATTAAATTATTTCTCCTTTTGGAGAAGGCATCCCCTTCCTCATGTGAATTTAAAATTCACATTTATTTCCCCATGCATCCTATGTGGAATTTTTAATTCCACTTTATTTCTCCAACACCGTTGGAGGAAAAAATCACTATTTAAAATTCCCCTCCCAATCCCAAGTTCAAATCTGCACAACCAAGGGATATTTTAGAAGAATTTAAAATTATTCTATTTTCACATCATCCCATGATATGGGTAGATTAGACAAGACTTAACTTTTCCACATCATATCCACCTCATCTCCCCTTGTCTACCTCATCAGACACATGTCAGCATGAGATTCCTTGTGAGTTATCAAGTCACCCTAGCCCTTGATCTCCATCTTGGATGCATCTCATCCATCCATTGGTTTAGAGACACTTCCCCTAAAAGTAGTGGGATTTCCTTCATTTTGGTAACCACTCAATCACTTAAACTCTCAAGCAAACACTTAGAAATTTTCATGCAATCATATACTATATAGAATACCTCAATTATTGCAGCCTTTATAGCCACCATCTTACATGTATGCAACTACCCATATCCACCATTGCATTCCTCATCACCTCACCATCATCTAGAGCTAGGATTTGAGCCATTTCTCTAAGCAAGGAGCACACAATCAAGCATGAAAAAGGGGCAACCAAATCATCAATTTAAACAAGGTAAAAGGTTTCATTTCTTGTATTTTATTTGAATTTAACTTAGGCTTATCATTAAGTGTTTTTTAGTGCTTCCTCTTAGAATTTTTATTTTTTTTCATCTTTAGAGTAGGAAAAACACTGCACACACTTCTAGAATGCTCGGTGGGACCCTTGTCACAGGTCTCTTTCATGTTTTCTTGTTGTTTAAATTTTACAAGTTTGGGTTTCACACAAAGGGGTGAATTTTCCCTAGATGGTAAAATACACTTAATACAGAGGTGGATCTATAGTAGACACAGGTGAACTTTCTCCTACCCTTTTGGTGAAAGGGCGAACCTACATCCACTTATCCCAGACAACTATTTCAGAGGCAGATTTGCTCAGGACAACTTGAATGAGTGAACCTATTAAAGGAAAGGAGATTTTTCTCAAGTTAAAGAGGCATAAGAGTGTATGCCTCTCCATCAAATAGGTGAATATGATACTACCTCTCCAGATGACAAGTGATCTTGCATCATAGATAAAGGTGAACTTGAACTGCATAGAGGAGAATTTGAGGTAATCCAAAACCTTCAATTTCTTGATTTGATCTTTCATTTGATTTCGGTTCTGGATACTAATTCGCTCACTCTTTTGTTTTTGATTGCGCTATTTCACTAATGATTTGTGTATATTGTCCTATTTTTGATGAAGAACAAAGGTGAAATTACTAACATTTTTATTGTAGGATGATCGATCGAAGACCCCTAGATTAGATTATCTGTCTTTTTTTAATAGTAATTTAGGTATAGGTAGACTTAATTAAAGGGTCAATTAACTTGTTTGTTGTGTTTGGGAGTGGGTTTTTGATGTATGCACTCCCATTGCACTATACGATGATCCTAGGTGACTAAAAATCACAACTTGTTCTAGTCCAATTGAGTATAACTAGGAGTATTAGTATGTGTATGCTATCCCCTTGTGTTATGTGCGAGCCTAGGGAGCAGCAGAAACATCTAGTATTTCCTTCCATTTAGTGAGACCTTCCTCATATTTCATCACTCAGGGGATGATCTCAACCATGTGTTACCGACGAGGTATATAAAGGGGGGAGAACAAAAGTTGTACCTCAATCTAGTCACGTCATATATAACAAAGTGTTGAAGCTAGGGTGATATCCAAATAAGACATGCAGGTTTGGTCTGAGTTTCCAATACCTTGTTGGGGCTCCCAATCCATGCTTGTGATAGGTTGGTTTTCATGATTGTGCCTCATGCACCCTCCTGGTGTTTCAAAGACTCACGAGATAGCCTATACAGCCTAGATAGAGACCCATGTTTCAATTGTGGCTTGGTGTAGTGCAGGGGATACACCCCATACCCCAAAGTTATTCATCACATACTCCCTTGGGTTGAGATAGGAATCCTCATGGTGAACTACAATAGTTCTTGAGGAGAGAGAGAAGGTGAGCCTGTTGAATTTGTTGATGACCCTACGCCACTGGATCTCTATCTATCCACCTTCGCAAGAAATGGTGATCCAGAGAACCACCTCGATATCATGAAGTATTAACCTTAGGGTGTCCCCTCAAGGTGGTGAGCCTACATCAAGTTATAAAATATTTAGTACTAATTTTAGGCTTGTGTTGTCTAGAGTGTCTTCTTGTGATATACCAACGCTTTTCGTTAGTCCGAGTCAGTCCAACTCAATGCTTCTTGTTTGTCATGTTTTCAATCCTTTTCCAAAGTCTATCCCTGCCCTCAGTGGTGAGTTTTTCTTATCACAAGGGCGAACTTGCCTTGTGGATAGGCGATCTTGTCCCTCACAGGGGTGAATACTTTTCATAGTCAGGTCAGGTCATCCTTTTGGTGAACCAACTCTTTTCAAGGGAAAATTTTCTCATGGGTCTCTTAGATAGGTGACTCTATGTCCGCCTATTCCTTGAATAGGCGATCTTGTCATCTTCATAGGTGATCCTATCATCTTCATAGGCGATCATGCATCTAAGTGAATTTGTTTGTGCATCTCCTTAGATAGGTGAATTTGTTGTCTGCAGGGTCGATTTCGTATCTGAGTCTCTAGTTTTCTGTCAATACATCCCTTGGAATAGGTGAACCCATTGCCCATAGGGATGATCCCATGTCTGGTCTATACCACCTGGTCCGTACACCCAAAGAAATAGGTGATCCCATGATAAGCGTTTCTGTGTCTGGTCTGTACACCTGAAGAAAGAGGCGATCCTAATAACTAGATAGGTGAACCTATTATTCATAGGGGTGATCATGTGTTTGTTCTATGTCATCCGCATTCATACACTTCAATAAATAGGAAACCTCACAAATTCCTATCCGTACAGTTCAAGATATGGCGGTCTTGCTAATCCTAGAGAGGCGATCCCGTTTGACACAAAGGCAATTTTGTTACCCTTAGAGGTGATCCCATTAGGCATAGAGGCAATTCTGTGGGCTTAGATAGGTGATCTCCTTACCTGGAGGGGTGATCCTATGATACACAGAGGCATATGTGTGTCCTATACAAAAAACTTGAGATTTAATCCTTTGGGCCACTGAAAGCCTATTGTTTTGTGAGTCTGTTACTGTGATCAATTTTTTTTTATTAGCATCCATCTTCCCGTAATCATCATTTTAGTCTATCTTCATTTTTCCAAAGTCATCAAATCCTCAATCAAATCATATATTGTATCTTAGGACATCCTTAGATTACATATCCATCATATTTTTATCAATCTAATTCCTTTAGACTTTATTTTAGGGATTTTTTATCCAATTGGGCTAGGTAACTAACCCTAATTGTCATCATCCATGTTCACTTAGGATTGTTATCTGTCCTAAGTTAGTAATCCTCCATGACCTTGTCAATCTCCTCTTATAATGAGGTAGATTTTGTGTCATGATCATCCTTTTATAATCCAATCCAATCATCAACATCACACATCATCAAGTTAAGCCTCTGAACTTAGTTCAAAGTTTGTCCTATCAATCTAATATGATCAATCATCTAATCATATCAACCCAATCCAATCAATCATCCGATCATATCAATCATCTTATATTATCAATTATTCAATCCAATCAATCAATCCAATTGAATCCAACCTAATCAATTATCCAAATCATCCCATCAATCATCCAATTGATCGATCTATCACCACAAAAATTCTTTGTCATCATTTAGAACACCATTTAAGTGTATCTTAGGGAATAGTATCACCTTAGTCACCTGGTCATTTTGCATTCTCATGCCCCTTAATCGATCGCAGGAAAAGAAAATCATGGAACAACAATAGTCCCAAGCTGCTCAGCCTCAACCTCCTAAGGATCAACCCACCAATGATGGCTCATCACAATCTAAGACTGAGATCTACACCTAATCTCCCTCAAATGAAAGCATGGTTAACCAACCCGAGCTCATAATTGACAAATATCTTAGTAATCCTACTAATCTATAAATGATGGATCATCTTCTCGATGAGAGTGGGGATAGAATCCTCGCCACATTACTCATGAAGGGTATCAAGCCATCATCAAGGTTTAATTTATCAAAATATGTTAATATTACACCCCCTATTCTACCATGAGATCCTTAGAATTCATAGGTCAATCCTAGTTCATTAGTTCCACAAGTCCCCAATTTACACCATAAGACACATGGTACCAACCTAGTTTTCATAATGATGTTTGTTATCAAATATTCCCACCTCCACATATTTCAGTAATGGGTACAACAACTGATCCTAATAATCTGCAAGGCCCCGATCCTAATACTTCTCTTGGCCTAGGTAATCCGCAAGGTCCTCCCAACTCTCAAGGCATGAACATCCCACAAGGTTCAACCCCCTTACCATTCACAATACCTCTCCCACCAAATCAATTGGGTCAATTATCAAGGAATACTGGGGGTAATGCATATAATCCTTTCACTATGTTGGCTCCACCTCTTGGTCCCACACACATATCAAACTTACCTCTGCATCCACCTCAAGGAAATATACCACTGCAAAAAACCCTATCACAACCTCCAACTTACAATCAAATCCCATCATAGACCCAAAAACCACCCTTGTGTCAAGCCCAGGGTAATCCATCACAACCCCCGCATCAATCGCAAGGTAATTCACAACAAACTCAAATCCTGCCACAACATCAAAAACCACCTTTGCACCTACCATAGGGTAATCCATCACAACCTCCCCATCAATCACAATTACCCCCTCAACAATCCCAAATACCATCTCAACCTCCTCAACAGAAACCACCATCCTACCAACAACCCCGTCAATATTCACAAATCTCGACACAATCACAACAATCCTCCCAAAAATTCTAGACAACCTTGCTACCCGATACTTATATCATCCTCAAAGTACCTATTATTTGCAATCCACTACATCCAGCCCTACTTCCAATTACTATTACTATAACCCACAACAATATCAACAACAATTGTCCTACACTAATCCACAAAAAACCCAACAATAGTTAACCTACACTAATCTCTAGCCATCACAACAAAACACCTATTACCAACAATCCAATCCATAACAACCTCTATATGATTCCCAACAAAAAACTACTTACAATTACCAATCCAACCCACAACAAACCCCATACACTTCTCAACAACAAATTGCCTACAACTACCAATCCAACCCATATTACTTCCAACAACCACTATCATATCAACATGGTGCCTCTTCCTCATATTACCAAGCCCTGCCATCATACCAACAAACTTACATTAATCCTCAATCCACAAATAATGGCCAATACCAAAAAATTGCTTCATATCCACCTCCCCCATCATATGATCAGTCTATTCCACCTTCGCCTCCATCACATTAGAAATATACCCCATACGATCAGTCCAACCTAGTAGGCCCTTCCTCGGCAATGCCAGTTAATAAAGAGTGGGAAGAGATGAAAACCACCCTCAAAGATTTGCAAGTGGGGACCTCCAAGAAGTCCTTTAAGTTTGAGTATATTTTCCCTTACTTGTTCGATTTGTCCATCTCACTTATCCCTTTCCCTAAACATTTTGAAATGCCAAAATTTGACAAATATAAGGGAAAGGGTGATCCAAGGAACCACTTGCAATAATTTTATACACATTGTTATGAAGTATCTCATAATGATAACTATATCCTCAGGTTGTTCCCTAGAAGTCTAACAGGACAAGCTCTAGATTGGTTTATGGGTCTTTTGAGGGGATCGATTTTTTATTTTTTTGATTTGTTAGAAAAAATCATTGCACACTTCTCCTTCAATTTGGAGGACATTGATATTCTAGATCTCATGAAAGATAAGAAACATGAGGGAGAAATATTTACAAGCTACCTACAAAGGTGGCAAGCCTTGGCTAGTCGGCTTAAATCCAATCTTCATGAGAAGGATTTGGTAACCATCTTTGTTGTGAATGCCCATCCTGAACTATCCCATAACCTATGCCTCCACTATGTTACCACCTTTGTAGAGGTAATTGAGAAAGGCACTACCATTGAGAGGGCCCTTATTACTAAAGGTCAAATCAAAATCTTTAACCAAGATAAAGATAAATCATCTAGAGATAAATCCCACTACTAGAACAAGAATAAAAATGTTGTCAATGATGGTGTCACCAACACTAAACACATCCAAGTAGCTAACACTTCACAAAAATTGTAGTATGTCCCCAATCCGCAATCAGTTTCTAACAACATATCTATGCCACATGGTGTGCCCCATCCTCCTCCATAGTCTACTCAATACAATCAAGGGAACAATAAGCGTGCATTCCCTTTGGGAGAATCCTTGGATATAGTTTTCAAGAGGCTGTTGCAAGCTAATTATTCAATCACTTATCCTGTGACAAAGCCTTTTGATGAATCAAAACCCAAACCCGCCTAGTATAGAGAAAATGAGTATTGTGATTTTCACAAGATTAAAGGTCACTCCACTAATAACTGTCAAGGACTTAAAACTTATATCCAAGATCTTTTAAATCGATGTGATATTGTACTAGATGCAAATCAGGCTACATCATCTAATTCTCAATTACATATGTATCAAAATTCCTTCCCTAAGCACAATCAAGGTCCCAGTACCTCAAATACAAACCCCAGGTCCAGTGATAACATCTAGAATAACAAAACTAATAATATCAGTTATAAAAATGTACCCTATAACTATGATGGCATTGTTATGTGCATTAATCAAGTAGAGTCACAAGTATCTATGATTTATGTCAAAGGAAAAGACCCTCAATATTTTGTTACCACATGTCGTACCCGCATATTAGTTCCCAGACCTTCCACTTCATCTCATCCAACTTCTATGAGCTCACAATACAATATCCTTGACCATCTTGGTAAGACTCTAGCCCAAATATCCATTATGGATTTGATTAAGTCTTCCTCAATCCACCAAGAAATCCTACAAAAGCTCTTCAAGATACGCATGTGCCCAACAATATTGATCCTACCCAGTTACAAACTTTAGTAAGACATTTTTCATCCACTTATCATTTGGGATTCAACCAAAATGATATGTCACCAATTGACTCATCCCATAACTGTTCCCTACACATTGAGGCCATTGTCGCCCACCATAAGGTAAAATGTGTCTTGGTAGATAATGGATCCACCCTCAATCTATATACCTTAAATTTTGTAAAATAGGTAGGATATACTCATGCTGACTTGCATAATCAGACCATTACAATAAAGGCATATGATAACGTAGAAATGAACTCATAAGGTATCATTTGTCTTCCTATTCAGGCTGGTTCCGCTTTGTATTACACTACCAGCCATGTCCTTGATCTGGATCTACCATACAACCTTCTCCTTGGACGACCATGGATCCACACCATGTAGGCCATGCCATCAACTTATCACCAATGCCTGAAGTTCCCATACAATGGGGTTGAAGTAACCATTCATGTAGATACTCAACCCTTCAAGTACTGTCATGCTCTAGAAACTTATTTCTTGCATTCCCAATACTATCTAGGTGTTGAAGTGGGGCCACCTCAAGCATCACCTTCCAATCCATCATCCAACACATCATCCACTCTATCCACCACATTTGAATCCACCATTACCAAGGTCTAGATCATTGATAAGGGTTGTGGAGAATATGAGATGCATACAACTCTTAATGTGGCAACTATGCCCCCCTCTCCTTGCATATATGGCCAAACTTCTCAATCAACACCAAAGGAAGAAGTGAATACAAAAACTATCAGCACCAAGAATGTGGTCTCTACCACTTGTTAGTCCCCAGGAACACTACAAGATCAAATGGAGGATGATGTCTATCAATGGGTCTACAAAGAGGAAACTGATCTATCACCTCCCCTCATTGAATACTTCTAGGAGATTTATCCCCATGCTTCAAGGTTGGCAAAAAAATATAACTATCAAGAGGGAGGTCTTGGCATAGGAGAGCATGAAAGACTACAACCCGTTGAGACACCTATATGACTTAAAAATTTGGGCCTAGGCTATGAAAAAAATCAAAAGGGTCCTGCACCATCCACTAGCACCTCGAATAATGTCAACTCAGATAATAATTTCCTCAATGAAAAACCTAAAGAAGAAGCCATCATACTCTCATATGATGAAGTAGATCTCCCTTTGTTGAGAAATGGTGCCTCAATTACCAGTTTGGACCTCTGTTAGGAAAGGACTTGGTGAAAAATGTCTTGCTTCTGCCCTTAACTGCTTTACCACGACGATTTAGTTTTTCCTTGGTGGTACCGCGGTGGTGACCTGGTGGTTACCGCTTTAGCGTGGGTGGTGAGTCCACTCACCATGGTGGCCATAGTGAGGCCGCCTACGTTTTGTCTGGCGGTTACTACCACACTGTGGGTGGTGATTTCACTCACCACGGTGGCCGCGGTGAGACCGCCAGCCACAGTGAGACTGCTAGTGGTCACCGCCCTACCACGGGGTGGCTTGGCAGCCCCCATGGAAGCGCGGTATGACCGCCTATGGTCTATCTAGCAGTTACCGCTGCATCGTGGTAAGGTTGAATGGCCTCAGTGGTGGCATGGGGTAGACAGAGATAAAGCTCGAATGATCTCACCGCGACACCATGGGGTGAATTTGTGAGATTGGTGGTAGTGTGGGTAAAGTCTGGATGAGCTTGAGCGAGTTCACCGCCATACCATGACAGATGAAGATGAGCTTGGTGGTGGCGTGGTAGGAGCTTGGATGGACTTGGAACTTGGTCAATGAAGCTTGACTGAGCTGGAAACGTGGCTCAGTGCCAGGATGTTGATTGGCTAAAAGCCAAAATAGTTAAAGGCAGTTATTGTAGGCTGAGTTTCAACTAGAGACATGACCTGATTTAGGCAAGGAATTGAATGCCTGGGTGGCCCGATGCAAGAAGATATGTCAGTGAAGATCAAACAACATGATTGGATGATCGGTGCATGAACCTAAATTCTACGATTGGGTTGTGACATTGAATACAAATGTAAGACTTGACAGTCGAGTACATTATACATATGTAACTCAAAAGGTGACGGTTAAGTGAGTAAGAAGTTGCTAAGAAAGTAAGAACTTTGACTATTGCTATGAGCTGATCAGAGAGTGAACACTCAAGCTTGTATGTAATATTTCATTACTATAATACAAATTGGCTTTGCTTGGTGTGGTGGGTTTTTTACCTGAAAATGTTTTCCCACGTAAATACTTGTGTCTATTTGTGAATGCTTATTTTTTGTTATCTCTTATTGTTGCATGTATTCATCTCAGTAGTTTTAAGAAGCTATAGAACTCATTTTTTCTCTTCTCCCCTATTGTATTAGTGTTAAGGGAAGGTATTCTGCACTAATGTCTTTCCCTTCAAGTGGTATCAAAGCCTGGCCAGTTGTGTTATCCTTGATTGAAAGGTCAGTTTTTTGTGCTAATATTGTTTCAGTGGGAGTCTTGCATTGTTAAAACTTTTTTTTATTTGAGATGGCGAGTACATCAGGTAGAGTAGAGATTGAAAAATTGAATGGCAGAAACTTTGAGTTATGGAAACTCAAAATGGAAGACTTGCTAGTAGATAGAGACCTCTAGTTAGCAGTATCTGGAACTATGCCACAAAGTATGAAGCAAGAGGATTGGGACCTTGCTGATAGAAAAGCAAGAGGTTTGATAAGACTAAGTCTGGCTGATTCTCTACTCCTGAACGTCCATGAGGAGAAGTCTACAGCTTTATTATGGAAGCAGCTTGGTGATATTTATCAGGGAAAGTCTCTAGTAAATAAGCTATTCTTGAGGAAGAAGTTGTACTCCTTGAAAAAGAAAGAAGGTGTATCTGTTGTAGACCATTTGAACTCGTTTAACATGAATGTTACTCAGCTGGCATTTGTAGGTGTAAATATTGAGGAGGAAGATCATTGCATGCTCCTGTTGTGTTCATTACATAACAGTTGGGATCATCTTGTGATGGCTATTGGAAGTACTACCACTACTTTCAAGATGGAAAATGTTTTTGCCTCACTATTGTTTGAAGAGATGCAGAGGAAGTCTTTAGAGATGGAAAAAGAGGCCCTTGTTGTTCGAGGTAGACCAAAGGAGAAAGGCAAGAAGAAGGAAAATAAGTCCAAATATAAATTTGTAGGGAGATCAAAGTCTCCTAGTAAAAATTCCAAGGTGAGATGTTGGAGCTGTGGGAAACCTGGTTATATCCGAAAGGATTGTAAGGAGAAAAATAAGAAGAATGATTCAGATAATACTCTTCTCAAAGTGATGCAAATGCCTTCATTGTAGCCTTGAAAACTTAGGCATCATATGATGTCTGGCTGGTTGACTCAGGTGCATTCTTTCACATGAAATCCCATAGAGAATGGTTCTCTAAGTACGAGAAGTGTGATGGTGGAAAGGTGTACCTAGCAAGTGATTCAATGCTGGAGATTGTTGGTAGAGGAAGAGTCAAAATTCAGTTTCCTGATGGTAGAGTCAAAGGAATTGGTGGCATACTGCACATACCAGGTCTGGCTCATAATCTTCTTTCTATCAGTAAGTTAAATGATGCTAGTGTAGAAGTTTCTTTCTCAAGTAAAGGATGTAAAATGGCTAGAGGTGTAATGGTGTTGGCTAAGGGTGTTTGTACTAGCACTCTGTACAAGCTGGATGCATGCCCTATTCAAAGTAGCAATACCTTTGTAATGTTAAGAAAAATTATTCCTATAGAGGAAGATGAAGACACTTCTCTGGCTATAAATGCTTTGGAGGTAAAAATCCCAACAAAGAATACTATGTTGTGGCATCATAGACTAGGTCACATAGGTGAGAAAGGTTTAAAAACCTTGAAGAATAAAAATATTGTATAAGGGCTTGATGATTGTAACCTTGAGTTCGATTTTTATGAACAATGTATTTATGGAAAACAACACCGTGTTTCATTTTACTCAAGTCCTCATAAATCTTCTAGTATACTGGATTATGTTCATTTTGATGTGTTTGGTCCAGTTAATGTTCCTTCGTTATTGAAGTCTAGATATTATGTTTCTTTTATTGATGACTATTTGAGAAGGGCATTTGTATACTTCCTTAAAATTAAATCATAAGTGTTTAGTTAGTTTAAAGAATTTAAAACTTTGGTAGAGAATTAGACTAGAAGGAAAATTAAATGTTTGAGGATAGACAATGGCGGTGAGTTTTGTTCTATAGATTTTGAAAGGTATTGCACAGATCATGGAATTAAAAGGCATAAAACAATACCTTATACTCCACAACAGAATGGAGTTTCTGAAAGGTTGAACAGGACGCTGATGGAAAAGGCAAGGAGTATGCTGAGCAGTATTGGTCTGGAGCAGAAGTTTTGGGTTGAGGCTATGGCTACAACATGTTATCTGGTAAATCGTTATCCTTGCTCTACTCTTGTTGATAAGACACCTTTGGAAGGATGGTCTAGTAAGAATCCCTCTCTCAGACACATTTGTGTCTTAGCTGTGAGGCAAATGAGAAAAGACCAAAGTTGGATAACAAGGCTATTAAATGTATTCTCATCAGCTATGGAGTTGGTGTGAAAGGATACAAGCTTTAGAGCCCTGTTATTGAGAAGGTTTTGTACAAGAGAAGCGTTATATTTTATGAGCTGAAACCTTCAGTAAGTGATCAACAACTTGAAATAGATCAAAGAGACAACAAGAATGATGCAGTTGAGATTCCTCAAACTCCAAAAAAGGAAGAACTGCATGGTGTACCTGATACTAAGGAGAGCTCAAGTAGCTTTGAGAGTTTTGATGATGAAGAACCACAACCTCAGCCAGTAAGAAGGTCTACATGAGAAAAATAGTGACCTAAAAGGTATGGTTTCTCAATGTTAGATTCAAACTATGCCTATGCCTCAATTACTAGCACTGATGAGCCTAAGACTATAAAAGAAGCAATCATCATGACTGGTTCAAGTTCTTGACTGGAGGCCATGAATGAAGAAATAGATTCATTGAAGAAGAATGAAACCTATGATTTGGTACCTTTTCCTAAAGGGCGAAACCCTGTTGGTTGTATGTGGGTATTCAAAAAGAAGACTGGTCTTGATAGCAGTGTTCAGAAGTATAAGGCAAGATTGGTTGCAAAGGGATTCTCCCAGATTGAGGGAATTGACTATGGAGAGATAGTTTTTCCCCTATAGTAAAGCTGACATCCATCAGATTTATGTTATCATTGGCAACGACATATGAATTTGAAATTGAGCAGATGGATGTGAAGACAAATTTTCTCCATGGTCAGATGGAAGAAGAAATTTATATGTCCCAGCCTGAGCATTTTGTTGAAAAAGGTAAACAAAATCTAGTTTGTAAGTTAAAGAAATCTCTGTATGGTTTGAAGCAGTCTCCTAGAATGTGGTACCATAAATTTGACACGTTTTTGTTATCTATGGGATTTGTGAGATCAAAATCCGATCATTGTGTATATTATAAATCTAAAAATGATCGTGTGTTTGTTATTACCCTGTATGTGGATGATATGTTATTCATAGGAAATAGCAATACTATGATTTCTAATCTTAAATATCAGTTGTCTGCAAAGTTCGAAATGAAAGATCTTGGTGCAAAAAGCTATATTATGGGAATGGAGATAACTAAGGATAGAACAAGCAAAAAGCTTTGGGTAAGTCAGATAAGTATGTCAATACTGTTATGGAGAGATTTGGTATGAATGACTGCAAGAAGTTAGTTGTTCGAGTTATGTAGGGAATGAAACTATTTGTTGAAGACTATCTAAAGTCTGCTACTGAGATGGAGGACATGACCAGGGTGCCTTATGCAAGTTCTATTGGCAGTTTAATGTATGTAATGGTCTGTACAAGACTAGACATTGCCCAAGCAGTGGGAGTTCTAAGCCGATTTATGGAAAATTCGGGAAGATCACATTGGGATGTTGTGAAGAGAGTGTTTAGATATTTGAAGGGCACTTTAGACTATGCTCTGTGTTACCATGGAAGTTTGGTTGCATCACAAAGAACACTCAACATTCAGGGATATGTTGATTTTGATTGGGTAGGGGACATTAATAGCAGGAGATCCACCAGTGGGTAAACATTCATGTTAAATGGTGGAGCAGTCGGTTGGATGAGAAAGCGACAAGCTGTAGTTTCTCTATCCACTACAAAGGCAGAGTACATGGTAGCAACTCATGCCTACAAGGAAGCAGTTTGGATGAGTAGATTATGTTCAGATATTGGTTTTAATTTAGGGCAGATTATAGTCTGTTGTGACAGTCAGAGTGCCATTTTTTTGGAAAAGAACCCGATTTTCCATGCCAGGATGAAGCACATTGATGTGTAGTATCACTTCGTGAGGGACATGGTTGAAGATGGAAAGGTCTGTCTTGAAAAGGTCAATACTTTGAAGAATGTTGTAGATGCATTAACGAATCTGGTGAGCACAAACAAGTTCAAATGGTGCGCAAAATCTATGAGCCTTGGGGCCTATCACCGTCAGTAATTTTTTGAAGTCAAGAGGAAGCTAGGAATCTTCATCAAGTGAGAGCATGTTGAGAAATGGTGCCTCAATTACCAGCTTGGACCTCTGTTAGGAAAGAACTTGGCAAAAAATTTCTTGCTTTTTCCCTTAACCACTTTACTGCAGTGGTCTGGTTTTGCCTTGGCGGTACTGCGGTGGTGACCTGGTGGTTACCGCTTCACCACGAGTGGTGAGTCTGCTCATCATGGTAGCCACGGTGAGGCCACCTGCGTTCTATCTGGTGGTTACCACCACACTGTGGGCGATGAGTTTTCTCATTGTGGTGGTCGTGGTGAGACCGCTCACGATTTGCTAGGTGATCATTGCTCTACTGTGGGGTGGCCTGGTGGCCCCCACAGTAGCGCGATATGATCACCTGCGGTCTGCCTAGCGGTTACCACGGTAAGGCTGAACAAGCTCGGTGGTGGCACGAGGTGGACAGAGACAGAGCTAGAATGAGCTCATTGCCACATCGTGGGGTGACTTTTCAAGCTCAGTGGTAGCGTGGGTAAAGTTTGGATGAGATGGCGAGTTCACCGCCATACTATGACAGGTGAAGACGAGCTCGGTGGTGGTGTAGTAGGAGCTTAGATGGAATTGAAACTTAGTCAACCAAGCTTGACCGAGCTGGACCGAATGTTAGAGTGATCAGTGAATGTCAGAAGGACACGTGGCTCAGTGCCAGGATGTTGATTGGCTAAAAGCCAAAATAGTTAAAGGCAGTTATTGTAGGCTGAGTTTCAGCTAGAGACAGGACCTAATTTAGGCAAGGAATTGAATGCCTGGGTGACCCGATGCAAGAAGATCTGTCAGTGAAGATCAGATAGCATGATTGGGTTGTGGCATTGAATGCAAATGTAAGACTTGACAATTGAGTACATTATACATATGTAACCCAAAAGGTGACGGTTAAGTGAGTAAGAAGTTGCTAAGCAAGTAAGAACTTGGACTGTTGTTGTGACCTAACCAGAGAGTGAAGACTAAAGCTTGTATGTAATATTTTATTACTTTAATACAAATTGGCTTTGCTTGGTGTGGTGGGTTTTTTACCTGAAAAGGTTTTCCCACATAAATACTTGTGTCTATCTATGAATTCCTATTTTCTGTTATCTCTTATTGTTGCATGTATTCATCTTAGTAGTTTTAAGAATCTATAGAACTCATTTTTACTCTTCTCCCTTTTTGTATTAGTGTTAAGGGAAATTATTCCGCAGTGTTGTCTTTCCCTTCACCCTTCCCTTTTTGAATCTACCTCATTCTTTTCCATTATCCTCTCCCTTTGTCACCTCGACCTAATTGATTAGGACCTACCAAGGAGTGCACCTATGGATATATTTCCTTTAGAGGACACTTATGCACATCTCATGGTATTTGGGGAATATGAATACCCTAATTGAAAAAGAAAAAAGAAGAAAAACAAAAAAGAGTCACTTGGTGAAAACCTCTCTAAGGCACTTTCTGACTCGTCAAAAGTAAAAATAAAGGGTGTATTTGATAGTGAAAACCTTGATGAGGTGCTAGAGGATGAGGATGTTCATATTCCCCTTGTTGGAGCTCATTTATCTAAACAATCTTCAATTCTGATCGAGGAGATGCAAGAAATTAACCTGGGAATAGAAGAAGAGCCTAAAATCACCTATGTGGCCAAGTCATTGTCAGAGAAAGAGTATCCTATCATTGTCAACCTCCTAATGGAAGGGATCATCAACTTTGCATGGTCCTATTTGGATAATCCAAGATTGGATCCTGCATTAGTTGTGCACCACCTTGATGTTCATTTGGATGCAAAGCCAATTAAACAAAAGCTCAAGAAAATGCATCCCCAAGTGGCCCTACTTGTTAAGAAAGAGCTGGAAAAACTCCTAGAGGTTGGATTCATCAGACCTATTGACTACTCTGATTGGATATCCAACATAGTACCTATGGCTAAGCCAAATGGGAACATTAGAATTTGTACAAACTTTTGAGATCTTAATAAAGCTTTCTCGAAGGATGATTTCCCACTCCCTAACATTGACATGTTGGTAGATCTTATGGTAGGACATGCTATGCTATCCATCATGGGTGGATTTTCTGGCTACAATCAAATTAAAATCGCACTTGAAGATCAAAATAAGACTACTTTTACCACCCCTAGGGCACTTTTTTCTACAATGTCATGCCCTTTGGCCTCAAAAATGTGGGGGAAACTTACCAACATGCAATCACCATCATCTTCCATGACCTCATTCATATTATAATGGAATATTATAGTGATGATCTACTAGGGAAATCCAAGACAAGAGAAGAGCATCCCACAATCCCAAGGAAAATATTTGAGTGGTTAGAATAGTACAAGTTGCACTTGAATCCAAAGAAGTGTGTTTTTGGCATCACATATAGTAAATTTTTAAGCTTCATAGTATCCAGAAGGGGAATTGAAGTGGATCCATTGAAATTCAAGGAAACAATGGAAATTCACCCACCTCGCAATCTGAAACAATTGAGAAGTCTGCAAGGCAAGGTACAATCTATTAGGTGCTTCATAGTCCAAATTGTTGATAAATGTTAGTCATTCACACAGATCTTATGCAAAGACATAACCTTCAAATGGGATCCAGAGTGTCAACAAGGTTTCACCAAGATCAAGGAGTACTTAGCTAACCTGCACATTTTAATGCCTCCCATTCTAGGTAAGCCACTCTTGTTATATATCTCAGCCACATCAGTTGCATTGGGGGCATTGTTGGCACAACATGATGATTTCTAAAAAGAATGTTTCATCTACTATATCAGCCAAACACTTGTGGTTTATGAGCTAAATTACTCCCCCATGGAAAAGGCTTGCTTGGCAGTTGTTTTCAGTTCACAAAATTTGCACCACTATATGCTCAGTCATCCTATCAAGCTAATATCAAAAGTTGACCCACTCAAATATCTATTATTCAGAACATCATTAACTAGCCGCATAGCCAAGTTGGTTATGTTACTAAGGAAATTTGATATAGAGTATGTGGACCATAAAGAAATCAAGGGGAAAGTGATAGTAGATCAGTTGGTTGATGCTCCTTTGATGACACATATCCATTAGTAGTTGAGTTTTCTGATGAAGGGGTCCTTACAGTTTTTTATTTTTTATTAGACTATAGGAATCAGGTAGCATGCCCCCCTATAAACTGTAGTGTGCCTGGTAAAAATTTTAACGTGACCGGCGATGCTGAAGGGGTCATTATAGTTTCAAAATTAGATACATGAACGCTATATTTTGATGGGTCATATACTCACAATGGAGTTGGTGCAAGTTTCCTCTTTGTCACCCTCAAGGTGATTATATTCCAAAGCCATTCAGGCTAGCATTTCAATGCACAAACAATATTGCTGAATATGAGGCTCTAATCATTGGTTTAAGAATCATAGTCCAATGGAATATCACTCGATTTCCCGTGTTTGGTGATTCTCAACTTATAGTCAAACAAGTCAGTGATGAGTTTAAAAAAAAATATGATAAGCTTTTACCTTACAAACGAATGGTGGATGAGTTCAATAAATATTTCACCTACATCCAGTTTGAGAAGATTCCTAGAGTGCAGACTAAGGCAGTTGATGCTATGGCTCCAATTGGTTCTCTCATCGACATTCCCAAAGACCGAATGAAATGTGAGTTCCTTGTCAAGAAAATATTAATCCCAACATACAATATTCTTGATAATGAGATGGTGTGCGATATTGTAGGTCTCGAATCACCCTGGTATCACAACATTTATGCCTACCTCCACAAAAACATCCTTCCACCTGAATATACCCATAACCAATGCAAATCCTTTATCTAACACACTTCTCGCTACACAATTTGGGAGATACACTTTATTGTTGAGGGTATGATGGAACTCTCCTTCGATCTCTCAATGAATCAAAATCTTGTATTGTATTAAATGATGTGCATAGTGGTTTCTACAGGTATCATTCTAATGGGATGGCCTCAGGAAAGAAAATTCTCAAATCAGGATATTACTGGCCCATCATGGAGCATGTTGCTTGTGAGTTCATGAAGAAATGTGTATTGTGTCAATGACATGTAGATCTAATCCATTCTCTTGCACATGATTTATAGACTATCATTGCACCGTGGCCTTTTTCACAATGGGGTTTTGACTTAATCAACAAGATTCACCCTCCTTCATCTAATGGTCACACCTTCATAATCACCTCCACTAAATACTTTACCAAATGCATGGAAGCCATTCCACTCTCCCAAATAATTGGTATTCAGATTTCTAAATTCATCCTCTTTCATATCCTTTGCAAATATGGTATCCCCTCCACTATCATTACCAACAATGGAAAACCCTTGAAAAACTGGTATATGAAACACCTTTGTGAAACCTATCACATCCAGCATCACCGGTCAACTCCTTGTTATCGTCAAGGTAATGGACAAGATAAGGCTACCAATAAAATTCTTATCAAAATTCTTAAATTTTTTATCAATAACAATAGTTGAGATTGGCACCTCCACCTTAATCTCGCCCTTTGGTCATATCACAAATCCATCCACACCCCCACTGGCACTACCCCGTATTCCCTCATTTATGGCACTGATGTCATCTTGTCAATTGAAGTCGAGATCCAGTAACTTTGTATATTTGAAGAATCTAATTAGTGATGAAGATGATCAAGTCACACAAAGTTAGTTTGAACTCCTAGATGAGAAGCGCATCAAGGCCTATAATCATCTACAAGCTTATCAACATCAGCTCAAAAGGAACTACATCAAGAGGTTCTATCTATGCCAATTCAATATCGAAGATGTGGTCTTGAAAGAAAATCAACATACCCAATAGGATTGAGAAAAGAAAGGTAAGTTTGAGGAAAATTGGCAAGGTCCATATGTTGTCACAACAAAATATGGTTTTGGGGAATTTTGTCTTGCAACACCTGAGGAGGAACCCTTGGAGGAGCCCATAAACATCATGCATCTAAAGCAATTTTACACCTAGGTCAGCTAGGTTATCCTACCTTGAAAAATACCAAAAAAAGTAAAAAATAATGAAAAATAAAAAAAAATCCAAAAATAGTAAAGAGAAATAATGTGTCCTATGGTGAAAACCACCCTTGGTGGTGACTTGGATAAGTACGTTTGGTGAAAACCTAGCAACAAGAACCATTCGTAGAGGGATTAATCATTATCTACCTTGGGTCCTATTTTACTTTATGCTTCCATTTGTCCTATCCGCATATCCTATCCTTGCATACTATTATACTCATCCTCACCTCAACATATTACCATCCATCACTTGGTATATTTTGATTGAGCATTGGATAATCCAGATTGACTATCCAAGATCCTGAGATTCTATCTTGAATCTGATCTTTTTTTCATCTATATATCCATGTCGTTTGGTCAGTCTCACATCCTCATTTAGGTTCCCCATCATGTCAGTCATCACTAGGTCATGTCGTCTTCAATCCTTTTGTTGAACTACATTGCCTCCACACTTTCACGTAGGCAAGGATAATCATTTGATCAACACTCGGGGCATTTTTTGTGTTGGTCTTTGTCATCCATCGATGTCTCCTTTGTCCCCTTTCCTCTTTTATCCATGGTCATTGGTCAATCCTTTTTATCAAACTATGTTGCCTATGTGCTTTCACATAGGCAAGGTTAATCATTTGATTAGCCCTCAAGTCATTTGTTGTTTTGGTCTTTGTCATCCATTGATGTCTCCATTGTCTTCTTTCTGCTTTTATCCATGGTTAGTGGCTAGTCCTTTTATCAAAATATGAGGTATTTACGCTTTCATGTATGCAAGGCCATCAATCGATGAGCCCCCATGACCATAGGTTTTTCCTTAGGGTGTGTCTTGGTTTTGTGTCATGTCATTGAGTGTGTCTCTATCTAACTGATTCCTAAAAAAATACATCAGTACCATGAGGTTTGATCAGTTTTGAGTATCCTGATTCATGTTGATCACTTAATCTACCCTCCATCTTTGGTCTTAATAGGATTTATCCTTGCTTTTATTTTACTGTATCAATCTCATCCACCTACTGATCCTATGGAAAAGGAAATTTGAAATTTATTGTGATCTTTTGGTGCAATTTCATTTTTTAATCATTTGATCTTCCTATTATGCTTTGTCAAGGTTTCCATAATCCATCATATCATGGTGCACTTTGATAGGTAAAAATAAGGGCATATCTTGATTTCTGGTGTGATCTTATCTTCCTGGTTGTCTCTCATAGTACCCACCAAGATCCTTGTGTTCTTGTGTTATGCTGGGGAATCCTTTGTGCTTGTGGTTATTCCAACATTAGTACTGAATAAAGCCATTGCAGCTTTGGGGTGTTGGGATAGAATCCTTGTTTGTTGTGTTTGTCTTATGCATTAGAAACTAATCACCCTTGGTTCTTCATACCCTAGCACATTGTGTCCTATACTATAGAAAAAATTAGTGCTCCTAATATGGAAAAATGGCATTAGGTTTGCATTTCATTTATCATCCCATTACATTGCATTTATCCCCATCCAATTCTTCCCCTAGCCTATGGTTAGTGATTTTTGGTTGTGAAAATTTTCTTCCTCCACATATTCTTCCTATCATGATTCCTATGGTTTTGACATGTGCACTATCACACCCATCATCATTCATCCCACTATGAATGATCATTATCCTTTAGGTTCATTTTATCACATTGCATTAGCATATTTATGGGTGTCATTGCCCATTTCATTTTTATCCTATTAGGTTGCATTGAATCGTGTTGTCATCCCTCATAATTGGTTCATTTTTAATTTTATTACTTCATTGCATGATCCATTTTCATTTCATCCATTTCATTTTATTATAATCTTAAGTTGTTTAGATTAATATAGATTTGTTATTCTAAGCATCTTAAGTTCATTTAATCCCATCCATTATCCATTGCATTATCATTTTCATTATCATATCATTTAATTCTATTTCATTTCATATCATTTCATTGCATTACCATTTCCATTATCAACTTAAGTTTTTTAGATTAATATAGATTTGTTATTCTAAACATTTTAAGTTCATTTCATCTCATCCATTATCCATTGCATTATTATTTTCATTGTCATATCATTTCATTCCATTGCATTATCATTTTCATTATCAACTTAAGTTGTTTAGATTAATATAGATTTTGTATTCTAATCATCTTAAGTTCATTTCATTTCATTATCATTTTCATTATCATATTAAGTTTTTTAGATTAATATAAATTTTTTATTCTAAGCATCTTAGGTTCATTTCATCTCATCCATTATAATTTTCATTACCATTTTCAGTTGTTCAGAGTTATTATTCTAAACACATTAATTCATTTTTCCACATACATTGCATTACATTACATTCATCACATATATTCATACTATGATCACGTGTACATATTACATCCATTACAAATTTTCATATCCCATCATACATACATAATTATCCATCACAATGCAATTAACCATATCATATTCAATCATCATATCATATCCCCATATGCATACATCAAAAATCACAATAGTATCACCACTTGCATCACACACCATAAGTATCATGTCCATAACATACATCATAAAATAATAAGTCATGTCACATCACATCCTGTATCCAACAAATGTTAGACATAATGCATATAATTCATATCATCCACATAAACATAGGCATAAACCATCATCATCACATGCATACAACATAATCATAATCATACACATGGACATAATAAATATTTGTGGCATCACACAACAATCACATAACATCGTCAATATCCATCACATAGCATATATATATGTCAAAAATATAGTGTCCATCATGAGTCCATCATAGTCCATAATAACAAGATCATAAAGTTCCACGAAAACCCATAATAATAGTCCATCATAGAGTTCATCAATGTCTATCAAATCTATCAAATAAAGGTGCAAGTGTCAGGAACTAACCAGATCAACTGACAACATCTGACACATCATGGTGTCCTAAATAAATAATCAATAAAGAATGCATGAATGATGAATAAATAAATCTCTGAAATATATACATAAGAATCTGTAGTCTCTTCCTATATGTACCAAATATCCCCCTACACTTGTCAAAATCAAAATCTTGTATCTCCTCCCTCTACCTACTTGCCTCGTCTACCAACTCCTTGAATTCACTATCTTTGTCTCCTTGTGTGTCCTGCAACTGATGCATCTCTCCCTACCTCCTCCATCTCCTCTTCATCTACCAATCCCCCTCCTCTGTGTCCTAGGTTGCTCCTACTCATCATCTAAAATGAAACCCAATGCACCTATGATCAAATCCATTTTGGTAATCCTCCTTGGCCTATGTTGGGCCCACCATGCTGAGTATCGCACCATAGTGCATGCATCCTTTGGTCCCCCCTCTATTTCCACACAATGATCATGACTTCCTCCCACATCTGGTGGGCATACTCATCTATAACCTGCTCTCCCCATATCACCCTGGACTCTCGACTAATCCATCTAAACATCTAGGGCACTGTTGGGATATCCTATTGAATCTTGTACTACCGGGTAACCCAATCAAGATTATGTAGCTCTATAATAAATGGATCTCACACAATCAAATAACATCACGAGTACAAGTGTCCCCTCCACCATTGATCATCTTCTCTCCATCCCGAAAACCGTTGCCCCATATAGGGCCTCCAAGTAATATCTCCATCTATGAACCCATCTAACCTTCATCACCACTCCAAAATTCATACTTCCTGGTAGTGTAATCTCCACCCATACTCTGATCCCCACCAATACACTACTAGAAGCATCTCATCTCTAACTCCAACAATTAGAATATTTGGTTGCGCCACACTAATATGCTCCCAGGCCCATAGCAGTGTAACATGTGTGATACTCAATTCTCATCTGTAATAGACCACATGAATATCTTGGTATAGCTATTCTAATATGCATGCCCCCCATGCAAAAACTCCCTCTTGCATCTCCACAATATGTCAGACAACCTCAATCATCTTGAGGCTAAAGAATCAATCGCTCTTGTTAGGATCTTGTTGATGAGTCCGCATAGGTACAAGGGTAAGGTTGTTATCCCTATACCCAAGCACATGTAAATATCTAACTCCTTCCCTTCGATGGGAAGGTCCATGAGTCCAAACACCACTCATACACTCCTATCTAATGATCACCTAGGTGATGCACTAATCAAGTGTCCATAGATTGGCAACCTAAAAATCCGCCATACGTCCTCCAAGGTCACTATCATCTCCTCTGTCAAGAGATGGAATGTCAAGGTCTTGGAGCTCCACCACTCCATCAGTGTTGTCAATAGAGGTCTATGTTCTCTAATGTTGGGATACCCCAACATGTGTAACAATCCTGCTCGATTCAATGTTATGTGATCCTCAGGGGTCATCGCCTCCAAAGTCACCTCCAACATGGCCAAGTGTCTCTCTCATATCCTCAAAGTCTTAAAGCTCTACATCCATGCCACCATTCTATCAAATTTTCTAACACTTCATTTCTCTCTTCTTTATTTTTCATCCCTGCCCTGTTTTAGCGAGTTCATCTCCATGTAAGATGGGTCAGCCCCTTCCACTTTCTAGTGTGTTTTCCTATCCAACTCACACATTCACCCCTCTAGTTTATTTTCATAGGTTTTCTTGTTCTACAAGCATCATTTTCCCTTTTTGATCTGGGCACAAATTCACCCTTTTTTTCCCCAGAGTTGAACTCATGTTCACCCCCTTTCCCCGATGGTAGATTTCACAATATCCCTTGTGTATTTACTTCCAAGTGGTGAATATGCATTCACCTTTCCCTTAAAGAGGTGGATTCACACCTGCCTATTCCCTTTTTGGAAAAATCCATGTCCACCCTTTTCCATTTTTGGTGATTTCACATTCACCTAACCCCTAACTCATTCACCCCTGTGTTTTGTAGGTTTTCCCTTTTTGAAGAGAGGTAATTTTGCAATCACCCCTCTTCTAGAGCATCCACCCCCTTTCCTCACCATTTCATTAGACCTGGTAATAATGTTTTCCACCAAAAAATTGATTACCACCTATGTGGTGCATTTTTTTCTAGGACACGCTTCATTCCATCTAGTGCAATAATCTGTAGTAGTCAATACAAATTTGTGACTTGCAAATGATGAAGGATTGATAGTTCCAATGAAATCCAACCCCCATTGTGAAAAAAATATGCATTTCAATCATCAATTGTAATACATGAGCATTAAATATTCCTTTATCTATTGTGGTTTGACATATGTAATAATGTTTCACGTGTTCATACATGTCTTTAAAAATCATTGGTTAGTAATAACCAATTCTCGAGATGAGGTGTGTAGTAGCTAAAGGTGCTCCATGAGTTTTTCCAAACTTATCATGCAATTCCCCCAACACTTCATTTGCTTCCATCCTATTCAAACATCTTAGATAAATTCCTTCATGATTTCTTTTGAATATAGCTCATCCTTTAATCATATAACTTTAAGATTTTATCTTAAGGGCTCTTCTCTAACTTATTTGCATATGATCGGGGCAAGTATGGCTGACTAACTAATGCCATAAATCTAAATACCAGTCTTTGTGGTCCTTTACATCTAGAGTATACTATTGGCTAGAGATTTGTGGATCAATCTGAACAATAGATTTACCAGGATTGTCCCTAAACCAGCTTCATGGGTATAATTTCCAAATTAAATTCTTGTAAAATTGTAACCCATTTAGCTCTCTTTTCACCAAGCTCGCTCTTTGTTAGCAACATTTTCACTACAACATCTAGAACAATAGCCTTGACTATACTTCTAAGGATGCAATGCCTGCATTTTTTGTACTGCTTTAACCAAAGCAAAGGCTTGTTTCTCAACATCTATGTATCTTCACTCCGCTTCTTTAAATGGACCACTCACAAAAGCAATATGCATTTTCTATTTGTTCGCACCCCTCTGTATTAGTACCGTTGCACAAGTATGGCCAAAAGTAAAAGAATAAATGTAAAAAGGTTTAACATAATATAGACTTACCAACATTGGTGATTTCGTAATTGTAGCTTCCATATTCTTGAAGGTGACTTTAGCTTCATTTTTTCACTCTATTTTAGCATCTTTCTTCAACATATCATTGAGTGGTTTTACTATCTTGGCAAATCTGGTGATAAATTTTTAGATCAAATTGATCTTAATGAAATATTATTTCAATTCTTTCTTACTTCTTGAGGGTTGTAGCTTGAGTTGCACTTACTCTGTCTGGGTCTATTGAAATACCTCTTTCAGAAATAATGTGTCCCAATAGTTTACCTTCAGTTACCCCAAAAATACGTTTCTTAGGATTTCATGAAATTCCATAAGCTTTGCACTTTTGCAATATTGCTCTGAGATCTCCAACATGATCTCCTCTATTCTCTAAAAATACTATGAGATAATCCATGTAGATGATAATACATTTTCCTATCAAATATTGAAAAGAATAATCCATATCTCTCTAGAACGTAGCTCCAATATTTATCAATCTGAATGGCATCGTTTTGTAAGTAAAAGTTCCCCATTTTGTGGTGAATGTTGTCTTCATCTGATCTTCCTTCTCTACCATTACCTGATTATACCTAGAGAATCCATCCAAAAATGATATCATTTGTGAACCATTAACAATCTATAATACTTCTTCTAGTGAAGGTAGTGGATAATTATCTTTTTCAGAAGCCTTATTAAGATTTTGGAAATCTACACATAACCGTATGTGTCCATTCTTCTTCCTAATGGGCACCAAATTTTCCACCTAGGTAGAATTTCTAATAGGAAATATTATTCGAGCTGACATAAGCTTTTGGAATTCCTTTTGGATCAGTGGTTCTAAGAGCATATTTGTTGGTCATTGCGTCTGTTGGAAAGGCTTTACATCAGAATTGCCAGTATTGTATAAGTAATGATGGAAGTATCATAAGTTTACAAGTCTTCATATGTCCATGCTATAACCTTCCAATAATCTTTGAGTGCCTGAGAAATATTTCTTCTTTCTTCTTTAGTACACACCTTTCCTATAAGAACATTCTTAGGATCTTCTTTAGTATGAAAATTTTACAATTTAGATTTCCCTCCATCACTCCAAAGCAAGTATTTCTATTGGATTATCTGATCTTTATCAAACATATGCTCCAACTCAATTGTCCCTTTTAGAATACTATTATCTTTAGCCTAAGCTAATTATTCATCTTGAATCTTGCCATCGGGGTGATCTATTTCTTCTATTATTTTCGCTTCAAAGATACCAGAGTTGGTAATAAATTCCAATATGTGTCAGTCATCTTTGAACACCTACAAATTTGAAACATTATTGAGAACCAAAGGTAATTGCACCAACTCAACTGTAAATCTTCTCAAATATGAAGCATCTAAAGGTTCTAGAGCACTGAAAATAGTAGCCAAAGCATCAACTCCTTGATTAAATCTTCATGCAATGTGAGTAATGTTGAAAGAATCAAAATCCTCTATTAAATCCCACACTTTGTGTCAGTAACTAGAAAATCACTTGTAATGAAAAATTTACTACTTTTGAACTTGTCTGACTACCAACTCTGAATCACAAAACACCTTAAGAATCTTGACTTTCTTTTTTATTGCAAGCATCAAACTATAGATGAGAGATTTGTATTTTGCTACATTGTTAGTAGATTGAAATTGCAATCTATAAGTAGAAAGAAAAGATTTACCTTCAACTTGATTAGCTCGACTCCAATTCCAATCCATTGTTTTGATTTAGATCCATCAAACCTAAGGATCCAGGATTGATCATCAATAGCTACAAACTTAGCATTCTTAAGAGTTGTCAAATTAAAAAATTTGATCTGTGTAACCTGTACTTTATCTCCATGCATGTATTTTAGGTTCAAACCTTTTGATCTTAATACATTCTAGACAGTGTTGGTTTTCAATTTTGTGAGTGATTTCCTATAGACACCTGATTTTGACCACTTCCATATGGTCAAATTCACCCTCACATTCCTCTATCTTGCATCCTTAAGTCCTATAAATTAAATAATTTATTATTTGATTAATATTTCAAATCAGCCTAATGTCCCCTAAGGTATTTAATTAATTAATCAAATACCTTACCCCATTCCTCTCTAAATTTAATAAAAGGTTAATTTATTTAATTTAGTCATTTTGTCTAAATGAATTAAATCAATTTTTAACTCATCTTCTTCTCTTTCCTCATGTCACATTCTCCATAATCCCCTCTTAATCTAGATTAATCTAATTAATTTTTGATTAGGGTGTGCACATCCCTAATCATCATTAGGGTCACATCCTCCATAATTTGTCACTTGCCCTTAAAATCAATCATTAGTCCATCTAATCCAATATTTGTACAACCTTAATCACCGATTATGCTAACCTAATCCTCATGCCATTTATGGCATATATCATTAGTCAACCTTTATTAAATGCTTTCTCCTTTTGGAGAAGGCATCCCCTTCCCCATGTGAATTTAAAATTCACATTTATTTCCCCATGCATCATATGTGAAATTTTTAATTCCACTTTATTTCTCCAACACCCTTGGAGGAATAAAGGACTAACTTAAAATTCCCCTCCCAATCCCAAGGTCAAATCTCCACAACCAAGGGATATTTTAAAAGAATTCAAAATTCTTCTATTGTCACATCATCCCATGATATGGGTAGATGAGACAAGACTTACCTTTTCGACATCAGATCCACCTCATCTCCCCTTGTCCACCTCATCTGACACATGTCAGAATGAGATTCCTTGTGAGTTATCAACTCACCCTAGCCATTGATCTCCTCCACCTTGGATGCATCTCAATCATCCATTGATTTTTAGGCACTTCCCCTAAAAGTAGTGGGATTGCCCTCATTTTGGTAACCACTCAATCACTCAAAACATCAAGCAAACACTTATTATTTTTTATGAAATCACATACAACCTAGCATACCTCCATTGTTGTAGTCATTAGAGCCACCATCTTGCATTTATCCAACTACCCATATCCACCATTTCATTCTTCATCACCTCACGATCATCTAGAGCTAGGATTTGAGCCATTTTCCTAAGCAAGGAGTACACAATCAAGCATCAAAAAGGGAAAAACAACTCATCAATTCAAACAAGGTAAAAGGTTTCATTTCTTTTATTTTGTTTGAATTTAGCTTAGGCTTATCGTTGAGTGTTTGTGAGTGTTCCTTTTATCATTTCATTTTGTTTTGCATCTTTAGAGTAGGAAAAATATTGCACACATTTCTTCCCTGTGGTACCCTCCATTTCTTCATATCAAGAAGTCACCCATGGCTCCTTTTCTTCCCCATTTATACTCTCCAAGGGGCATACCCTACCATATTCCTACATCCTTCCTTCCTATCCATTTTCCCATGATATTGGGGCATCGTCTAACATTAGTTTCTTCTATCGAGCCATCTATTATTTATTTTTCTTCAAAACATTGTTATTCTAATAGTATTTCAAAGAGGGGGAAAATATAGACACTTGATTTTGACCACTTCTATATGGTCAAATTCACCCTCGCATTCATCTATTTTGCATCTTTAAGTCCTATTAATTAGATAATTTATTATTTGATTAATATTTCATCCGAGCCTAATGTCCCCTAAGGTATTTAATTAATCAATCAAATACCTTACCCCATTCCTCTCTAAATTAAATAAAATGTTAATTTATTTAATTAAGTCATTTTTTCTAAATGAATTAAATCATTTTTTAATTGATCTTCTTCTCTCTCCTCATGTCACATCCTCCATAATCCCCTCTTAATCTATATTAATCTAATTAATTTATGATTAGGGTGTGCACATCCCTAATCATCATTTGGGTCACATCCTCCATAATTTTCCACTTTCCCTTAATCTATCATTAGTCAATCTAATCATGTATTTGTAGAACCTTAATGACTGATTATGCTAACCTAATCCTCATGCCATTTATGGAATATGTCCTTAGTCAACCTTTATTAAATTCTTTCTCTTTTTGGAGAAGGCATCTTGTTCCCCATGTGAATTTAAAATTCACATCTATTTCCCCCATGCATCCTATGTGGAATTTTTAATTCCACTTTATTTCTCCAACACCCTTGGAGGAATAAAGGACTAATTTAAAATTCCCCTCCCAATCCCAAGGTCAAATCTCCATAACCAAGGGATATTTTAGAAGAATTTAAAATTATTCTATTGTCACATCATCCCATGATATGGGTAGATGAGACAAGACTTACCTTTTCCACATCATATCCACCTCATCTCCCCTTGTCCACCTCATCTGACACATGTCAACATGAGATGCCTTGTGAGTTCTCAACTCACCCTAGCTCTTGATCTTGTCCACCTTGGATGCATCTCATCCATCCATTGGTTTAGAGGAACTTCCTCTAAAAGTAGTGGGATTGCCCTCATTTTGGTAACCACTCGATCACTCAAACTCTCAAGAAAACACTTATCAATTTTCATGCAATCAAATACTACCTAGCATACCTCCATTGTTTCTGCCATTAGGGACACCATCTTTCATCTATCCAACTACCCATATCCACCATTACATTCTTCATCACCTCACCATCATCTAGAGCTAAGATTTGAGCCATTTTTCTAAGCAAGGAGCACATAATCAAGCATCAAAATGGGCCAACCAACTCATCAATTCAAACAAGGTAAAATTTTTCACTTCTTGTATTTTGTTTTAATTTAACTTAGGATTATCATTGAGTGTTTGTTAGTGTTTCCTCTTATCATTTCATTTTTTTTTGCATCTTTAGAGTAGGAAAAACACTACACACATTTCTTCCCCATGGTACCCTCCATTTCTTCATATCAAGAAGTCACTCGGGGCCCATTTTCTTCCCCATCCACCCTCTCAAGGGGGCATACCCTACCATATTCCTCAATCCTTCCTTCCTATCCATTTTCTCATTATACCAGGGCATCATCTAACATTATTTTCTCCTATCAAGTCGTCTCTGTTTTATTTTTCTTCGAAATATTGTTATTCTAATAGTATTTCAAAGAGGGGAAAAATGTGAACACCTGAATTTGATCACTTCCATATGGTCAAATTCACCCTCACATTCCTCTATCTTGCATCCTTAAGTCCTATTAATTAAATAGTTTTTTATTTGATTAATATTTCATCTCAGCCTAATGTCTCCTAAGGTATTTAATTAATTAATCAAATACCTTACCCCATTCCTCTCTAAATTAAATAAAAGGTTAATTTATTTAATTTAGTCATTTTGACTAAATGAATTAAATAAATTTTAAATTCATCTTCTCCTCTCTCCTCATATCACATCCACCATAATCCCCTCTTAATCTAGATTGATCTAATTAATTTGTGATTAAAGTGTGCACATCCCTAATCATCATTAGAGTCACATCCTCCATAATTTTCCACTTTCCCTTAATCTTTCATTAGTCCATCTAATCCTGCATTTCCACAACCTTAATCACTGATTATGCTAACCTAATCCTCACACAATTTATGGCATATGTCCTTATTCAACCTTTATTAAATGCTTTCTCCTTTTGGAGAAGGCATCCCCTTCCCCATGTGAATTTGAAATTCATATTTATTTCCCCCATGCATCCTATGTGCAATTTTTAATTCCACTTTATTTATCCAACACCCTTGGAGGAATAAAGGAATAATTTAAAATTCCCCTACCAATCCCAAGGTAGAATCTCCACAACCAAGGGATATTTTAGAAGAATTTAAAATTCTTTTATTGTCACATCATCCCATGATATGGGTAGATGAGACAAGACTTACCTTTTCCACATCATATCCACCTCATCAGACACATGCCAAGATGAGATGCCTTGTGAGTTCTCAACTCACCCTAGCCCTTGGTCTCCTCCACCTTGGATGCATCTCAACCATCCATTAGTTTAGAGGCACGTCCCCTAAAATTAGTGGGATTGCCCTCATTTTGGTAACCACTCAATCACTCAAACTCTCAAGCAAACACTTAGTAATTTTCATGCAATCACATACTACCTATCATACCTCCATTGTTGCAACCATTAGAGCCACCATATTGCATCTATCCAACTACCCATATCCACCATTACATTCCTCATCACCTCACCATCATCTAGAACTAGGATTTGAGCCAGTTTGCTAAGCAAGGAGCACACAATCAAACATCAAAAAGGGCCAACCAACACAACAATTAAAACAAGGTATAAGGTTTCATTTCTTGTATTTTTTTTTTGAATTTAACTTAGGCTTATCATTGATTGTTTGTTAGTGTTTCCTCTTAGCATTTCATTTTTTTTTGCATCTATAGATTAGGAAAAAACAATACAAACATTTCCAAACACATCATGTAACTGCCTTCTAAATGTGCAAAATTGTGTAACCTGCACCAGTCCTTCAAGAAAAAAAATTCAGTGAATTTTTAATTTTCTTGCTCTTGTGAGCTTCTGTAACAATGTTCTTCCAAAATTTATCATAATGACTATTTTCTTCTTCAGAAGAATCACAATACGATTCAATTAAAAATTCAGTTCCAGGAGTTATCTAATTATGCATTTCAACATTGCACATGAATACTTCTTCTATTTTAACTCTTGAGCTTCAAATTTTATAAACACCTGGTTCTACATTAATGTATAGAATTTCATTTTGTTTATTGTAATAAGTGATCATATATTTCATACATGGTTATCTCTCAATTATGATTTGATTAGGAACTCCCTTCCATGGTAACCACATATGTGAGAAATCCATGGCCGTGTATCCATTCAAAGTTTTTGACGAATCCCTGCTCAATAGCATACCATAAGTATGAGGTATCTCAACAACCTAAATATCTATATAATACTGAATCCTAGGATCCAACACTAGTTGCATATGGACAATAGTTAATTCTCCAACTAAATTTACTTTAATTTTATCAAGCCGAGTAGCTTTCTTTAAGGAAATTGTCGAAGTTAACCCTAGAATTTGACATATGGACAAAGGCATCACATTAGTAGATGCTCCAAAATCTAATAAACAGTTATGAATATTTTTATCAGATATCCTCAATGTGAGCAAGAATGGCAAGGATTCTATTTTTGATTTATAAAAGGCCACTTGTGCATCCACCATTGGAACAACATTTTTATCTTTTTCCTTAATGAGGTTATCTTTCACCTGTGACTCTTTAAATTTGCTTTCTTTTGGAAGCTCTTCTAAAGAATTCAAGAAATCTTTCCTGATCATAGGTTTCTTGAGAAATTTTGATAAAGAAAGGTTGATTTTTATCTTTTTTATCTCTTTCGCTAAATAATTAGTCAAATTATTTTGATAAGTGGAATCTACCTTTTCACTTCATGAAATATTTGATGAATTATATTAAGAGGTCACCTTAGGTAACCCTAGGGTATTACTTAATTTATAATCCAATTGAGTGTTAAAGTTATTAGGCAGAATTGACATGATTAATGGCATGTTGAATTTATTTCCACCATTTGTGTTGCTTCTAATGTTGTAACTATGCCCTTTTTAATATTGTTGAAAAGTGTGAATTTTTTTAACTTCATCCTGAGGTTAATTTTCATCTTGATAAGGAAATGTATAAGTTTCTAAAGTCATGGCTAAACTGTCTCCTTCATGTTCATGAGTATGAATCCTAACAACAGCAGGTGACTCAACACATTCATAACTTTCAAGGACCAAAGAAGAATCATATCCTACCAGAACTAATTTATTTCCCTTAAGAGGATGAGAGTCACAATGTTCGTTGTAGTGTGTAACAGCCAGAAAAATGTCTGAAGTGGTTTTAAACTGTGGATAGTCCACTTCAAAATGAACATTTGTGTTATGAATTCTGCACCAATTATTCATCGCAAGGTTCGCTAAATTCACCTTTGGTGTGGTTCTATCATCAAAGGGATTAATATTATCTAAAGGTGTGGATAATCCTCCATTATTTTTTCATGTGTTCCAAGGTCTAGGTGGTCTAGGAGCATTGTATGCTCGACTTTGCGAACTATGATTGTTATTTTGAGAATAAAAATTTGGATTCCTTAATTGTGTAACTTGTGTGGTTAACCTTTTGAGTTGAGTTGTGATTTCTCTAATTTCTTCCTTATCATCTATAATTTTAACATTTTGACTCTCTTGAGTTTGTGAGAAGAAAGAGTTTCCATTAGAATGCAACTCTGTGATAGCTAGACTAGGGTGAGGGACTAAAGCTTGACTATTTCCTCATTGAAAGAAAGTATTTTGAGGAAATGTCCCATTCTGGATCATTGAAGAAAAAAAATTAGGAGTCATTAGATGGTTTAACAAGACTCTATTTACATTCAGAGTAGGATAATTATTCAATCCATTTTTGTCATTTACTAATGATCCACTTTTGAGATATTTCATTTCTAAGTTGACACTTAAGGCTTCAACATAAACTTACGATAAGGTAGTGGGAGGATTTTCCCTTATTTTCACAAACATAATAGTTAAAGGATATATTGTTGTATAATAAACCACAATGGTAGACAAATTATCCACTACATAGGGTGCTTGTAACCTAGAATAGGCCTTTTGAAACCTATCATTGAAAGCAGTTATAGGTTCACCATAGAACCTCTTGATTTGAGTGAATTGATGATATAACAAGGCCAAATCAACCAGTGTTCTAAATCTGGCCAAAAATTGACGTTCCAAATCTTTCCAAGATCTAATTGAATTATGAGGTAGTTTGATATACCATTGGTAGACTTCATCACTTAGAATATAAGGGAACAATCTACATACAATATCTTCATGTTGTATTCTTTCTCTAAAACATGTATCCTTGAGGATTCTAATGTGTGCTTCCGCATCCTTGTGAAGATGATAATTAGGATATAACTTATCTAGATTTTTTGGAAGATCATTATATATAGAAAATTGAATTGGTGACTCAACGTTAAAGAAATTCATTGCTATGGGAGGTGGTGGTGGTATAACAATAGTTGTATTTTATGAATTTGCACTTATACTTCCATAATTTTGAGGTCTCAATGATGTTTGACAAGTGCTCGACTAAAGTCACATGAGGATCACCAGACTGGGATCTAATGACTCTACGGAAATCTAGTTTCAAACTCAATGAAACCAAAAGAACAATGGAGAGGCCCTCCTTCTAGCGCCAATTCTTGTTGATGATGATGTTAGTTGCAATAACAGTGCAAATAAAATCCTCATAGGCAAACCACAAAGAACCTACCTTTACTTGAAAGACTGAACCAAGGAAACCTAAAAGTCCAAGAAAAGGGGAAAGGTTGACTTAGCTTAATTCCAAGGTTCCAGTAGTCAATTCTTGGCCATACTAGGTTTGTTTGAAGGTATGATGTGATATTTCTATTAATCTCAAGGGTTCTATGATTATTCTTAGTTCTTAAAGGAATCACAGGTATCAAATGGAATATTTTCAGTTCGATCATTAAACAATTTCATAAATTCAACAAATTTGCAATAATATTTCATGAATATCAAACAATTTTTCTATCACTTAAGTAGATTTAGATTTAGGCATTCAGAAATCTCATAGAAATGAAATCTTTTTAATAATATTTTCATTTACTCATCTCTTTTTTGGAATATTTTCTGAAATTTAACATCTAATATAAAATAAAGCATCAAAATACTTGAAAAATAAAATTGCTCCTAGGTATTCTCCATGCATGCCACAAGATTTAATCAAATCAAGGTAAACCACTATATACTTCACCAAATTGTTTCACAACTAGGCATAAAATGGTGCGAGATTTTAAAGAAGGGGGTTTAGTTTGGACAATGAGTAGGTTTTGTATGCACCCTTAAATAATGCAACATACAATCCTGTTTGGTTGAACGAACAAACCAAATACAAAAGATACATGAGATAGGTAGCTTTCAAATTGGCTTTGATATTTATTAAGTTCTATGTGCATACAAGTTTTTAATACAAAATGATTTAGAAAATAAGAAAAAAGAACAAAGAACAAAGCTTAAAGAAGTTTTTTCTCTTTCGACATCCACAAATTTTGCACTTAAACTAAATGTAAAGCAGTAAATGGAATTTTATAGGAACAAGGCCCCAAGATTTTAAACTTAAAGTCTATCAAGAGAATCAAAAATAAAAAATCAAAATGTAGCACATGGTAGATGCCAGTTGTCATTAGAATCTTCCAAAAAAAGTCAAAGTTTTGACTTCTTCAACAGCAACAATCTTCAACTTCAAGCTCCAGTATGTAATAATCTGTACAAAACAAGACCATTGGTACTCCTTAGAATATTGGATGGAAAACATCCACTGGGACCGGGAACAGCCTGTAAAATTAACTTCAACAATATTTCTTTGCAATACTTTTGGTATTTGATATTCGATGATTTATTACCTTGTCTCAAGTTTCATGTCTGTAAAATCTTCTCCACCTTTCTTCAATTGATATTCTCGAAAAGCAGTTAATATCTAATGAATACGTTCTTTTGAAATTCCTTGAATCACTTCCCAAATGTACTTGAGCTTGGTGTAGTCTTCTGATATTTAGAGGATACTTGCATTCCTCTACATTTTTTCTGTTTCATACTTAACCATAAATTTTTTGCAATATATGATCTCATAAATGACTTCCCGGTTTAACAACTGAACATGGTATTTGTTTATTCTTTCAATATATTCCTTAAAATATTTTACTTCTTTACCCTCCTATCCTACTTTCTGGGGACCACAATCCTACCATATTTCAATAAAATATTGTTTTTTATCAATCAATTTACTACACTTCTCGGTGACTTTTTCAAATCCTTCTATACATTGTATCACAGTTTCACCTTCCCACTTTAATTTATTCTTCCATTTTTCACATACTGGAACTTCTTGTTCCAAAGATATATTTTCTCTTATCAATTCTTGGACACTTGTTTGCATGAGAGCTTTTATGCTTCTCCTCTTAGCATCAACTTGTCCTTGGCGAGATCTACATTCTCCTTCCAATATTTTGGATTTCTCTAACCAATGGTATGCCTCCTTGTACTTCCCAATTGCATCTATGATAATATTTTCTACCTGCCTTACCCAATACTCGATCCATTCTTCAAATACATTCATTTTGTGATGGAATGTTGCTATAGCATCCACCTGCTCTTGTGATATTATTGCTAGATTCTAAGGAAATTTAGTCTGTGCTTGACCAAATCGGGTTAGTGATTTTATAAAATTCTCTAAATTGGCAATCCGTTCTTTCAACTCTTTTTTCTTTTGTTTACTCTTATGTACCCTGTCAACAATTGTATCCAAATTCATCTTCATTTCTTCTAATTCTCAAGTCCAAGATGAGTTTCCAAAATTAATACTTGTTATCCTATACTCCTTAGGCATAATTTCATGCCTATTTTTATCTACTACCAGAGTAGCTATATATGGAGTGTTTTGTCTCCATATGCATTTATCTACATGCCATTTTTCATTTTAGCTCTTCGCCTAGGCTTAGGAGTCTCTACTTCCTGCATCAAACTTTTAAAATCCAGAGGTACTAATTCAACTTCTAATGGGGAAGCTAATTCTTTGATTAATCAATCAGGTGTATCTTCATTACTTCCTACCTCTGTAACATTTATTTGTTCTTGGTTTTAATTATGTTCAAGAACTTCTTCTTTTATACTTTAAAATTTATCAGTCATACCATCTGAAACTAGATCATATTTAGCATTCATTGGTATGGATTCTAGATTATCAAGATCCAACACTATCTCTTTAGTTCTAAGACTTGTATTTTCCTATCCATCTAGGTATTCAATATTAGTTTCTAGGAAATCACCTTCTTCATATCCTATCACATCATGATTCTCTTCATCTTTGACCCCATAACCCGAGGTTTGTGAATTTTCTTTATCTTCAATTCCAACCTGTTCTTCTTTTGACTTTTTAGAATCCTACGGTTTTTCAACATAATTTTGATAATTCCCTAGTGAAGGTTGGGAATCAAAGGTATCTTCAATAAAAATATTATCAATGGGAATATGTCATGTAGTCTCCCTTGTTTCCATTTCAAGAACTTCAAGGTTCCCCGCCTCTTAAGTGAGTGTTCCTCTTCTTCAACGTTCATAGGAATTGACCCCATATTTGGAATCTCTTCCACCACTAGTTGTACCATGAGTTTCTCTTTAGACTTCTTTTCTTTTACTCATTCCCACATGGCTCCCAATTTGTCATTTTTTTCCTTGATTATAGCTTCATATAGCTTAGAAATTTCATCTAGAACCATAGGAATTTTTCCCAATGTTTGTTTTACTGTAGCCATATTGATTGAAGGGGGAAAAGTAAATAATTTTGTAGCTCTTTGAGATGAAAACATTGTCTATGTAGGTACATTCTCTATCGTTCCTACCTCTTCATCTATCATAGGCCAAGTCTTTGGTTTTTTTGTGGAAGAAGATGCCACTTTTGATTTCACTTTTGTTCAAAACCTACTTGGTTCAGCTTCTTTACGTTGACCAACTGGTTTTAGTGAGACTCCTTGGCTTGAAGCTTCAGAGGTTCTTTCTTCAATATGTATAGTAGAAGCTACTTTACCAGCTTTTCTCTTTTTCTTAGCAGGCTCCTCATGCTCATGCCCATTTTATTCTCTTTATTTTTTCTTTGTATCAAGTGGTTATATGGGACTTATTCTAGATTTTCTCAAAGCTTTACAAAAATAATTTATCCACTATTGAGTATGCATTAAAACTGGTTCATAAAATTCCTCAAAAGATGTTATTTCTCTAATTCCATAATTTGGATCTGGGATAGGCTCATCAAAGACTCTATTTTTATCGTAAGTTGAATTCAGTACTTTACCATCATCTTCCTCCAATTGATTTGGGATGCCATGAATCTTAAGAATCCACATAGAGTGTAATGATAACCTTTCATATTTTATTTTCCTTACTTTATATTCATCATCACAATTGAGATAGTAATCTTCCAAATGGAAAACATGAGCACGTTCCCGGCTATCCACTTGGGAATCTTCCCTTATGGGTCATAGATTTTCCTTCAGAGTAGAAAATACTCCATATTATATGTCTTTAAATCCTCTTCACACAAATCAACTACTCTACTTTCATTGCATTTTTAGTTCCCTATTACAATAAGAAATTTGAGGGAAACCTTCTTATGTGTCGAGCTGTAAAAATCTTGAGATGACTTCAACTGTTTGACCAATTCCAACAATACTAATTTTTCTGTAGGGTACCTAGGCAACTTGAAGGGATATCCTTCAAACCCTTCCACCCTAATATAGGTGAAAGTGGGAAACTGAATGTACAAGCCTCCAACCTATTTAGCAATACTTTATGCTTCCAGAGACAATCTTTTAGCTTTGTCGCCTTCTATTATTCTCAATAGCTTCATGAAAAACACATCATTAACTCTCCAATAATGCTCCTTATATTGATGGATATTAATTTGAGGTAAATGATCATATATCAGACTATTTCTTGCTTTTCTTCCTAGAGTATTGATTATATTCAACCCTTTCTTATTTTCCCTTAAAGAACAAGAATAGATCACATATGAAGACATAGAATAACATATCGACTTTGGAAATTCTTCATCTGGTCATGCAATCTATCATTGATAAGCATCCCCAATGCATTTGCACAGGGCCTTCCATTAATTTTTCTATGATTACAAACATTCATGACTCAAATTTTCTAGCATCTTGCAGTCCTGCTATCCTGCTTAGCATGGTTATGACATCTTTAACATCTGGGTTGAACATATATTTTAGAACTAGTTTAGTCTACTTTGTTATTTATTCTTGACACCATTGGGCACTCATAACTCTTCTATTCTATTCTTTGGTGTTGAGGTAGACTTTAGCCTTCATCCTCATATCTATAGGGTTCATATGAGTAAATGTGAGAAGCCCAAATGTATATATGACTCCTTTCTTGGAAATATCTACATAGATTATTTCCTCTTTCTCAACAACTCTTTTGTCTGGGTTATAGTAATTTAAACATTTTATAACCAGTTCAAGGGCCTCCATTGCTAGTGGAAAACCTTCCGCTAAATGTAACCCACTTGCTATAAAATTATTTGTACATTGAGAGGCATTTTCTTGTCTAGCCTGTGCAAGAAATTCAACATCAGAGAACCATCTTGAATGAGTATCATTAGCTATCCCACCAATTGGTATAGCTTGTGAAGCACAATATTTGAATTCATTTTTTGGTCTTGCTTCAAAAGTACTCATTTGAGATAGCATGTTCTACATTTTTAAATATGTGCCTTGTGTGAAAGTTAGGGTTAAATTTAACCAATCATATTTATCAATTCATAAAAACTTTCCATTCAACATTTCAGTTATTAACGAAAATATCACAATCTTGAGACTTACATGTGTAAAAATGGTTAACAAAATTTTAATTATTTGAGACACACCTAGTTTCGTTGATGATAATAGTCTTTCAAAATGTAACTTTGAAACCCTATGTAGCTATGTTCTTGGTTTCTCAAAATTTACCTTTCCTTGCGCACCACAATACTAGTCTCGTTCATTCAATGTACTTTGCAAATTTGCAGTATAACACGGGGTTGAGTGTTATAAAATTAACTGCATACTTGAGGTGGTGCCAAGTACACATGTTTAATTCACCACCTTCATTACTTACCTATTACAATGCATTAATTTATCGAATAAAGGTGCAATCATGGTTGATTATAGTTCAATTTATGAACACCTTGGTTTCTACGCAAGCCCACCACTAGAGAAGAAGACAACACGAAAATATTACATGGCACTCATGTGTCACTTTAATTTTTATGAGGCAAATAAATTTTGGTTGCATGATAATGAATGATTATCGGGATTGAAAACCTCCGATACCAAACCTTGGAAAGATTACCGGGAATTAGGACACTTACCTTCAAGCTTTGTTAAAAAAACTGAGAGTAGAGAGAGGAACTAGGAACCAAGTTCAAGCAAGTTCAAAAGTGATTCAAACATTTTGTAATGGAACCTTTGGTTTCTAACCTTCAACTAAGGAAAAATAAAAGAAACCATCAAGCTAGTAGATGAAGAAAAAAATTCAAATACTAGGATGATTCATCTAAGTGATGACTTACCGGGAAAGACTAGGACCAATCAAAGATACAACATCTTTGACACAACCGCAACAACTCTGGGATTATAATTTTCAATAAACTGATAAAACTTCATAAAACAACCGAAACATTGAATCTGGGAAAAAGAAAGGACTTAAGGAAAGACCAACCAAATTGAAATGAGACTTGCATTTTACTAGCTCCTCCAAAAAACACACCAAGGAAAGTAAAATCAAGAGGAAAGAAAGAGGCAAAAAAAAGAGGGGGTCCACATTTTTCCAAGGGGAAAAATGGGGCGTGTTGTGAGACCACACAATAGCAACCACAACCTATCACTTAATCATCTAACTAATTGCACCACCAAATAAAGTAAAAGCATAAGCACTAGAGGATCTTATGTTATCAACATCACCTGCCCAGTCTAAATCCACATAACCATGAATATCAATGGAAATATTATCTTCAGTCATATTACTATGATAACATAAGGAATAATCTAAGATAAAATAGAAATATTTGAAGACTCTTTTAACTGCATCCCAATGAACTCTACTAGGATTAGACATATATATGGAAATAACTCCCACTGCTTGAGCAATGTTTGGTCTAGTGCAAACCATAACATACATCAAAATTCCAACTGCACTTTGGTAAGGCACTCTTCTCATGTCTTCCATCTCTAATGGATATGTTGGACAAACTAAAATAGATAACTTTGTTCCAACTGAAATAGGAACACCCAATGGTCTACAATCCTACATATCAAACCTCTGTAAAAATTGAGTTGACATACATGATTTGGCCAAGTCATAGTTGTGGGAGTAAATGGTGACTCCCCAACACCCTTAGAAATAGTTTCTAGACCAAAACCACTTCCACAAGAGAGAGAATGGCAAGAAATATTGCTTCAACAATGCAAAATTGATTAAATGGTTGAATATGCTTGAATGCACTTGAATAGATTCAATGCAAATATACATGAGATGCATTTCTTATAAAGGAAAGGTTGAGAGATAGGATTAGACAAGATCATGACAAGTGTCTTAATCCTATTACATGAGATAACTAACAAGCTAACTACCTAGGAATCAAGCAATACTAGCTAGATAAGATAAGTTCTAGAAAAACCAACTAAGACTTCTAGAAAGAATCTTATATCCTAAGTAAACTTAACATGTGAATATGTCCCCTAATTACCTAGTGAGTGAACTAGTTAGGTACAAGACATTAATTCACACCAATGCCCCCCCTTAAGTGCAACTTAGGGAGAATATTATTATGCAAACTATGCAAAGACTATGACTATGGGTCCTGACTACTAGGCCATGTTAGGTACCCATTTACAATGCAAATGAAAATGATGCATCAATCTCTCACAAGCGGATAAAAGGAGAAAACCCAATAGGACAAAAGTCCTCTCCAAAAGAGAGAAAACAAAACAATAAAACATGATGTATGGAGGAATCAATGATACCCCCCAAGGACTACATCCATAATGTATATACAATCAATAACCCCCTCATAAGAGGGAAATAGAGAGATATGATATATGCCCCACAATGTGTAATCACCTGCAAATATGGATAATTTTTGAAGACAAAACATAATCCAATGTGTACAAACAATGTTCCTCCCCTTAGGAATAATATACACCAAGTAAAACTACAGGAATGCTTCCCATTCTAGATAGGAATTGGTAGGAATCCATATGTATGAAGATTGTGTTTCTGAAATACGCTCATGTGTTGCCAAGTTCTTGGATGAAGAAGATGCCACAATCCAATCAGGTACATGCCCAATCACAACAAACTGTGACAAACCAGGAACGAGTGGAAACTAATCCTGAACAAGCTCCAAAGAAAAGCATGAAGTGACAATAGTTGATCCTTGATTATCATCAAATAGGAGAGATAAACCCTTAAATTGGTCCTCCAAATCTGTAATGTGAGACTCCACAAACAAAGAAGCAATGTTTGTCAAATAGGAATCCCAATTAGGAAGACTATCAGATACTTGTTGCAATGAATCAATGGAAGCACTCAATGAATCATCAACAAAAGATGAATGTGTGATCTAAACTAGAGAAGTAGGAGCTACAGGAGAAGTCTCTGGATCATCAAGACATTCAAGTTATGCCTCATATTCAATATCCTCTAAGGTGTCATCATCATAGGGTATGTTGTCAACATCATCAAGTGGAATGAGGCAATCTGAAGTAGGATCATCTAGGAATGGAGTCTTGTGTGGATCTCCAAAAATCTCCAAAACTTTAGTCCAAACTGTGCGTGGGCATGGCATGTCTGAGAATACCTTATGATAGGTCTCATTGAAGATTATTAAACTGAAGGTAGAACCAATCAATCCTATGATATGATCATTCTTATTACCCCAAAATAATTTCTTATATGCTATTTCTGGTTCATGAATGAGTCCATAAAGATGAGGCAAAAGATTTAGCCACCTACAATGTGTTATGATGCTTTTTTTCCATGACTCATAATTATCCTTAGTCATAACTATTACAGAAGGATGAGTTGAATAACCCATGATTAAAATGATAATACACTTCTCAACTGATACAATATACGATCAACATATATAATACAGCTGAAATGAAGTACAATGATCAAAATAACACTTTCCCAACTGCCAAAATATCCAAGTATCTTTCAGTAGACCCATTGGGAAAAAACTGAAACCACAAAATATTTGGAACAAAATCTAGAAAAAATGCATGGATGGTTGGATGGAACTCCTCAATACCTTTCCAACGCCGCAATAATTGTGAAAATTGGAGATCGTGGCAATAAGTTACGAGCGCAAGAGCCAAAATACATGATCTAACTTCTATAAAGAAAAACTAGTATGAAGCATAATTTTTTTTGAAAAATAACTTCACCACTGAAAAACTGAGATCTTCAATTTTTGGGCGATATTTCATTTCAAAAATTTTGCCTCCGTTTGCAAAAGTTATGACAAAATTAAAAAAATGCCTTATTTGGGACTTTGTTGACTAACTAGGAGCAAAAGAAAATAAAACCTTGGGCTAAAAAATATCGGCTCCTTATAATGTGGTCGGCCTTTTCACCTTGAGAATAAGGCTTTTAATATTTTAAAAGGACTCTCCATAATAATAATAGTCGTCATTTTAAAAGAAAAGTCTTAAAACTTTAAAAATGCCGAAAGAATAGATAAGTCGGCTTTTACAAATAAACCAAGGCTTATAAAAATTTCAATAACCAAAGGCCTATAACTTTTGTATAAAAAACTTTGACTTCACCATTCAATATAATGAGTTCATTCGTACCATGTGAAGATAATGTATGCCAATGAAATGGAAACCAAGGACTTACGCCGATGAAATTGCATACCACGTTATCACCATTGATGATGCCAAAACCTGCGGATATCACTTGATGCCGATCTAACTAGCGACCACCGATGCCGGCTAGACTCGTACGCTGCAGAAAAATAACCGGTACCATGCAAGCCAATTTGAATATGATTATGCCGAAGGATGAATATCCCAATATGCCATCCAATGCAGGAATGACCCATGATTTGACCGCATGGGGGTCGGATCTCACAGGTGAGATATGTCGGCTGCAATTTTTTTTTAAAGCCCCACAAAAATCAAAATAAATTATTTTTCCCCAGAAGAAAAATTTAATATTTTTGCCAAACAAATAAAATACCGGAGAATATATATATTTTTTGATAATATTAATGATGACTTAGGGGGTCGTACGATTTAGGCAAAATATTTTGCCTCAAAAATAAATTTTACTTAAAATAGATGAATTGGCAGTCAAAATTCATTTACAAGGCCTTTTGAGTGCAATGGTGATGCAGATCTAGGCCCAAAATGCTTCAAAAATTTAGTGACCTCTTGGATCAACTACTCTTCACACTTTTCCAAACTCTCATAGATCAACCAAAACATAACCAATTTTGATGAAACAAAAGACAAACCTGACTTTCTTCAGTGCCCTGGATTCAACCATGAGGTCAATGAAACCCCAATCTACACCCAACAAAATCTTCAAGCCAACATGAAACCCTCAGATCTGAGAAGGAATCTGCAATACTAGAGCTCTGATACCATGTGGGAGTAAATGGTGACTCCCCAACACCCCCAGGAATAGTCGCTAGATCAAAACCACCTCCACAAGAGAGAGAATGGTAAGAAAGATTGCTTCAACAATGCAAGATTGATTAAATGGTTGAATATATTTGAATGCACTTGAATTGATTCAATTCAAATGTACTTGAGATGCCTTGCTTATAAAGGTAAGGTTGAGAGATAGGATTAGACAAGATCAGGACAAGTGTCTTAATCCTATTACATGATACAACTAACAAACTAACTACCTAGGAATCAAGCAATACTAGCTAGATAAGATAAGTTCTAGAAAAGACAACTAAGACTTCTAGAAATAATCCTATATCCTAAATAAACTTAACATGTGAATATGTCCCCTAATTACCTAGTGAGTGAATTAACTAGGTACAAGACATTAATTCACACCAACAATAGCTTTCTATAAACTCTATATTTTTTAATTTCCATCCCAAGAATTTGTTTAGCTGCGCTAAGATCTTTCATTTCAAATTTAGTAGCAAGTTGAGATTTTAGTTCTAAAATCATACCTTTCCCTCTACCAATAAATAACATATCATCAACATATAATGCAATAAATAGGAAATGATCACCATGAATTTTATAATAAACATAATGATCTGATTTATAACACTCCAATCCCAAACTCAATACATATGTATCAAATTTCTAGTAACATATCCTAGGACTCCGTTTTAATCCATATAAAGATTTCTTCAATTTGCAAACCAACTTACTTTTACCTTTCACCACGTAGTGCTCTAGCTGTGTCATATAAATATCCTCCTCCAAATCACCATGAAGGAAAGTAATTTTCACATCCATTTCCTCAACCTCTAAATAATAAGCAACAACAATAGACAAAAAAAATCTAATGGATGTCATTTTTGCAATAGGAGAAAATATCTCACCATAATTAACACCCTCAACTTGAGAGGAACCCTTCACAACCAACCTTGCTTTGTATTTCTCAATACCTTTATTTGAACCAATCCTTTTCTTGAACACCCATTTACAACAAATAGGTTTTTATCCTTCGAGAAATGGTACAAGATCTCATATATCATTCTTTTCAAAGATGCCATTTCTTCATCCATAGCAATCTTCTAGGATTCTGCATCATTCATACCTAGTGCCTCTTCCATAGATCTAGGTTCATCCATGTTAGTATTCAAAGAAAAAATACATCTTCAATCAGTAGGTGAATACCTTTTAAGTGGTTTTCTATACCTTGTAGACCTACAAACAAGCTGAGTTGTAGGTTCTTCCTCCTCTTCTAAAGATCCATAGCTAGATGAGCTCTCCTCAACTTCTTGTCTACCCTTGGGCCTCGATTCAACTTCCTCATGCGTAGAAGGAAATTGAATCACATATTCCTATTTTCTTTGTTCTGGCTGCAATGTAATAGAAGACGGCTTAATTTCTCTAAAAATAACACTTCTACTATGTATTACCTTCTATGCAACAAGATCCCAAATCTTGTATCGTTTCACACCATAATTATATCTAATGAAGATACATTTCATAGCTTTGTTCTCCAAATTTGTTTGCTTCTCCTTTGGCACATGTGCATATGCCTCACAACCAAAAAATCTAAAATGTCTTAATGAAGGCTTGCAACCTAACCATACCTCTATAGGCATCTTATCAACAAGAGCTGATATAGGAGACCTATTAATCAGGTAACAGGCAATGGCAATAGCTTCAGCCCAAAACCTTTGTTCTAGGCCAACACCACTCAAAATACTCCTAGCCTTCTCTACCAGTGTCATATTCATTCTTTTTGCAACTCCATTTTGTTGTGGAGAATACAGAATTGTCTTATGTTTATGAATACCTCAATCTTTACAGAATCTATCAAAATCATTAGAGAAAAATTCACCGCCATTATTAGTCCTCAAACATTTTATTTTCTTTCAAGTCTGCAACTAAACCATTGCTTTAAATTCTTTAAATCGATTGAAAACTTTAGATTTACTCTTAACAAAATATACCAACATGTCCTTCTATTATAATCATCAATAAATAAAATATAATATGTGGATTTACCATTTGAAGGAACATCTATAGGACCAAATACATCAAAATGAATAAGATCCAATACACCATAAGATTTATGAGAACTCGAGTAAAATTGAATGCGGTTTTATTTTCCATAAATGAAATGCTCATAGAAATAAAATTCAACATTACAATCAGACAAACCTTCAACAAGGTTTTTACTTTTCAAGATCCTTAGACCCTTTTCTCCAATGTGGCCAAATCTTTGGTGCCATAACATAGTTTTCTTTGCAAGTATCTTTGTCTCAAAGAAAGAGTACCCTTGGGTACCCAAAAGCCATGACCATCTGCTAAAGGTGAAACCTTGACTTCTTCTATAGACTTTCTTTTCATAGAAGTACTATTGCACTCAATAGTGCATGCATCAAGCTTATACAATGTCATGTATTTGACACCTCTAGCAATCACCATAACACCTCTAACCATCTTGTATCCTACATCAGAAAATACTACCTGGACACTCGCATCTATTAGTTTTCTCATAGATAACAAATTTCATGCTAATCTAGGATATGCAACACACCATTAATCCTTTTTATTCTACCATTAGGAAACCTAATTTTAACTTTACCAAGACCAACAATTTCTAAATGAGAATCGTCACCCAAGTACACCTAAACTCCATCAAATTCTTCATATTCAAAAAACCAATCTCTATTAAAGGTCATATGAAAAGATGCACTTGATTCAATTAACCATACACCATTACCTATACGAGTTTCCAAAGATGCAATGAATGCATCACCATCTTCCTTCTCAAAATTAGAATCAAAACAAATTTTTTTCTTTTTCTTCTTCTTTTCTTCTTTGCATTCCTTACAAACATGTCCAGGCTTACCATAGTTCCAATAAATAACTTTGGACTTTCCAAGTGATTTAGATCTCCCCTTAGACTTGGATTTTTCATGCTTCTCATTCTTCTTGATTTTTCCCTTAGGTCTTCCAGGAACATTTAGGGCCTCCTTGGCACTAATGAATATCTTCCTCCTCATCTCTTCAAAAAGAAAAGAACCCGCCACATCTTCAGTCTTCAATATAACATAAGTACTCCCAATAGCCATAACAAGATAATCCCATGAATCAAGAAAAGAACAAAGTAAGATCTGAAATTTCTCCTCCTCATCCATTTTGACACCAACTGATTCCAATTGAGCTACCAACATATTGAATACTTCTAGGTGGTGTATGATTCATCCACCCCCTTCCATTCTCAAGGAATATAACTTATTCCTCAATAAAATATTGTTCACTAAATATTTGGCTTGATACATCTCACCAAGATTATTCCATAGTTTCTATGCAAAGGTCTCATCATGGATATTAATTAAAACATAGTTTTCCAGAAACAAACTAATTAGACCCTTGAATTTACGGTCCATAACATCATATTGAGAAGCTTGAGTAGGATTTGTAGTCCTTGAAAAATTCTCATCAACAACATCCCATAGATATCAATCTATCAACAAATCCTCCATCTTTAGCTTCCACATCTCAAAATTATTTCTAGAAAATTTCTCCGCCTCTATTTTCCCTAATGAACTTACCATTTGAAAATTTATGCAACAGGATCACAAAGTTTCTTCTACAAATCTCCCACTCAAATCTGGATTAGTTCAAAAAACCCAACAATCCACAACTGAAACCAAAGGTGATCAAGCTCTGATACCACTTGTAAGGAAGCTAAGGTAGTGAAACAACTTCCTACACTAATCTTGAGAGGAGAAAAATGAAAAACTTTACAAATATTTAATAGTTACAAAAATTTAAACAAAAATAAATAAAAATATCATGCATACTACAACACAATGATTTACGTGGGGAAAGCCCTTTCAGGAGAAAAACCCCACACTCTAAAATCCACCCAATATATTATTCATAAATCAAAAGATAACAATATACTTGCAGAGAAATATTCTCACAGGAGTATCATCACCAGAGATCAAGAGACAATCCAACTGCTATTAGACTCTCAAAATACATGCCTGTCTACATACAACCCAACCATTTATAACAAGATTTTTGGAACCTTCTAGAATTATTGTTTTACAAGGTCATTTTTCATTTAACGTGTTAACGAAAAAACCTTGATGTGTCAATGGGAAAAAAACCTTGACGTGTCAATGGGAAAAAATATTTGGCATACCACATACCAACATACATCCTATCAACAATAAACTGAATATAATTGCAAGGTTGAGACACATTTTCCCAATAGTTTCAACAGGTCTACCCCATCCTAGATCATAAGGAAAACAACAATATTTCCTTCAAGGTTGACTCACCTAAGGGTTGAAATTCAACCTTGGCTCAAGGGATCTCTTTTTCCTAATGAAATAGAGGAAAATAGGTGCATGATATCCCATTTTTTCCTTTCTATTTATAGTTAGTTTTTGGTGAACCCCTTATTCTAATAAAAAAGGAACCTATTTTCCTAGGTTTCATTTTGGTGAACCTGACTTTGTACATCAAAATAATCTATATTTGGAGTCCATTCAAACCCTAGATCTATAATTTATATTAAATTTCATTTCATTTAATTATTTTGCATCTCATTTAGGGTTTTTAACTTACATTAGTTTGCATTTCATCGAGGAAATTAGGCTTGCATTTTGCATCCTTTAAAATCTAAAAAATTCAAAAAATTGCATTAATTTTGCATAGTGTTTGCATGTTAGTGTATGTCCAATCTTTCATATTCAAAAATTGAGTTAAAATTACATTTAAAAAGTGTCATATTGTCCATAATTTTTCATTCATTGCACTTGCGTTTGGATATCAAATTATGAAAAATTAGTCACTATAAGTATAGTTTATAGCCTAAAACAAGAAAACCTAGATCTAAACTTCAAAATCAAATCCATTTTTTTGCAACCCTTTTCACAAGACCCATTCACCCTAGGGAAAATCTATCCTTGTACAGGTCCTATTTCAAACTTTTGGGTAGTGATTTATCTCAATTTTCATTCCTCTAATTTGTAGTTAAATTTGGGTTTTAGTTTTAGAAATCAGAAAAATCTGTTATATTTTGCCTTAGGTTTAATTGGTCAAATTGAGTGCATTTTTTGAGAATTCAAATTGTCATTAAAAGCATTTCATTTTCAGTATCTTGCATTCAAAAAAAAAAAAAAAATTATGTATCAAATTTGAAAATTTGCATAAGAATTCATCATGCACATGTGTATGGGTAGTATATGAAAGACATTAAAATATTTGGTAGATGTCTCAAGTTGTGTGTTTGGTGAATACCCTAATGCAATTGAGACTATTAATGAACCTTCAACCTCTAATGAGTGTCCCTGTGAGATGGATATCTTAGGTCAAGATGAAGATAGCATGCAACAATTCATACAAGACTTCCTACTTAACATTGAAAATAATGCTTTCTTTTATCCATCCATGCAAAAACCACCTATAATCCCATCACTCAATAGATTCAACCTCTTACATGCTAAAATGGAAGCACAAAGTAAGTCTCAATCATCAATCATTAATGAAATTTTTCACAAGGACAATAATGATACTCTTTTGTCTTATGTTCATCAAGTTACCACTACACCTATTAACTTAGAAGAGAGTTATGGTCAAGGCTTTAAGATCTTAAGCAAACAAGGATGTGACATAAAAAATGAGCGTGAAATTCATAAACATTTAGAGAAAATACCATCTGAGGATACCAAGGGTTGGGATATCAAGATCTCCTCCCCCCTTGCACATATCCTCCTCCCCCACCTCAAAAAATTGCCCAAACATGTAAGAAATATAAACCATATAAGATCAAGGAATTTCCATTATTACATGATACAATAGAAACTAAACAAAAATGGACCAAATCCTCCATCTAGGATTGATTTACTTTCCACCTATCAAAGAAAATAACAAAGGAAAGAGTACAAACATGAATTACTATGAATTTCATAGAACTCTTGGGCATCTTACTGATGAGTTTCATCTTTTACAATGATTGATTCATGAAAATTATGTTATTGATGTAATTAACTAAAGTGAATGTGCTTTTCTCCTTTCCATGTGATAGTTGTAGGATCATAGCATACTCACTGTTGCATGTTTTACACTTATTAGAAATCATTTTTATATTACAAGGAGCTCATTATTAGCATCCATTTCAGGCTTACCTTTTTCCCTTGGGGGGGCAAGGGGTTAGGTAGCCTTGTCCTAGTATGGCACTTTTTGTTGTCTCTTTTGGCTAGTTGATTGCCTTCTATGTATATATAAGAGCAAGCTTGGGATGTCGATGACATGCCTTTAGTTGGCTCGCATGTGACACAATTTTATTTCTATGTTATCTTTAGCATTGTATTTTGGGGGCAACTCCTCCTTTTCATGATGTAGCTCTATAAATCTCTCATGTATTGGAATTTATTGTGTTCAACTTTAAAGTAATTGCTTACAACATGATGTTTAGCAATTTCTTTAAAGTGGGGGCATATGCATCCCTGCTCATTATTTTCTTTAAAGTGTGGTGTTCTTACTTCATGTGATGTGTCTTCTTGGTGGTTTCATTGGGTGTGATGTCCTCGAGATAGTGAAATTTCTAAGTATATGACACTCCTCTTAGTGGTGATGCTATGGATCACATTCCCTAAGTTGTGAATATTTTTTCCTTAACTAGTCCTCCCTTGGAGACATTAGATACAATGTTCCCTAAGGTGATACCTTTCATGAGCTAAGTGAAACTCCTTTGAATATCCTATTACATGTATCAAGGCCACCAAGCATAACATAACTTGCTTGATAGTGGAGCCTTTATGTTTTTCAAGGCCACCAAGCATAACATAACTTGCTTGTCAATGGAGCCTCTATGTTTTTCAAGGCCACCAAGCATAACACAACTTGCTTGTCATTGGAGCCTTTTTCAAAAGTGCTTAGCATAACATAACTTTCTACACTTGTGACCTGTGGTGTCTTATCAAAGTTATGAAGAGCCATAAATTTGGTATGCTTATTATAATGGGAGCCTAAACAGAGGCATGACCTTCCCATTAGCCACTTCTTGGGGCTCACCTAGTGGACAACGAATATTTCACTAGCCCATGTGAGTGCATTTTGTTTGTATAGTGGACAACGGGTTTCCACTTGTAACCATTTTTGGACAAACGACTAAGGATTGATCCATATCGAGATGGACAAATAGTCGAGGCTTGATCCACCTCTCTTCTCTTTAATTTTAAAATTGTATGATTATGTATTTTTCCTTTCTTTTTCATATTTGACAAAGGTATGTGTCTCGTTGTTCCTTTGTTAATTTTCCATGAGATATTAGATTTTGGCAGCTTGGTCATCCTCCTTGACCTTTGTTGTCTTACCTTTCCAATAGTTGTATAATTAGACCTCTCTTGATGTTGGTTTCACTACTTTACTATGAGTTTGAGTGTAGGTTCATCCTCTCACTAAAGTGGGGGCTAAATGTAGTGTCAAAAAATGTACTCCTTTATATTTCACACTATGTTTGGGTACCCTAATTTAAATGGACTTAATTAAGCCTCTAATTGTCTAAATTTTGCATCTACGAGCCTAATTAGTTGCAAAATTTGAAGGGGAGTGTAATTTAATTAATACATTTATCATTATTAACACCCAAAAATTAATAGGTCATGATAATTTAGGTCAGGACCCATTCACCCTTGGGTGAATGGGTTTGGCGAATGGGTCCTCTTTAAGAGGAAAATTTAAAATTTAAATATGTTTTGGGGGTATTAACATGATCCCAAATTCATATTCAAATGTCAACTTGTAATGTTTCATTTTTGGGAAAAATTATAAAATCATCTATAAAAGCAAGGTTATTTTATCAATTAAAATCCTAGAGGAAATTCATGAGAGCTTCAATTCAAGTTTACAAGAGCTACGATCATTGTCAAAGGTATTCAAGAGCAGATTTCTCAAGAATTTGTTGTAGCATTCAAGATCTCAAGCATCATGCATGTTATTAGAGCTAACATTGTGATGTAGGTATCAAGTTTCAAATCAAGATTCAAGCTATCAAATTAAGATCACATCAAAAATCAAGAAATTTCATGCAAGATATACTAAGTTGCAGTCCTTCAAAAGGTTTCAAATCAAGGGTTTCATGAGTTGCAACATAGAAATTGTTCATTCATCATTCCTTTCATTTATCATTGTTTGAATTTAAGGTTTAATTACCAAAATAGGGTTTGACCAAGGCAAACCCCCATTCACCAAAAATAAAAAAAATTCCCTCTTGTGTTTGTGTTGCAGATCTTAGGTTGAAGAAGGATTGAAGATCTATTAAAGTGAAAGATTGGAAAAGTTGTCAAAGTTGCAAAAGTTGTCAAAGTTGTCATCAAACCATGAAAACTTTCCTATAGGATTTATTTCCAATTTTTTTACTATGAAATCCAAAGAATACGAGAGTGAAAACATAGGACTAGAGGACCTAGAAAGCAATTTTAGAGAGCCCTTCAAACACCCATTCACCCTAGGGAAAATATGTCCTAGAGGACACTCTACAATAGTATTTTGGTGAAAGGTGAAAAAATACTAAACCTTCTCAGATCTTTTTGAAAGTTGCAAGTTCTAATATATTAAGGTTTAATCTTTCGATTTTATGTTTCACATTGAAATTTTGGGTTAATTTACTATTTGGGTCTTTCTCCCAAAATTCTTGCTTCAACAGGTCTACCCCATCCTAGATCATAAGGAAAACAACAAGATATCCTTCAAGGTTGAATCACTTAAGGGTTGAAAGTAAACCTTGGCTCAAGGGATCTCTTTTTCCTAATGAAATAGAGGAAAATAGGTGCATGATACCCCATTTTTCCCTTTTTATTTATAGTAAGTTAATTGTGAACCCCTTATTCCAATAGAAAGGGACCTATTTTCTTAGGTTTCAAGAACCATCATGAGATTTTAGTGAACCAAAGAAAAATAACAAACATAAATACATGCCAGGAAACACATTATAGGGAGATCAATTTGTTTGCAAGAAACAACATGATACAAGGGTACTACACATGTGATCCGATCTATAAAAAAATGCTCACATCCCAATCTTTCTCATCATAAATAGAAGGTGAACAATAGGCTGAAGAAACTAAAACAAGGTAAAAGGAGAGGTATCGAGTTCAAAACATGGTGGGTCACTCACGTTAGGAGGATAATCATGGTAGCCCCATCTAGGTTCATTGATTTGGAAAACATAAGAGATAATTAATTATGATATTTTTGTTCTTTCAATTTTTCTTCTAACTCAGTATCAAATTATATCACAATGGTTTGTATACTAGTTCCATTAGCACGATTACAAGCACTATTATCCATGTGAGAGATTTTGAATCTTTTTCTTGGTTGGGAAGTATAAGGTTTGGCTTCGTGGTTTGGTGAGGGAGGTGGAGTGGATTCAAGTGATGATGAAGATGGATAGGTAGGAGGTATTTCATTAGAATTTGGTTGTATGGATGGTGGATCATTATGTGAGTATTTTCTATCTTCAACAAGTTGATGAGCCATAGTGCAATGTCTTTTTCTATGTTCCTTTCTACTTCAATTTCATCTTGCTCGAGCTTCAATTTGTGAAGGGGCAATTGAGTCATTTTCCAAAATTGGTCCCTTTTCTTCCTTTGTAAGAGGAATTAAAGGAACAATCAAAGGCTAGGAAACCATAAGAACTTTATTTTGTCCAAAGGTTTTTTTTCTTTAGGAAGAACAAAAGTAATCCCTAAGAGCCTTGTTGAATGGTTGTGTCATGATCTTTGGTAGGATGGTGGAGGGGGAACTGCAACATACATTCCAAAAGGTCAAGGAAGAATACCCAACTCAAGCCAAGGTTTGTTCACTACTTGTGGAGTAGGAGGAAAAACCATCGTAGTCTCTAGACACTGAGGAGACTCAAGAAAATTATTGGGAAGGGATAATTGGGCTATATGCTTAGATTTAAATTTTTAATATGATAAAAATAGATAATCTTTATGAGGTTTGGTGGGTTGGACTAATTTGAGGCCAAAAGTAATTAAATGAAAAATTTCCATGAGAATCAAAAGGTTTAAATCCATTATGATAAATAGTATGTATTTGTCCTTCGAATGGGAATTTAAGCCATTTATGAATAACTGAAGAGACCACATTCATGGAGGTAAGCTATGGGTGCCCTAAATTCACATGAAATTGGTTTGACTTCAGGATTATGGTAAATATAATACCTTGTTAGACCTGAATTTTAATGGAAGAGTTATAGAACCAACCATAGGACAAATAGAGCCATCATGAGAATTTACTGACACTTCTTATTGCTCATAATTATCCTTATACAATTTATGTACAACAAAAATTCTTCAATGATCATGTTTACTAAATATTCTAGATCAACTAGTATTCCCCTTGTGGATGTATCATTAATTTTTTCAGTTATGTAAAGAGGACCATTGGGTGTAATTATAGAAATATTAATATGTGTAAAAATGATATTAGGTAAATGATTGGTTTTATTTTTGTGAGGATGAGCATCAATCATGTTTATCATATTGGATATGTTATCAGTATCTTCCTCATTATCACTTTGTTTAATAAGATTGGTTGAATGACTTGGTAATGAATTGGTAAGGATTTGTAAGTTTTGATTGGGTGGTGCTACTGATTTATTTCCTTTATCATTTATACCAACCAACTGGATGATATTAGAATCAATTAGGTCTTGCACTTGGTACTTAAGTCACATACATATTTTTGTATCATGTATAGGTGTACAGTGATATTGACAAAAATGCCTTTGTATTAATGTAAGGAGGTAAAAGTTTTGTGGTATCAATAGATTGAATACGAGGAAGTTGGATCATGCTCTTATTAAGAAATTATAACATAATTGCATGGAGAGAATTGCGAAATTTTGAAAATTGTCTATCTCTTGGCCTAAATTTATATGGTGGTGTAGATGAAAGTAGAAACTTTTGTTTGGATGTATTCGATGATTGAAGAGTTTCTATTTTGATGAATTTTTTAATTTTTCTTCTTAAATGATTGATAATAAGACTAAAGAACAATTTATGATTGGTTATTAGGAACTGATTAAGGCGTACCATCATATTGGCTAATTGAAATTTGGTAATCATGAAGAGTTGTAAATAAATATGTGAATGAAGGATATTCATTAATAATATCTTCTTCTAAATGTGAGGTTGCAAGTTTCCAATGAAACCTCTTTGTATAGAGGCATCTAGGAGAGAGTATGATATTTGTGAATAAAGATACTGGTATCATCCTATAAAATCAAACACTTTATCCTTAGGTCCTTATTTACAATGGACTAAATTGGTTAATGTAACTTGAGATCCATTTTTTTCTTGAAAATGTTGAAAGAATTCACTAATAAGTTATGAAAAGGATGCGATTGAATTATTAGGAAATGAAAAAAACCAATCCAAGGTCATGTATTTCAATGATCAAGGAGAAAGTATATCTAGGAGAGCATATTTAAAAAGGAATCACCACATATAGTGATAAAAAATGATACATGATTGTTGGGACCTCGTTTTCCATCATACTTCTCAAAGCGAGGAATCTTAATGTTTTGTGGAATAGGTGTTTTTAAGATAGTGAATGATATTGTACTACATATGAGGTATGTTGGAGGATTATCATTGGATTGAATTTGATTCATGTTTTGAATTTGTTTTTGTATGGATGACTTGTTTTGTAAAAGTTTATTTATTACAAGATCACTTAGAGATATGTTTTGGGAATGTATGGAATGTATAGGACTATTGTTGATGATTGGAGGTTTGTTTTAGAATTTTATGAGAGATCAAGAGAATGGAGGTGTGGTAGATGAAGGAAAAAAACTTTAAGGATTCCCACAAGAAAGACCTAAACTAGAGTTTAGACCATTACTATATTGTGTGATGGATGCCACAACTAGAGGTGTAAAACTAGGTATGGTTGTAGGAGAGGAAACTTGTTTTCCCTTTTGATTTTGAGCATTAGTAAGGGCTTGAATTCAACTAGACACCATAAGGATTTTTGTATCCACTATATGAGCTAGGTTATGCAACACTTATATGCCTTGCAAATCATTGATTAAATTTCTAATGTTATCCATAAGAGGAATGGTTTCTCTAGCCAAGGATTCAATGCTTAAGAATAATTGAAGGCTTTCTAAGTATTTATCTAATTGTTTAAGTTTATATTCAAGCACACATAAAAAAGCAACTTCCAAGTCCACATGATTTATTGGTGAGGAAGAAGACATAATAAAAGTGGGAGTAGGAAGAGGATCAATATTGATTGCATATATGTAACTCCTTGAGTGAAAGAGTTATGAGATTGAGGCACAACATCAAATGTGATTGCAGTATGATAATCCATAAGTCTATAGCTACATCTCATAAGGGTATTTGATATGGGACACTAGGTCATGAAGCTCATAAATTTATTACAAGTTCCAAGATTCTTAAGTGCTCATATAATGAGAATAAAAATAGATGAAAATTATAGAACCAAAATAAATTCTTGGAAATAGGATATAGATATGCATAGAGGTCATAGAGGTAGAGTTATGACCAAAATTTGGAGTGAAATCAAGAGGTCAAGGGAAAATTCACCCTAGACCTAGAATGCAAATTTTTGCAAGTTTAAAGATCTGGAAATGCAATACTATGTTTAAGGATCTAGAATTGTATAGGTTCAAGTCTAATACTAGAAAAAAATCTAGAAATGTAAGAAACCCTAATTCATTATATGAGGCACATGTATGCATGAAAGTTCCACTGTGTTTTAAAGCAATAAAAATGAGTGCAATAAGTTGTGATGATAATTTCTAGAATGCTAGATGTTTTTGATAATATAAGCCACATTTACAGGGTGTGGTACCCTTAACATGAGGGGTCACAAGGGCCAAAGTTCAGATCAAAAAACATAAAGTAGTAATAGAAAAATATCTAAAATTGAGACAATCAAACAACAACAAAAAGACAACCCACCCAACAAAAAAACACACACCCCCATCACGTAGCTATTCCCTGCCACTCCTCCATGAGGAGATTCAATGCATCATACCCAACCCAATTGTTGCTAGCATCAATCTTGGTAGATTTATTTTTGACCTCATCTTTAAGCACTACTGACAGAGTAACAACATATTTGTGGATGATTTTGATCATGAAATGAGTCAGCCTTATGAACTTTATTTCCATTTTAGCAACACGGGAAACCAAGTTGTTGGGGTCCTCACCTTGGCATCTTCCACCCTAGTAGCATCCTTTGCTATAGTCTGATGATTAAAGGAATTTGGTGTGAGTTCCTCTCTAATTATCCTATTTAACTCAAGGAAGAGACTTGGTCCTTCAACATGCTCTTTGGTCTCCTCCCTGGTGTCCTGTTTGTTCTCCTCTCAGACCTCCTCTAGGTCCAAACTACTAGAAATATCATCAACATGCACCTCCTTCTTGTGTTGTGCCTATCTATTAGACCTATGAACACTCATATGTTTAGCCCCATTGTCAATACTTGCATCCACCACCGTTTCCACTTAAGAATATATGTTAGTAGAGCCTCCATCTTCTTCATCTACGGGTGGTTTCTCCACACAACAAGTGGTGTATTTCATTCCCTTTTTTAGTTCAGTCTTGGTTTTGGTAGGAAATTTACCATCCTTCTTAGTGGGTGTATTTTTCAACTCACACAACCCTTCAATAGTATTAGACTAAGTCAATCCCATGCCACCTTTTTTTCTTTTTGGTATGGGGTTTAAGTTTGGAATCCTTGGGATGGATAACCGTAGGAAGATTTTTTTATTTTAGGGCCGATTAAAATGGACAAAGAGGATTTGGTAGGGGACAAGTCAGCTGTATCAGGTTTCTCAATCTGAATGACAGAGATGGGCCTAGGTGGGCAGAGGGAAAGGTAGAAATGGTAGAGATGGAGAATGAGACCTTGTGTAGACACATAAAAATGACCAAGACTTGCAAGCACTATTTTACCACCTTTCGTCACGACATGATTATAACATTTTAATTATGTTCCTAACCCACATTCAACTATTAATTAAATAATTCATAATCTCTCATTCAACATGATTATTAAATAAATAAATCCTATTTGTTTATCTAATATGTGACTAATTATCAAAGTCTTCTTGCAATTAAATAAAATCTTATTTATTTAATTAATCCTTATCATTAATGTCCTCGTGATTATTAAATTAATATATTTTAATATACCTATTTAGTATGTCACTAATTCCCAAATCCTCTCTTAATTAAATAAATTCATTAATTTATTTAATTAATTAAATACTTCTTCTAAATTAAATAATTATTTTTAATTATTTAATTAAGGCATGTGACACTTTTATATTTTTAAATAAAACAAATCATTTAAAAATATCTCACATACTTAACTGATTCTTCATTTAGTAATTAATTTCAAAAATCAATTACTTCTTACCTCACAAAATCCCTGTTTTGAATTAATTTAATTCAAAATAGAATTATTCTTCTACAAATCAAGTAATTTCTAAAATTACTGATTTTCTAAAATCCCATCCTCTTGTCTTCTGATTTTTACTAATTTCATTTCAACTGTCACATTCAATCTTGATTTAATTAAATCTTATTCACACATATGGGTATTTTGCCCTAACCCTAATTGAGAGTTACCTTATTGAATCTTGACCTTTGATTCTAGGGCATTCCTCAAGTCTCTCATCTTGTTCATCCGTTCAAGATTGCATTTTCTATACAATGACAATCTTGATCTCATTTTTAGATCCACGAATCATTATTATCTCTTGTTATTTTAGAATTGTATTTATCTTCATATCATCTTAGGCTTTTATCATTACTTGCACATTAGGATTGAATTCTAGTTTGCATATAGTATAGTTTATTAAATCCTTCAAAGGCTTTGTCAAGACTAGACATTTTAGAGTGTTGCTCACACACAATCTGAGGGCATCATTTATCATACCAAAGCTTGAGGAGGTGCAATGGAAGTCAGCCATGGAGCGTAGGAATGGGTGAGATCTTTCTAGTTCTTACATTTCTTTACATTTTCTCCTTTGCATTTCATTGTTGATGTTTTTTTAATTAACATGCAGGTACAACTAATCAATTGATTCTATCTTGCAGGAAAAATAACATCATTACATTGGTGAACCTGACATTCTAACACAATTTTATAGGTTTCGTACGGCCTCAGATTTTTATTTTTTGTAGGAACAACTATGGAGCGCCACATTTGCCTTCTCATGCGACGTAACCGCTCTGTTGTGCCGCATCCGCCTTCACGTGCGACCTAACTGATCTTCTGCATCGCATTCGCCATTTGGAGAGCCGCAACCGACATTACGCAATGCATTTGACAGGCAGAACCCGAACCGTAGCTATCGAGCCGCAACCGCCGAGCCGCATCTGACGCGACACATCTACTGAGCCACATCTACAATACCGCGCCGCAAATGACTGGTAAATTTCATTTTTAAAAATTGTAATCTGGATCCAATGCATCCGTGACTAGTAGTTGATCAATTTTTATTTTTTGGATTAAAAAGAACCAACCCTAGGATAGACATCTAATTAGAAATTTATCAATCCTAGGATAGGCAATTTAATTTGGAATTTACCAACTCTAGGATAGTCACCACATCGTATTTTTGGTTAAAAATGAATACCATGCATGTTGTAAAGCAATATCTTCACTTAGTTTAGATAATCTTCATTTGGGCTTAAAAACTGAACATCTTTTTGCTGTGTTTGTTGGATAATGGGTATATGCTCTCCCCTTTACTAGGTGATCAAAAAACTAGACTTACCCATTTTATCTTTATGCATTTTTACTACTTTATTAAATCCTTTAGAAGGCCTGCCATAATGGGAAAAAGTACTCACCCTAGGGAATGACCTAAGTGGGAACAACCAAAGCCAGGTTTTCCAACCCACCATAATCAAAAGTGAATTTTGGGGAAACCCATATTCAACGGCAGTGTGCAAGATAACCATCCCCAAAACCTTTGTTCTAAAGATTGGGAGGTCTCCTGAGGGAGTTTATCATTTTCCGTGCTGAATGAAAACTTTGACTAAGAACCATAGTGTAGAAGCCATCCGTGTCAGTATCCAGATGTTGTTTCAATCACAGTGCAAGGGGAGGGAAGAATCTTCTCCAAAGACACTCACCATATAATCACCACAGATTGTTTGTTCAGGGGATTCGGTATCCACTTCCCTCACCTTGAGTACGCAACTGGAAAAGACAAAAACACGGGCGCCCTCTAGGGGGTGACACGGCTATGTGAGTCGACGTGATTTTAAGATGTGGGCTATGATTGCTATGATGACCTTTTGACTATTAAGAGTGAGTCTGCTTTAAGCCTTTTTTCAATTTCTATGTGTTTGCCAACTATTTTCAAACAAACTTTAACAAACTGAACATCAAGAATCGAGGTTAAAAACTTGTCAAATTGGCCAAACTATTTTTATTTTTTCCAAAATTTGCTTCATGTGATGCAATCGCTCTATCAAATCACAATCGCCATCTTTTGAGTCGCAATCGCTCTGCTGGGTTGCATTTGCAACATATTGAGCCGCATTCGCTTTGATGAGTCACATTTGACCCATCTTGAGTCGCAATTTCCCTATCAAACCGCAATCACCCTCGACAACGCCGCAATCTAGATGCATTTGACTAGTCAAATGACGCATTCGCCATATTGCACCGCACTTGCATATTCTGAGCCGCATTTTCTCTCTCAAACCGTAATAGACTGTCAAACCGCATGTGCAAGCCGAAAAGCCACATTTTCCATTTTCAAAACATTTGCTAAATCCTACAACGCATCTAATATTTGTGCAATGCATTTTCCATAATGAAACGCATCTTCTGCTTATAGAGACGCATTTGAGACTGCACAACATTTGATGCATTAAGCGATGCATTTGTCTGTCAATTGGGAAAACATTAATCCTGTCAAAAACTAGAAGTCAAACTTTTTCAAATATATTTTCCTAGCATCTTTTCCCAGTAGTCTCTGTCTGAAACCAGCAAAGCACTTGTCCAAGTCATCCATCTTTGCATTTTATTTTTCATCTAGCTTGCAATCCGTCATCATCATCTTCATAGGCAAAGTCTTAAGTCCTTAAATTTTTCGCACACCTTTGGGATAGGCAAAAATTTCCTTACTTTGTCAAACCTTTGTCTCAAACATACATTGTCATTGGACCAGGTCAAAACAAATCAATCCTAAGTCATTGTCCTTTGGTGAGCTACTTCCAACTCATAAGTCTAGTGTGGAAATCTCACCTTTTCACTTTATCATCTTGTCCTTCAAATCAGTCCTTTGACAATCCAAATCGAGACATTGGCCATACTTTGAGTGGTTAGAAACCTTTCCTAAAAAATCATTTTACATAAGGCATCCCCTTTTTCACTTTGCATTATCACTTTGCATAAGTCTTAGTCTCATTCCATCCACCATCATGTCTTCAAGTTAATGTGTGCTAGTAAAAGTGAATGCCAATTCAATAGTAATGGTCAAGCACAACTTGCTAGGGACTTCAAAACACTATACCTCCAATGTAAGTCCAAATGCACCTCAACCCCTAGTCCTCCATCCATCTATTCCTCTTACCAACAATCCATAAGTCCTAGTCCTCTATCCATCTACTATCAAGGGTCCCCTAACACCGTCCATGGCACTAAGTCACAACAAACTTCCATTAGTCATAACCACCCCAACATTGACAAGGGAAACCGACCCTCCATTAGTCCATTCCAAGCCTCCACATCATATCTTAGTCCATCCACGTCATATCCTAGTCCTCCATCCATGTCATATCCTAGTCTTCCATTCATGTCATATCCTAGTCCTTCATCATATCCTAGTCTTCCATTCATGTCATATCCTAGTCCTTCATCATATCCTAGTCCTCCATTCATGTCATATACTAGTCCTCCACCCATGTCATATCCTAGTCCTCCATCCACATCATATCCTTGTTAGGTGGTCATGTCCTATCCTAGTCCATCATCCCTCAACCAAGTCCAAACCTCCATGTCATACCCTAGTCCAGCATACACCAATCCATTTCAAGACAATCCATGTTGTCATGAAAACATATCTAGTCATGGTCTCCAAACTCCCATATTTTTACATACACTTGAGGATACATGTGAAGAGGCAAGTCCAAAGCACAACATTTTAACATCACCATCATATCAAGATCAAAGTAGTCCATTCCATGACTTTATCTTTACGTCCATTCAAGATGTCCTCCTAGACAAACATGGCATACCAAATACACCTATCTTTGGTCAAGAGTCCATCCAAAACCATGTCATTCAAGAGGAACCTATCCTCGGTCAAGACCCTATTTTTGATCATGACTTTCCAAATGAACCCATCTTTGCTCAAGACGCTATCTTTTATCAAGATGCTATCTTTGATCAAGAAGTCCAAAATGATCCACTCCTTGACCTCTATGCCATTTATGATGAAACACTTGAAGATGATTCCATCCAAAATTCAAGTATTGACACTCCCAAAAATGAGACACTTGCCTCCATGGGACACATAGATGATCTACCACTACAACAAGAGTCTTCTAGCATGGACATATTTGAAAATGATCAAGCTATAGCTGAATTCAGTGGGCTCTATGACAATGACCATGAAGATGCTTTTGACATAGACTTGGAAGCACCAACAGAGTCATCGAAGTCCGGCATGTCACCTAATCAGACTGAAGATATTAATAAAAAATCTGTCCAACATGTCAGTAAAGCTACAAAATCCTATCAATTAGGATCATCTATCTTGTTCAGAGCAGGCTTCCTTATAGAGGAGAAGATTTCAAGCATTAATTTCCCCAATAATGATTTGTTAGCATCTTGCTTCCATAGTAACAAGTATCCCATCGCAAACAAAATTTGTCAGAACATGCATTATCAGGGAAAAGGATTAGGCCTACACAAGCAAGGAATTCTGGAACCCGTACAAGTTCAAGCACATTACAGACATCAAGGTCTTGGCTATTCATCAATCGAAAAATCAAATGATGTTAGTGGTCCCTCCTCGATATTGGGGGAAACTTTATCCAATACAAATGTCAAAATGGGTATCATGAGTAGTCCTTGTCATAAGATTTTTTCTAATACCCCTTCCCTCCACACCCCAAACCATCATTCCATCATGAATAAACCTTCCATTTGGAACCAACAAAAGTCTTACAAAAACAAAATCCAAAGTCAAATGTCAAAGGCCATGGAATCATCCAAAAAGTCAAGTGGACAAATGAAGTTAAAATGGATCCCAAAACAAAATGGATCAAGTCAAGAAAAGAATGAATCAGGCAAAGAAAATATGCCAAATCCAAAAGTTAATCAAAATGTGGAGCCACAGCACAAGAGGACTCCCACATACAATACATGTCCACCTCCATCAAAATGGCCATCAAGAAAGACATATGAAAATGTTGGTTCCAAACAACATCCTAATCCAACACCCAAAGTTTGGAGAATGAAAACCAATACATCCAAACATCCAACCAACCCATCCATGTCCACCATCATCCGTCATAATCCTACATCCTCCTTAAAGTCCAAACATCCAATGTCACAAATCCATCACATCTTGGCAGAAAATCTCTATCATAAGGACTCTCATGGCACTCTATCGCGATGTGTGCATTCTAATAAGGACAACTCTAGTATCAATAAGGATCACAGTGACATCAATCAGCTGTATGCAAGCGCTATCATCTTGACAAGGCAACTACTTCAGAAAGATCATTATTGGCATGTCATGGCACCGGTCTCTACATTGGCTTCGTCAAAGGCTTCAACACAGTCAATGGTCATATAAAGCATCAAGGCTACTCGACAAAACTGCAAAAATACAAAAAAAATTGAAAAATCAAAAAAAAAAATTCGTCTCCTTGATGAAAACCTGGCAAACAGGCATCTTGGTGACACAAAAAATAAAAATAAATAAAAAATAGAAAATAGTAAAGAGAAAAATTTCATCCAATAGTGAAAACCTGGCAAACAGGTGCTTTGGATAAGTACCATGATGAAAACCTAGTAAATAGGCATCATGTGTAGAATAAATCATCTATGTGGACCATTGCACTTGGGGGCAAGTCATCTCATCTCCCATACATGGCATTTCCCTCCATCCATTTGAGCCCTTTCATGTCCATCCATTTTCCCACCTACTTTGATCTTGACAAAGACTAGGGTACAAACACAAATCATGCTTTGGGAAAACCCTTGGCATATCTATCTTTTGGTCATACCTTATTCATTGAGTATCATGTCATTACCTTCATAGCCTCCATTTCACTATGCAAAATCATCCTGAGAGACCACTTGATGTTTCTCTTAATCCAAGTTGTCCAAGCCATCCAGGTCTCCTATCTTTTACCAAAGCCATCCACGGTCCTTTAATACCTATCACCCATCTTGGTTTCCTTTGTCAATGGTCCTACAATCCTCCATCTTCCCATTTTAGTCCTCACTAAGCCATTTCAAATGCAACAATATGGCACCCTAGCACATTATCCAAAACATTCCTTGGCTTTGTCCCTAGTCCTGCTGCAAAATTTTATCCTCTTGTCATGTCATTGTCATCTTCACATTGTTTCGGGATGTGTCCTTCCCATGTCAAACAACATTGTCATCATCATCATCACCTGTTCATTGGTATTCAATTTGACTAGCAGAAAAATCATGGTTGTCCTTGGATTCATGTGCGTCAACATCATTCACATGCATTTGTCGCAATTTTCATAAAGCATCATAAAATCCTAAAAATTACAAAAAGTCCTGAAAAAAGTCATAAAAATTACAAAAAGTCCTGAAAAAAGACCTAAAAAGTCAGAAAGTATCCTGAGAAAATACAAAAACATCCAAATCAATGTCAAAATCCCAAAATCAAAGTCGAAGTCAATCTTTGTCTGGTCAGTCCAATCAGTCCCGTCAGTCAATCTTTTGTCCAAGTCCAAACTACGTTGTCTCTGTGCATTTGCTACGTAGGCAAGATTCATCTTTGAATCCTTGAGAAATTAGGTCAGTCCCTTTAGGTTTGTCCAAATAAAATCATGATTCAAACATGGTTGTGTCAGTCAAATAAAGCAGACATAGTTGCACTTGACGCAAGACAGACATTTGAAACGTCAACATCATACAATCACAATCAGTCAGCTTGCCAAAGCATTGGTCAAAATGTCAATCTCGTCACTTTTTGGTCCTCTTCAAGATGTGTCCTTCTTGGATTTGGACCTCGTCAAAGTGTCATCTGCATTTTCAGGATGTGTCCTTCCTGACCTTAGGCATCGTCAAACTATCAACCTATCAAACAATTAATCTTTGACAAACAAATATTGGCAATACAATTAAATGGCTGTTAATTTTTGGATATTTTGTCTTATCTTTTTATTGACTTGTCTTTTTGTCATGTTACTAGCTACCTCGAGGATGTCCCATGAAGGATTTAGAGGTGCGATGACATCTCATGACCTATTTTGTTTTCTTTGACTGTTGTCTATGGATTGTATTGACAGAAAGACTGGGGCAAATTGGCCTCTAGTATGCGTTAGGACAATTCTTGTCTGCAATCGTCTGTTTTGCAAGTGGATGACCTTGCACACCTTGGTCTATGTCATACCCTAGTGTTTGTTATCCATTTGTGTCATTTTTACCGCCCAATGATGATTCGAGCAACACCTATTAAGTACCTTGGCAAATATTGAAGGATTCTAACATGCATTTCATCTTTCGCATTAACTTGCATCTCCTTCCCCATATCGGCATCCATGTCTTCTATCTTAACATTTGTCTTTTTCTCTCTAACATTTCTTCTAGTCAGCATCATTGTCATCCTTATCCATCTTTCCTATATACTTTTGTCTTTTATCTTCTTTTCTTCTCATCCATTTCAAGAGCACACTCGTGTTCTCTGAACTCAATTGTCCTCTCGAGGGGGCATACCGCTACCTCCTCATCATTCTTCCTCATCCTATTTTGCACTGGGGCATATTTTTGACTTGTTTTCTTTGCCACAATGCGACAAGCTACATTATGACAAAGAGGGGCAAATGTAGACACATAAAAATGACCAAGACCTGCAAGCACTATTTTACCACCTTTCGTCACGACATGATTATAACATTTTAATTATGTTCCTAACCCACATTCAACTATTAATTAAATAATTCATAATCTCTCATTCAACATGATTATTAAATAAATAAATCCTATTTGTTTATCTAATATGTGACTAATTATCAAAGTCTTCTTGCAATTAAATAAAATCTTATTTATTTAATTAATCCTTATCATTAATGTCCTCGTGATTATTAAATTAATATATTTTAATATACCTATTTAGTATGTCACTAATTCCTAAATCCTCTCTTAATTAAATAAATTCATTAATTTATTTAATTAATTAAATACTTCTTCTAAATTAAATAATTATTTTTAATTATTTAATTAAGGCATGTGACACTTTTATATTTTTAAATAAAACAAATCATTTAAAAATATCTCACATACTTAACTGATTCTTCATTTAGTAATTAATTTCAAAAATCAATTACTTCTTATCTCACAAAATCCCTATTTTGAATTAATTTAATTCAAAATAGAATTATTCTTCTACAAATCAAGTAATTTCTAAAATTACTGATTTTCTAAAATCCCATCCTCTTGTCTTCTGATTTTTACTAATTTCATCTCAACTGTCACATTCAGTCTTGATTTAATTAAATCTTATTCACACATATGGGTATTTTTCCCTAACCCTAATTGAGAGTTGCCTTATTGAATCTTGACCTTTGATTCTAAGGAATTCCTCAAGTCTCTCATCTTGTCTGTTCGTTCAAGATTGCATTTTCTATAAAATGACAATCTTGATCTCATTTTCGGATCCATGAATCATTATTATCTCTTGTTATTTTAGAATTGTATTTACCTTCATATCATCTTAGGCTTTTATCATTACTTGCACATTAGGATTGAATTCTAGTTTGCATATAGTATAGTTTATTAAATCCTTCAAAGGCTTTGTCAAGACTAGACATTTTAGAGTGTTGCTCACACACAATCTGAGGGCATCATTTATCATACCAAAGCTTGAGTAGGTGCAATGGAAGTCAACCATGGAGCGTAGGAATGGGTGAGATCTTTCCAGTTCTTACATTTCTTTACATTTTCTCCTTTGCATTTCATTGTTGATGTTTTTTTAATTAACATGCAGGTACAACTAATCAATTGATTCTATCTTGCAGGAAAAATAACGTCATTACACCTTGATGTAGGGGTAACAAGAAGTGTTTTTCAGGATTCCTAGCCATAAGATCCATGGCTTCCCTAATGAAACTTTCCAAAGATGAAAGCAAAAAGAAGGGGAAGCTTATGAGAATTCCGTGGTGAAGGTAATTTAGCAATGGAAAGTGATAGAAGTAAAAAAATTTAAACCTTCCCTCAAGCATAATGTACTTCATTAAAACCAAACACACAAGCATCAAAAGCTTGCTCCTCTCGAACCCAACATGCAGTTTGGTCGACTTTTCATTTTCATGGAAGAAATTTTGTAGGCTCTCCATATCTTGAACCTTCGTCTGCTTTTTGATTTTTTAACCTAAGAATGATAGCCCCATAGCCTTAGTTGTGACCTCCTCATTGATTTCAAACAATATGTCAACCATTGTGACCCTCCTATCACACTATGAGCTCAAGAACTACACAAAGAACTTCTCATCATGCCCTTTGAGGCACTCCATTAATGGTGCAATCCCTCCTTCAACATAAATACGCCATACCAGAGGGTCTCGACAAAATTATTTGCATGATCCTAGCTCTGTTCTAACCCGGTCTTCGCCCATTTTCTCTATCAGATAATATCCGTTCACCAAAGCAAAAACAATTAGATTTTTTTTGAAATGAAAATGGCTAGTGTACACAATACATTTATCACCTCTACCATAAAAAATGTGAAAAATATTTCCTAATTAAGGCATTAATATTTTCACACGTACCAATAGGCATTTTTGATATGCATAAGGTATCGAGGCCATTGTAAATATTGATTATGTATATCGAGGCATATATAAATGCCATCATTACATTTATTGAAACATTATTAATTAAAGGTTTGATAGAGATTTTGGTTGTTGACATGTTTCTAATAACAAATTTCAAATCAGGAGGTTCGTACCAATGATAAGAGAACACATGAAGCTTATGGGGAAACTGACTAGGTAATACATGAAACCCCCACCTAAGCCCAATCACCTACCTACACCCCTCCACATCATCACAAGAAACACACATCATTAGGAGACCCATGATGAGAAGATAGGTGTACCATTCCACTATAGAGATGTTAGACCTCACCAATAATGTCAGTGTTATTTTTCTCTTCAAGGATTATAACTAACCAAATTATCTCTAAAAGTTTGAAAAATGACACTTTTGAGCTTGTGAAATGAAAGCTAGCATGCAAATCTTTACTTTTTTCAATGTCTAACATAACATGAAATGCAATATGAATGATAACACTTTCACACAACTTAAGATTTCACTTAGATCTAAACAAACTAGAATCTTGTAATATGTAAATATGTTGGGTTCACCAAAATGTGATGTGGTAAAAGGGGTCTAGGGTCTAAATATGCCTTTCCCAATCATTAAATTTGAGAGGAACCAAAATTGATCATACAAGACCTCTCAAATACTTTCCTCAAGGAAGAGATAGAATGGTTGATTAGGGTTTTGGTCCTCTTTATAGGGGATCGAAAGAGTTGATTAATATTAGTAATTGAATTTATTTGATTATGAAAATTAGGTCAATTATGTAACTTCAAGGAATTGGTGTAATTTCATAAATGTATAGAACTAAAACTCTAAAATTGATGAAAAAATAAAAAGGAAAATATAGAGGAATCTGACATTCAAATCTGGGCCGAACTTGACTAGTTAGGGGCTAATTTACCTTAGACGAATAGGTATCAGTAGGTTACAATTTTTAGGTTTTCTCTCATTGGACTTAGCTCCAAAGATTTGTTTTTTGATGAATAATTCCTCTTTCCCTAATTTGATGAATGAAGGTGCTTGAGTTCTTGATCTTTATGTTGAATCTTCAATCTTCTCCAAACCTATTTTAGGTCTATCACCTCCAAACATGAAAGGGGAGAAATGGTTGTTCCATATAGGGGCTTGCCTAAGTCAAACCATGTTTGTGTGTTTCCACCCCCACAATAATTATGATGATGTTGGATAAAGAGTTCTTACCCTCAATCAAATAGATGAAAATGGATAAAATAAATAAATCATAAGTATTGTAACTTACCACTTAGATCTACTTTCCTTGATGGACTAAAGTAATGGTACTCATCTCATGCAAGGAGAATTGTGATTGAAGATCCTACAAGTGTTAGTACTCACAAAACAATGAACATAAAACATAAAAAAATCCTACACATGAACTTGATGATGCATTGCTAATGAAAATATTAACTGATGAAAATTATTGCTAATTTTTCTCTTGAATACTCTTGATTTCTTTTTAGGATGCCCAATTGGAATTTAAATTTCTTAGGTTTTTAAATGGTGAAAAATAATTATATTTATATGCATTTTTGGATTTCCTACAAAATTAATTATGAAAGGATGAAAAATGAATTTGAATTTGTAGACATAAAAAAGTTGATAGTTAAAATATTAAATATTGAGCCAAAATAGGCTAGTCAAGGGTGAATTCACCCTAGAACAAACCTATTTTGGAATTTAAGTTGTCATTAAATAAATAATTTATTTTAATTTCCAATTTTATTCTAATTTTTTGAAAACAACAATAAAATGGGAAAATAATTAGAACAATTAGGTCCAAGTAAAAAAGGGGGATCCAAACATAGTATGAAATTATTAGGGTCAACAATTTATGATGCTACAATTTGTAAAATTTTGGAAAAGTGTCATATTTATTTATTGTTGGTTACATCTTACCAAAAATCTATAAAGAGATGAACCTCTTTGTAATCATTACTCCAATATTACATGATATTATATTGTTTTATTATTTAAATATTCTCATACCTCATTTTTAATATGGTATCAAAGCAAGGAGTCCATTGTTGGCATCACTGTTGCACCAAAAGATTGACCTATCAATACCCGATACAAACGTCAGTTAAGATCCACAGGAGGTGGTTAAACCATGTCACGAACCCGAAGGGAGATGCTGGTGGTTAGTCCAACAATCCCCCCCTCAATGTCACCTGAGGGGTTCAAACCTATGACCGACTCTGATACCAATTGTTGGCCTTGTCTTGCACCAAAATATTGACCTATCAATGCCCGATACAAGCGTCAATTAAGATCCACGAAAGGCGGTTAAACCATGTCATGAACCCGAAGGGAGATGTTGGCAGTTAGTCCAACAACCATAAGTTCAAACTTAGTTGATTATTATATTTTGAAAGGGAGTTGTCATATTTTTTGTGAGATGAAAAAGGTTCAAGGTGCCATTGTTGGAAGGAAACATTGTGGGTTGTGTAAATGATTGTGTACATGAAACGATTGAGCAATGTTGTGGCTAGTAATTAGATGCAATACATCACAAGATATATAAGGTTGCAAAAAGTATGGATAATTTTCTACTATATGTTTGTAAAGGTTGTGGGTCAGATATTTGAGGGAAAACACAAATTTAATATTTTTAATAATTACATGGGTAGAATTTATGAGGTTTTAAATCAAAATTTCAAGCAAGAAAACATAAATCCAACTGTGATTTTTCTAGATTGTGAGTTTTATAGGTAGGGATTTAGGATTTTATATCTTATTTTATTTCTATTTTCATCTATTTAGAAAAGAGCATAATCATCAAAATAGAATTAGAAGTAATTTATGTTGGATAATTCAAGATATAAAAACACAATCCAATGATATATTCCACTAGTGAAAAAATAAGCATAAAAGTATTTATATAATTAATATAAAGAGTATATAAAATTTACAATGGGAGCTTTGCATATAAGAGAAAGGTAGAGGAGGTAGGAAGGTGAGACTAAAAAATTGACTACCCTTCCAAATATGCAACACATGCTTGCACATATGACAAGTTTGAGAATGTATAAAGTTTGAATGAAATAGGTGTTTCAAAAGGTGAATACATGTATCTCAACCACATAAAATGAAATAAAAATTAAAATGTCCCTAAGTGTAGACTTAAATAGTGTGAATAAGTCAACCTAGAAAGGGTGATTAACAAACTAGATATGAAATGACCCTATTTACACTAGCATCCCCTTAAGTAAAAATCAGGAAGGATATACAAGTGAAGTAAATGAGAAAACCTAATGAGAAATAAAACTACTCTCCAAAAAAGAAACAATGATGCTTATGGGTCTTAGTTATTAGGACATGTTAGGTACCCATGTACAAACTTATCATGAATGAAGTAAATGAGAAAACCTAATGAGAAATAAAACTACTCTCCAAAAGAGAAACAATACAATGAAAATATACAAGTGAAGAAGATATAAGATAGAAGAAAAAAGGAATACTTATGATAACCCCACAAGGACTACATAAATAAATGTATAATGAATGTTCCCTCCCAAAAGAGAGAAAAGAGAGAAGGTCTATGTGACCCCCTAAAAAGTGAGAAGAAAATAAACCCAGGAAAATAAATTCTTCCTCCCAAAAAAATAAATGAGAAGAGAAACCATGTAGTGTCCACTCAAAATGATGCCTATAGTGTTGGTAGATTCTTGAAATTGGATGTTGAAGATGATCCATAAACATTGAAAAACATTTCTTCCATTTGGAAGAAGAAACACCAAAAATGTGTGGGAGATGAATTTTCATTCCAAATAGGAATATTTAGAATGGTAAGATGAATGTTTTTGAATTTTTCACATGATCTAAAGATCGAGATGATGTACAATGATTATTTCATTGAATAGTTCTCAAATATCTCCAAGACAATGCTAAAGTGTGACAAATGCTAATAGGATGAACCAAGTACCATGTAGAATTCTAGTACAAGAACCATGAATGTATGACTCCAATTTGATTGATGAGAACCTAGTATTTTCTCAAAGGATGTCAAAATAGATGATGATTAAGTTAGATATGTCAACTCATAAATATATGTAGAATATATCACTATATAAGATGATATAAGTGAGGCAAGAGAAAGTTCCAAATATGGAGTGACAACAATTTTTATGACTGTCATCAAGTAGAAGATGAATGTCCTCAATTGTGTCTTCCAAATTTAAAATGTAAGACTCTACAAAAATAGGTGATATGTTTAGTATAAATGTGTTCCAATATGGTAGATCTAGAAAAACAATATCAATGACTTGATGCATAGAACTTTTGGAAGCCATAGAGATACCAAAACTAGATTTAGATGTAGCAATAGGTGGATGATATTTGATCTTGAATAGAATTTGGAGGAGATTATGTGAGGTATGAGGACATAATTCATCCCCATGATGATTTCTCTCATAATATATGTGTTTGATTTTGAAATTTTTAGACATCATCTAATTGTGAGAAAATATCAATGTAGAAAGTCAATTTTTTCCCCCAAAATGATTATTGCTAAAACATAGCCCCCCTAGAAATATGTGCAAGAGAAATTATAATGTTGTGAAAATTGTATGCTTAAATTGATCGTTTATAATGCACATTGATTTTTATAATTTTTGATAAAATTGACTATCCAAATCTTAAAATTATATTGGTAGATGAACTCCTTATGAAATTCCAATGTGTCAAAAAATATTGTAAAATTTTGATAACCAAAATGAAAGTTATTCCTTGTCAAAATTTGAATACAAATGTTGACTTTGAGGCCCAAAATAGTTTAAAAAAATCACAATTTCAAAAATGGATTATAGCAATAACATCCGTTGTGGAACCAACTTTCCATCGACTATTTGAACTCAAAAAATCAACTCCCCATTTGCAAGTTATAAAAAAATGAAAAAAAAATCATTTAGACTCTTTGTTATGGCTTGGTAGATAGAGTTTGACCACTAGCATAAAATGTTATAGGTTATATTAATGTAAAATGTTTAATTGCCAAAGCTAACATAAAATGCTAGAAAAAAATGATGACTACAAATCTTGCATTAAATGTCACATATCAACATTTGTTTCAACATTAAATATTGATGTTAATTATCAACACTAACACATCACTCAAGTAATGAGGTGCAGTTGAGAAGATAATAACATAGAAAGAGTTGATTTGTTGCAAATGGTAGGAGGAAGATCCAACAATGATGTTTGAGTGGCCTTAAGATTGGTTGTGGTTGAGGAGAGGATTGTGTGGATGGTAGTTACCAGCGCCACCTATGTAGATAGTGTGATTAAATTTATTGGGTGGTTGTAGTCGTGGATCACAACATGACAATATTGGCAATCTGAAGAGGCAACTTGATTATTGTCCAAATCCTTAACATTGTTAGCTGTGAATTCACTTTACAAGATGAAACCTTATTTTTACAAGCCTCGTCATCACATATGATTCCTTATTATTAACATTCAAATGTGCTCATAGCTTGACTATGGCCTTTTCCACTACGATCTAGAAAATATTGAGTGTGGAGGTTGCCTTGTGTCCACCTCGTAATCACCAAATCCACAAACAAACCTATTAATGCCCAAAAGGGAGAAGACGAGTCCACCAAAATAATTATGGAGACCATGTGATTTTAATCCCTTGTGGTTTGTAGATATGGGTATGAGGCACAACCTATGTGGAGGCCATGTGATCTAAAAACTATGAGAGGTGGAAATCAGTTTAAATGGTGATTAGGTGTAGTAACACAAATGCAATGGATAGTTCTTAAGAGAAAACCAACACCAAATGACAAAGAAGCCTTTGATACATTGCAATGAATAGAATACAAAAATTCCATGGAATACAAAAACCTTGAAATTGCAATAGCTTGAAATTTGAACTTGCAACTCAAAAAATAGGTCTTTGGGGTGAATACCAAGGACTTATGGAACATGAAACTAGGACAAGTAGGTCATAAACTTGGAAAAAACCTTAGAATTCAATTGAAATTTGACCAAAATGGACAAATGGGTAGGGGCGTTTTGGCCCTTTGCTATATTTTTCTTTACCAAAAATCCATATTATATGGATTCGTACAACATTATATTGTAAAGTAGAGTACAATGTAAAAAAATTGCAATAATTTATAGTACCAATTATGACAAAATTAAAGGTCAATAGTGGCATGTTGTGATGGTTAATTTGTGTTTCTATTCTTGCCATCAAGGTTGAAACTCCATTGGGGTGTATGAGGTCCCCCATTTGTGACGTCACCAATTCATACCTCCAAGTCAAAAGTGTTTACCCCTCAATAAACAATGACAAAATTAAATGTATTTATTTGTTTCTCAAGTCTTCTAGACTCAATGATGATGTTCATTTAGCCCCACATGATTCAGTGATACGACTGTGTTGGAGTCACATTGATTCAAGAAGGGACATGAAATCATGGATCTAATACCATGTTGAGAAGTCAAGATATAAAAGAAAAATCATATGACATTTGTATGCATTGAAATCATAAAAATAAGAAATTAAAACAACATGAAAACATAACTAAAGAAATCAAATTTAAATTCTACTTTAGCAATCCCACTATAAACCTCAAAAATAAATGGTGTGATGTTGCTTCGTCTTTGGATATGGATGCTAAATCTTAGCAGCATAACAATATGTTTTATGATTGATTTGATTGATAATAGATTTTGATAGAGCTGATTTACATAAGATGTGGGATCGCAAATGATGAAGAAATTATCTTATTTATAGACTTTCCAAGGAAAAATCAAGTAAGAGATGAGGATGAGGATGAAGACTTGAGATAATTGAAAAATCAATAGAGTTAACTTAACTACAAAATAGAAATTTCCATTTTGAATATTGATGAGATACTTATGAATTAATTGATTTGATTAATAGATAATTGTGAAGAATAAGTTTATATTTTGAAGATTGAGTTGACTAGTAGATGAAGAAGATGTTTCCAAAATGAAGTTAATGATTTAAGAAATATTTAGATTCCAAAATTGAAATAGATTTGATTGAAGAGAAATAAGATGGAAAGATTGAAGAAAGAAAGCAAGTGTAATAAATAAATAAAAAATATTTATTTATTCGCACCCATATAGATAATTAAATAAATAAATAAAAATACTTATTTAAATATAGAAGAATTTATAAATTAGTTAATTAAATAAATAAACATATTTATTTTATTATGAAGAATATTAAATAATTAAATAATTAAATAATTATTTAAAAAATGGTCAATTAATTAAATAATTAAAATTATTTAATTATATGGATAAGAATAAATATAAACTTAGAGGAATGAGGTTAATCTAATTAAATAATAAGATTATTTAATTAGGACAATTTTTAGTGTCTACATGTTTCCCCTCTTTGAAGCAATGTTCAAAGTAACATTGTTTCAAAGAAAAGAAAAATAGCTAAGAAGAAAAATCAAAAGAGATGAATAAGGTGATGATATTCCCCCATCAGGTGAGAAATGAAAAATTAGAAAAGATGAGATGATTGATGCCCCCTCGAGAGATTTCCTATATGCATTAATTGCATGGTTGATCTCTCAAAAGAAGAGAAGAAGAAAATGTTAGATGAAAAATATTAAAATATGGATGCAAGAAAAATTATTATAATGTAGTGATGATGATGATGTGTTATTATTAATTTGAGATTAGAAACCTTTATATGATATAGCAATGGATGTTATGCACCAGGGTTTATAAGACCAAGGTGACAATGCATCCAATGCATGGACTAACTCTCAAGAAAACAAGAAATAGACAATTGTATGGCCTAACACTCACAAGGCATATAACACTCTTGGTGGATCTATGATGAGACAACCATCAAACACAACACACAAAAACAATAGACTTTCCCCCAATTTATGCCATGTAAAAGAAAACCATGATATGAAATGATTGTGGTGACTTTGAGTAGGAATATCATGGGTCAAAATATATATCCAAATAAAGATCAAAATATCAAAAAGATAAACCAAAGAAAAAGACAAGAAATGATCAATAGACACACAATAATACTATCTTCTACCAAGGTGTGGGAATGACTAAAGAATGGATTTGGATCATGTCTGGTTTCAGGAAGGAAACATCTCGTATGAGAAAAATGTCTAGTTTCAAGAAGGAAACATCCTATATAAGACAAGTGATGGATGATAAGGAACTACTCACGATGGTAAAGGATTATTTGACTACATGTATCTAGGTTGATGTCGATCTCTAAGATTTTACATTAAAACACATGTTTCAAGTGTGTTGTTTGATAGTTTGGAAGAACATATCTATGTTTGATGGCTACTTTTGTTTATTTATGGAGTGGTATGCTAATGATGGTATACTATAAGGACCATAAAAAATGGATATGAAATATACACACGAGCAAGCAAGCAAACAATCATGCACAAGGATACACAAAAAAACACAATCTTGCCCCTAGTCAAGCTGAAAACAAATTGATTGATTGTTGTTGATGATGATGATAATTTTGTTGATATGGGAAGGATGCATCCCAAAAACAATGCGAGGATTGGGAAAGATATATCTCGATGATGATAATGTGGCTAAAAGATCAAAGTTCATAGAAAGGTTGGTAACAAAACCAACGTATGATTTAGATGATGTGCTATATTGCATAGAAAGTTTGTATGGATTAGGATTCTTGCATTTGAATGGACTAACCCTATGATTGGGTAGGATAGTAGATGGATGTTTGGCTAGGTGGATGAGAATCCTTGAAATAGTGACAAGGGAAAACCAAGTCTTGTGATAAGGATAAAATGAAAGGATAATGGATTGCTTTGGTAAAGGATAGGATGAAGGACTTAGGATATAATATCTAAGGACTATGTCGCATAGGAATAACTTGTTTTCTCCAAGATATGGGTTTTGATAATGCTATATAGGCAATGGAATGATATTTTATTGTGCATGGACAAAGGATTATCATTGAGATTTTTCCAAATCATGATTTATGTTTGTGCCCCAGTCTTTATCAAGATCAAGGTAGGCAGGGAAGATGGACGAAAATGATGTGGATCAGATAGATGAATGGAAATATCATGGAAAAGGTATGGAAGATGAGATAAATTTCCACCACTTGTGTAATTGTCCACATAGATATTTGATCTTACACATATGCATGTTTTTCAGGTTTTCATCATGGTACTTGTCCAAAGTGCCATAAGAATGGTTTTCACTTTTGGACAAATTTTCTCTTTACTATTATTTTTGAAATTTTCTAGGTGGCCTTGATGTTTAGATGATCATTGAGTGTTTTGAATCCTTTGATGGTGTTGATGTAGATGTTGGTATCATGATATGCCAATGGTGACCTCTATGGAGGAGTTTCCTTGATAGGACCATGGTGCTTGTGTACAATTGGTGGATGTCATTGTGATCCCTTTTGATACTAGGGTTGGCCTTACCATAATATGCACATCGTAATAGAGTGTCGTGGGAATCCCTATGATAAAGTGTTTTTGCCAAAATATGATGGACTTGTGAAGTAGGATTTTTGGATTTTAGGTGAGATGTTGGATTATTATGAATTATGGTAGATGTGGATGGATTATTTAGAATTTTGGATGTAGGGATTTTTATTTTCCAAACTTTGGGTGGTGGATGACGGAGTTTGGATTTTGAATTGGGATAGTGTTTGGAACCAACACTTTTATATGCTTTGCATGATGACCATTGTGAAGGAGGTGGACATTTATTATATATAGGAGACCTCTTTTCTTGTGGCTCCACATATTGATTGACTATTGGATTTGGACTCTTTTCTTTGCTTGATCCATTTTTCTTTGGGATCCATTTTAAATTCATTTGTCCATTTGGATTTTTGTTTGATTTAATAGCCTTTGACATTTAATTTTGTACTTTGTATTTGTAAGAATTTTGTTTTTGTTGGTTCCAATTGGTAGGTTTAATGAAGTGGGAATGATGATTTATGGTGTGGATGGAAGGAGTATTGGCAACAACCTTATGTTGAGGACTACTCATGGCCCCCATTTTGATGTTTTTATTGGATAAATTTTCCCCTAATATCATGGAGGAATCACTAACATCATTATATGTGTCGATTGAAGAATATACAAGAACTTTATGTCTAGGATTTTCATAAAACTGTATTGGTTCTATAATTCCTTACTCATGTAGGCCTAGTCCTCTTCCTTGATATTGCATCTGTGAAAAATTATATTTGCAATGGGATATTTTTTGTTTTGATAATGATATGTTAACCCATCATTATTTAGTTGGAAACCATTTCTTGGTATTTTCTCATCTACAAGAAAACCTGATTTGACAAAAGTAGATGATCCTAGTTGATATGATAATTTGTCTTTATCCTTTTTCATGCTTGTTGCCTCTTGATCATTTGGGATGTCAATTTGATCCATGGTAGCTTTTGCATCTTCTTTATTTCTACGATCCATGTCATTTTTATGGTTATCTATGTGTCCAAGGGAGGTAGGTGTCTCATATTAGGAAATGAAAGTGGTTGGATTTTGGATCAGATCAACTTCATGGTTTTTTATCATGGATGGTATAAAGGCGGGTGAGGGGATCATCTTGGATGTCATGATCAATGGTAGGATCTTGATCAAAGATAGGATCATCTTAGATTTCATGATTGGGAATATGATCTTGATCAAAGATTGGCTTAAATTGGATATCATGATCATCTAGAGGGGATTCTTAGACAACTTGATCTTGATTTGTCTTATATTTTACTTCATCATGCTTTGGATTTTCCTCTTGACATAGATTCAATGGTTTAAGCAATGGAATGCGATTTTGGATAATGATAGGATTTTCTTCAATGAACTCAAGGTTTTGGATAGGAAGCTCTTGAGTTATATTGATAGGCGATGGAGGGAATGATGGTGGAATATGGTTGGATGGTGTAGGATTAGCACTGTGATTTGATTGCCTAAATTTATTTTCATTAGGATTCGAAAAAGTTTCCTTGCTAGTTTTCCTTAGCGAGAATTGCTAAACATGTTTTTATTGGATGGATTTGTGGATTAGGATGGAGGGTATTGCAATGTCTTAGTGGATAAAGGATTGTGAGAGGAGGTGGAGGCTATATTATTGGTTTGGTTATGGGGATGGAAATATAGGATATGTATGGGAGATAGGAATTTGTGATATGGTTTGGTGTTGAGAAAGGATTTGGATGGAAGATTTGTTTCCCTTGTCAATGTTAGGATAAGGATGAATAATGGATTTTTGTTGAGGATCAATGATATAGATTGTGTTAATTAGTTCTTGATATTGAGGATAGATGGGTGGATGGATAAGGCTTATGGTTTGTTGGTAAGTAGGTTGGAATCACTAACTAGCTAAGATCTAGTAGCAACCACTCTACTTAAATCCAAGCCTAAATCCCAAATCCGATAAAAGAAAGCACAAACAATAATGGAGATCAAATGAAAAACAAAACTAAAGAAAAACCCATATTGAAGTTGATTCCCTTTCTTGCCTCTCCTTCAAATTTCTTTTGCAATGTTGCCCTCAAATTTTGAAGTACCTGCAAGTGATGATGATAAGCAAGATTGTTGGATAAATGTGGTTGTAGCTCATTTTAAGCCCATGAATATAAGATGTAAGTTGTGGTTCATTTTAAATCCCATGAATATAAAATGCAGACTTTTTGTTCTTTTTAAGTCAAATGTTGTGAAAATGTAGTTGTGTTCTTTTTAACCAAATGAATGTGAATGCAATTTGTGGTTCATTTTAAACCCATGATGTGAAGATTTGTAGAAAAACAAAAAATGGAATTCATACATTAAGAAAAAGAAAACAAAAACCTACAAGAAATGAGTTAGACTCCTCAAAAATGAATGTTGCACGCTTCAAACAAAGGATTAGTAACCCAAAAATCCTAACCTAATGCAAACCAAAATGAAAAGAAGAAAGGAAATTCAGAAAACTAAAAAAATTATACATAATAGACGATTGTGGTTTTGTGCTAAATAGTTGTAGCTCATAGATGAGACTCACTGCCATGCAAATGCAGCTCATGAACCTACAAAACATCAAAAACAAAAAATAAACACACAAATTTCTATGAAATTTTATAATTTTATAACATTCACATTAGGTTCACCAAAATGTATGTATTGAAATCAAAAAAATAAGAAATTAAAACAACATGAAAGCATAAATAAAGAAATCAAATTTAAATTCTACTTTATCGATCCCACTGCAAACCTCAAAAAGAAATGATGTGATGTTGTTTCATCTTTGGATGTGGATGCTAAATCTCGATAGCATAACAATATGACTCATGATTGATTTGATTGATAATAGATTTTGACAGAGTTGATTTGCATAAGATGTGAGATCCCAAATGATGAAGAAATGATCTTATTTATAGACTTTCCAAGGAAAAATCAAGTAGGAGATGAGGATGAGGATGAAGACTTGAGATAATTGAAAAATCAATAGAGTTAGCTCAACTACAAAATAGAAATTTCCATTTTGAAGATTGAAGAGATACTTATGAATTAATTGATTTGATTAATAGATAATTGTGAAGAATAAGTTTCTATTTTGAAGATTGTTTTGACTAGAAGATGAAGAAGATGCTTCCAAAATGAAGGAAAGTTAATGATTTAATAAAGATTTAGATTCCAAAATTGAGATAGAGTTGATTGAAGAGAAAAATGATGGAAAGATTGAAGAAAGAAAACAAGTGTAATAAATAAATAAAAATCATTTATTCATTCACACCCACATGGATAATTAAATAAAGAAATAAAAATACTTATTTAACTATAGAATAATTTAGAAATTAGTTAATTAAATAAATAAACATATTTATTTAATTACAAAGAATATTAAAGATTAAATAATTAAAGATAATTATTTAAAAAGTGGTCAATTAATTAAATAATTAATTTTTTTAATTATATGGATAAGAAGAAATATAAACTTAGAGGAATTAGGTTAATCTAATTAAATGATAAGATTATTTAATTAGGACAATTTTTATTATCTACAACATCTTCCACTAGTGAACAAATAAGCATAAAGTATGTCTATCAATCATATAAAGTGTCTAAAATGTACAATGAAAGCCTTGCATATATATGAAAGGTAGATGAGGTATGAAGGTAGGCTTGAACAACCAACTATCCCTCCAAATTCGCAACACATGTTTTCTCACATGACAAGCGCTTGAGCATGCATAAAATGTGAATGAAATAGGTGTCTAAAAAGGTGAGTACATGTGTCTCAACCACATGAAGTGAGACAAAAACTAAAAAGTCCCTAAGTGGAGACTTAACTAGTTTGAATAGGTCAACCTAGAAATGGCGATTAACTCACTAGATATGAAGTGGCCCTATTTATACTAACACTTTATACCTCCTTAAGTTAAATAAAGAGGGTTGGACTATGGGGGATACCTTGTCTCAAACCCCTTGTGGAGTGAAATTGATGTTTTTCTTCACCATTGATATTATTAATAGGGAACTTGGGAATCATTGATCAAATAAACTCAAAAAAATAGGAAATAAATTAAAAATCCTAATTCAACTGATCAACAAGTCCTAATCTCAATAGAGCATGTGTAGTATTCAAATGAAAGAAATCAAAGAGAATGTAAATTTAATCTAATCTAATCTAATTTACCTCCACCAAAAATGCCTAGTCTTACTCCATTGTAAATAATAAGAGCGCTCTTTTTAGTATGATATGTGGATTGCTCATAACCTTGGAATAACCTTGTTAAGCAAAAGTGTGATGAAAATTGAGTACAATTTGGCTACAAATTCGAGGAGATATTGAATGATCAAAGAATGAATGATTTATAGGTTTTCAAGACATTGGATCAATGGTGTGAGATGTGAAATGAGTTTGATGGATGAGGATTAATGAGAGATAAGGAGGATCATGCATAGGGTTGCATGGAGAGATAGAGTGGAGTGAAGTTCATTTCACTCATTATTTTTAGGCATGATCATCACTATGTAGACACTAAAAATTGATCACTTTCATTTGGTCAATTTACCCCTAATTCAACCAAATTCATATCCTCTATATTAATTAAATAATACCCTATTATTTAATTAATATTCAATACATCAAACTTTATCCTAACCTATTTCTTCTATTATTTCTAAATCTTAGCGTAAAGTAAATAATTAACTTTTATTTTTTACTCCCATGCCTCATCCCTTTCCTTAAAAAATTAAATAAATAATCTATTTATTTAATTTACCCACTCACATGTCTCATCCTCCATACTCTCCCACTTGTCCTCGAATCTTAATCCCGATTCCCACCTAACCTACCCACTAAGCACTTGTACACACTTAATCCTTGATTAAGTGGGTCAACCTCTCCCCCCGCCCCATCACATAAATTGCATGGACTTGTCCTCTCAATGGTATAAATCCCTCTCAAGACCTCTCCTTGTGCCATTTGGCATAATATTGTGGCTTGAGAGATCACATTCATCCTCCACCATTGATCTCCATCAAACAATCTCAACCCTCCATCCATTTTCATCCCAATCCTGTATATCCAACACTTAACCATTTATCACAAATCTCACATTTTCATTAGAGCGTCATTATGCTACCAAAATTTTAGTTGAGAACACATCCAAATTGACAATTGTGAAAAAATCTACTCAATAGGAAGCTTGTTACATCAGTTTGAGCTTTCTGTGCCTAATTTGAATGTTATTTGTTTTTTGTGTGGCAATTTCTATTCACTTTAAGCACAAAAATCACTATACACATTCTGGGATTCCCGATGGGACCCATGTCGTAGGTCTCTTAACGCTTTTCTTGCAAGTTTATGATTTTCATAGTTGTAGATTTTTCATGCAGGGGCGGATCCACTGCACGAGCGAATGTGCCATCTTCAGGGGTGGATGTGCTTCAGATCTAGCCTCCCAAACTTCAAAGGCGCATCTGCAGAGGATGATCGGATCTACTAGTACACGTGTAGCTCTGTAGGTGGGCGATTTGACATCTTTAGGGGTGGATCTGTTGCATGGGCGAATATGCCTTCTTCAAGGGTGGCTTTATCTTCTTTAGAGGTAGATGTGCTTCAGCCTTTTACCGACCAATCAGACCATCCCACAAAGGTGGGTGCGCTACACGGGTGGCTTCACTAAGACCTTTCAGAGTCATATCCACTGCTAGATGAATGGATACTCTTCTTCATAGATGGATCCACCAAGGACTGGATACGCTTCTACATAGCCAGATCTGTGAATGGTTGGATACATAATCTTCAGGGGTGGTATAGGAAAATTTGCAATATTTAGAGGTGGATAAGTAGACGGGTGGTTTCACAACCTTTAGGGGAGGATATTCTCTATTCTTATGTGACTATGCTTTGTTCTTGGGCGATTCCACTTTGTACATCAATGACAACATAAGGTATAAAAAATTCCATTTCTGGTAAAAACTCATTCCGCATTATCATTTTCCTTTCCACATTTTTTTCCTATTGTTGGGGTAGGTGTTCCAACCCCCTTCGAGTTAACATCCTTTTGTTTTTTGATCACTTTTTCTATCTAATCATCTTAGCCTTCTCCTTGTCCCATCATGCATGTCAGAATGTGTGAAGTGATTTTTGTGCCTAAAGTGAATGGAAATTGTAATAAAATCCAAACAACACAAAACACAAAACAACACTTAGATTAGGCATAGAAAGCTCAAATTGATGTAACGAGCCTCCTATTGAGTAGATTTTCCCACAATTATTGATTTAGATGTGTGTTCAATGGAAATTTCAATAGCATAACGACACTCCAATGAAAATGAGTGAGATTTTTGATAAATGGTTAAGTGTTAGATATATAGGATTGGGATGAAAATGGATGGAGGGTTGAGATTGTTTGATGGAGATCAAAGGTGGAGGATGAATGTAATCTCTCAAGCCACAAGATTGTGCCAAGTGGAACAAGGAGAGGGCTTGAGAGGGAAATTGTACCATTGAGGGGACAAGGCCATGCGATTGGTGTGATGGGGGGGTTGACCCACTTAATCAGTGTGCAAGTGCTTAGTGGGTAGGTTAGGTGGGGATTAGGATTAGGATTAGAGGATAAGAGGGAGATTATAGAGGATTGGACATGTAAGATTTAATTTTTTGAGGAAAGGGATGAGGCATGGGAGTAAATAATTATTACTTTAGGTTAAGATTTAGAAATAATAGAAGAAATAGGTTAGGATAAAGTTTGATATATTGATTATTAATTAAATAATAGGGTAAAAAATATAAAATTGGTTGAATTAGGGGTAAATTGACCAAACAAAATTGATCAATTTTCAGTGTGTACCCACTAAATTTAGTTGTGGTCTCTAAATTTGGTTTTGGAAGAATAAAGATAGGAAATGGAAATAATTAGCAAATAAATAATAATTTTATTTATTTTTAGAGGAATGTGCAAACTAAATAAATAAATTTATTTAATTTTGGATGAATAATTAGCTAATTAAATAATTAAAAATTATTTAATTAAACTGGATGAGGAAAATGATTAATTAATTAAATAATTAAAAATTATTTAATTAAAGGTGATGAAAGGAAAATGATGAAATAATTACATAATTTAAAATTATTTAATTAAAGTGGTAAATGGGTTAGTGTAATCAAACAATTGAAAATTATTTGATTAATAGTGATGAAAGGGTGATGAGTGATGATGATGGAAAATTATGAATTAGAATAATGTGCTATACATTTTCCCCCTCTTTGAGATAATGTACCATGTTGCATTGTTTCCAAGAAATTATAGTGATATGGAAAAATTTAATGATAATGATGTCATACTATGCACCAACAAACAAAGGAATTATGGTTGGATGGTAGGTTTGTCCCTCAAGAGGTCAGTTGGAAAAAATAAATTTTGGTTCGAGCTCATGATAGGTAAACAAGATAGGTCTAGTGAATATTAAGATGAAAATTCAATTTAGGTTGGAGAAGAGATAGATCATGAAGGGTTGAGCATGAGGAAAATGGGATTGAGGGTGGGTGGGATGGAGGGAATTCATATTTTTGGGATGAAGATGAGTTAGTATGGAAGAATAAATGAGATAGAATGTAGGATAATGAAGAATGAATGATTTTTTTTGATGAAATATCGAATAGTGAAAGCTATGAGAAGGTAATGGGGTGGATGAGGGATGTGGGATAGACAAGTGATAATGGGATGGAAAAGTGATTTTTCTTTTGATTTTGGTTATGTTAAAAAATAGGCCTCATAGCAAGATAGGCATACGCACAAAAAGTATGGAGAACTTGATATGTAATAGTAGTTTGTTATGCCTAGAGCTACCTCAATAGACACAAGGAAAGTATTTGCCATGGTATTATTACAATAATGTCCCATAACACAATAGAAAAAATCAATGACTATGCCCCATCTCGTGCTCCTCTAGACACACCAAGATATTGAAAGATCAAGATAACTTCGAGTAAGATTTGTAGAATGAGATAAAAGATAAATCAAAAGAAAAGACCAACTGACAAAACATATCAAAGACATCATATATCTTGCCAAAGATGTTGTAGTTGTTATCCGAGTTGATGCCTATTATAAAAATGATATATTTGTTAAGGTAGTGATTTGGATGTTGATTTACATGATTTAGGAAATTGATATGTGGGTAGTGGGTTGTTTTGGAAATGATATTAGCTTACGATTCATCATGAAAGTTATATATTTTTTTATGATGCATAGTTTGTTTCTTGCTTGATTATCAAGTTTAGGTAGTGATGATTTATCATAGATGGGATGGATGGTGTTGTGTATGTTTATGGAATGAAGGGATATGAATGTGTAGGGATATTGAAGACCTCTTGAGATCTTGTTGCTAGCCAAGCTAATCTTGATTTTTTGATTGATTGATTGATGATAGTGATAATTTTGTTGATGATAATAACAATTCAAGGATTATGTTGTTAACAATAAGAACAAAATGATGATTGGGAAAGATACATATTGATGATGATTGTTTGGATAAATGGATCAAGATTTGTATAAAGGCTAAGAACATTTTTTTTTAGATGGTTTGATATCATGTTGGAGTGTAGGATAGATGAGATTGATGGGGATTGTTTGGATTGAGAGTTATGGAGGAGATTTTGATAGTAAAATTTTATTCATGGGATGGCGAAAAATGCTCAATTTTTTATTTATTTTTCGGATATTTTATTTTGTTTTGGATTTTTAGAATATGTAATTATTTTTTTTATATTTTTGGAATATTTGAATGTTTTTTGGATTTTGAAATATGTGAATGTTTTTGGATTTTTAAAATATCTAAATGTTTTTGGATATTTGGAATATGTGAATGTTTTTGGATTTATGGAATATCTGAATGTTTTTTGGATTTTTGGATATTTTATTTTCTTAGATTTTCAAAAGTGTCCAAATCACTAAGTGATCTAGAAAATATATATCAATATTTATTCCAAAGCAAGATGTAATCAACTTCCCCCAATGTCTAGCAATGGGACACTATGAGTGGATGAATAGACTAGTGTGATGGATGAATATGTGAAGGATGGGGAGGATAAGCATTATCCAAATAGATCTAAGATAATGTATTTTACCTCTAAGGACTATCTTGTAATATGATAACATGTTTTACCCAAGCTAACTATTTGGATACTGTTAGATGTAAGTAATGGTATGACATGGGATAGTATATGGTCAAAGGAAATAACCATGTCAAGATTTTTTTAAAGGCATCTTTTGAAGTATATGCCCCTAGTCTATGTCAAGATCAAGGTGGATAAGGAATATGGATGAAAATGAAATGGATTGGATGGATATCGGTGAGGATAAAATAACATGATGTATGAGATAAGATTCTCCCAACTAGAATGATACACATAGATAATAAATTTTATGCATGATGTCCATGCATGGTTTTTCATCATGGAACTTATCCAAATTACCATAAGTATGATTTTAACTAGACGAATTTTTTTTATCTTTACTTTTATCCTTTTTTTATTTTGCTACACATGATGTCTGTTTTCCAAATTTTCACCGTGGTACTTGCCCAAGGCACCACCAAAGTGGTTTTCACTAGAGAATGATTTTTTATCTATACTATTTTTTTTATTTTTTTGACTTTCATTTTTATTTATTTTTTGAATGATCATCAACTATATGGGACCATGTGGTGCTAATGTAGATTTTGTTGTCATAATGTGTCAATAATGTCCTTCCTTAAAGAGTTTCTTTTCCAAGATAAGGGCACTTGTATATAGACCATGCATGTTATTGTAATCCTTGTTGATACTAGGGTTGTCCTTGTCTAAATATGCACATCATGATAGAGTGTCATTAGATTCCTTATGATAAAGTGTTTTTGATAGGACACAATGAATTTGTGATTTGGAATTTTTGGATTTTGGGTGGGATGTTAGATTTTGATGGGGAATATGAGATTTGGATGAATTATTTGGCAATTTGGATGTAGGATTTTTATTTTCCAAACTTGATATGGTGAACGATGGAGGTGGATATAAGATTTTGAGGGTGTTTGGGACCAACAACTTTATGCACTTTACATGTTGGTTTTGAAGGATTTTTTAAAATAGGTGGATACTTGTGATAGATGGAAGGAATTTTTTATGTGGCTCCATAGTTTTATTGATTATTGTATTTGGATTTGGATTGGATTTTTTACATGATCCAACTTGCTTTGAGATCCATTTCAAATTTATGTGTCCACTTTGACTTTCAAATTTATCAGCTTCAAAAAATTGACTTTGATTTTTTTATTTGTGAGGATTTTTTGTTGGTCCCAATTAGTGGGTTGAAAGATTTGGGAGTGATGGTTTATGATGTGGTTGGGTGGAATGTTGGGAAAAAAATTATTGTCATGACTATTCATGGTCCCTATTTTTATGTGTTCATTAGATAAAGTTTCCCTTGGTATCATGGAGGTACCACTAACATCATTGAATTTCTTGATCAATGAATAACAAGACCTTGATATTTAGGATTGTCAACAAACTGTGTTGGCTCTAGAATACCTTTTTCATGTAGGCCTAATCATTTTCCTTGATAGTGCATCCATTGAAAAATTATGTTTTCAATAGGATATGTGTTTTGTTGGAAACAAGATGATAAATCTTCTTTGTGTTGTTGGGAATCATAAATGGTGGCTATGTTCTCTTTTGTAAGAAAGATTTCTTTGAAAAAAGTGAGTGATTCAAGCTGATAAATATTTGTGCTTTCTTTGTATTCATACTTGTTGCTTTAATATTTTGTGGGATGTTAATGGATCCATAGTAGCTATAGATTCATAATTTTAAAATATTTCTAGAGAGAAAGATTTTTTTTGTGGATGAACAAGGAGGAGATCATCTGTGTGTCTAGTGGAAGAAATTGTCTCATATGTGGAAGTGGATTTTATTGCAATATAGATGGGGTCAACTTTATTTTTAGAATAAAGGATTGCATGGAAATGGATGGGGTGATAAATGGACTAGAAGGGGATGATAGGATCATTATGGAATTCTAGAGCAAAGGGATCTTGATCAATGATAGGATGATATAGGATGATTTGGGTAACTTGATCTTGATTAATTTTAGAGCTTTCTTCTTTATGATTTGGATTGTGTTCTTGACATAGATTTGGTTCTAATAATGGGATATGAATAAGGGACTCTTGAATAGCCTCAATATTTTGTCACGGTGGTAAATTATTTTAAATAGGACTCTTTGGAGTAGGCATGATAGGCAATTAGATGCATAATTCTATTCGATCTAAGATTTCATGAGTGTAGATTGGAATGTGCCAAATTTTGGATTATCTTGGATTTCATGATTATTTATTGTGGATAGCCCTTGGAGAAAATATTGAAAGGTTTCAGTATTGGATGATTTATTTGATGGGGATGGTGTGGATTGATGTTGCAAAATTTTTGGGGATGAGGTATTGGAAGGAGAGATGGAGGCTTCTAGTGGGAAAGCATCTTCAATACAATCTATTATGGAGTAAAATGAGTGGAGATGTTATGGCTAGGGATGTTATTACTACAATTATCTTGGTATGAGCCATTGTTAGACATAGATGGATGGTTTTGATCATGCTTAGGAAAATTATCTTGATATATGCCAAATTTTTCATTGTGTGAGCTATGGATATTGTTGATGTGATTATTTTTGGATGATCCTCAACATTGATGTCACCTTGGTCAATAAAATCTTGAATGATATTTTTCAATTATATACAATTTTGTATTTTATGACCCTTTATCCTATGGTATTCATAGTAATTATTATCATTGTACCATGAGGGTTTGAATCGGCGTTCATCGTATGTCTAAGCTTTGTAAGCTTGATAAGATTGGTTTGAATTAGCTTGTTCAAGACTATCTCAATGGACTCCCCAAAGGGAGTGTACTCAAGCATCTAGTAGTATTTTTGGGTCTTAGTGGTATTTTCAGAGGATAAAAATTTTGATTGTTTTGTTGAATATTTGGTGGGGCTTGTATGTTTTGTAAGAGAATTATGTCCATGACACCATCATTTGTAACATTCTTTATCTTATCCCATATGTGGGGTTTTTCATTAGAGTTTGATGTAAGATATTTGTTATCCTTGTAGATTTTGACAAGTCCCTTAGCAATAAGAGCCTTCTCAATAGTGAAAACATTTTCTATAATTTTGTCAAAGGTGTTAGCACATTGTATGGTTAAGTGAAAGCCAATTTTGTTGTTAAGATTTTGGAAAAAGATGTTCACAAGTTGAGTTTTGGGAACAAGGCATTTGCATTTGCTATTAATGTTTCTCCTAGTTTTTGTTGTGTGCTACATAAATTTGTCATAGTAATTTTGTGTTCTACATTATAGGAGAAATGGTTGAAAAACTTTTCAACAAGTTTGTGGAATGTTTTAATACCATGTGGTAATGTGATAACTATTTCATCACTTGTCCTCCTAAACTTCTAGGAAAGAGGTGCATTAAGTACGTGTCATTGTATGCAACCTCTAGAAATGCTATATAAAATTCTCGTATATGTTCTCATGGATCTCCTCTTCCCTTGTATTTTTCAAATCTAGAAAATTAAAAGTTATGAGGGAATGGTATCATAGCTATGTTTCTATCAAATGGGTATGGATAGATTTCTTCAAGAGTGTAGTTTTTCTTCATTTTTCCTAGTTGCATGTTGGTAATATTTTGGTGTAAGCTTTAAATTTATAGTACCAAGCCATTTTTTGGGTTTTTTGGTGGTTGTTTATATGGAGTTTATGTTTGGTGTTGAGGAGTGGATGAAGAATTATATGACAATTTTTGGTTTTGGAGTATTTTTTGAGGGATTGTATATGAGTTGCATGAGATTTTTGGTGCTAGGGAACGCTTTGTTGTTGAGGTATATTTTGTGTTTGAGGAATTTTGTATGAGTTGTGTGAGGGGTTTTAATTTTTTTGTATGGATTGTTGTTGTGGAATGAATTGTTGTTGGGATACACTATACAAATAGTTTTGAGTTTGAGGGACATGTGTTTGTGTAGGGATAGTGAATGGAATGGATTGAGATTGTTGATGTAATATATTGGATGTATTGAATGAATGATTATGATGGGGAATATATGGTTTTTGTTGTGAGATGTCAAATGTATTGAATGAATGATTGTGATATTTGGGGATAGATAATTATTTTTATGAGATGTTATAATTTTAAGGGATGTATGATTGATGTTATGAAATGTTATATGAGGAGATAGATGATTGATTTTGTGGGATGTATGATTGATGTTGTGAAATATTAGATTAGGGGATAGATGATTGATTTTGTGGGATGTATTATTAATGTTGTGACATGTTAGATGATGGAATAGATGATTGATTTGGGGGATGTATGATTAATTTTGTGACATGTTATATGATGGATATTGTGAAGGATTTGGGATGTATGTGTTTGTAGGAATTTTGGATGTGGAATATTTTGGATGACTTGGGATGTAAGTGTTTTTAGGTATGTTGAATGTGGAAGATTGTGGATGACTTGGGATGTGAGTGTTTGTAGGAATGTTGAATGTGGAAGATTATGGATGGCTTGGGATACAAAATTAGGAATAACTCATGAAAAAGATAGTAATGGGGCTTGGTAATAATTTGAGATGACCAAAGAAGAAGGCATTGTAAACTCATATTGAGTATCACCCATGGTTTTGGTAATGTTTAACTCACTTTGATTAGATTCCATGAGTTTTCTATATAGAGAACAAGTATCAAGACCTTGACGAATGATGTGTGGGATGAAAATTTTGGATAATTTGATGGTTTGATAGCAATTCAAAAGCACATGGGTGGTAATTGAATAAGAAAAAATAAAAATATCAATAATTAATTTTTTTGGCATTTTCTATGTTTTACTAAATCATGTTTTCATAGGCCTTCATAGAAATGTTTTGGTTCAATATTGTCATCGTTCCTTTGAAATGGTTCCTAAAGGCATAATTTTCAAGGGACTAAAATTAGATCTCTTGGAGATCTTTCCAATGATGTACAAAAGTCATAATTTCAACCACCGAGCTAGGAGTTATGGCCCTACCAAGTTGGGATAGTAATGAACATGGTATAATTTATGGATTTTGACCCAAGATTTTGATGATGGACTCATCTAGGATGCCTTAGTCCTATTATAAATCTACCTATATTACAACATAAATTTTTTATCAATGGTTTGGAATCTCAAAAAGTAAATAAGACTGATATGATCAAAGGCGACACTATATAGATCAAATGTGCTAATGTTTTTATTAAATGCATCAAGATACTTATCAAAAGCATCAAAGTGGTGGAACTCCTTAAATTCTTTGTGTTCCTTTGGAATTTTTTTACAAAATATGGTTATTTTTCATGTCCCAGGGCTTAGGGTTTCAGTTATTTCCATAATCCAAGGTTTTTGTGTATCTTAAACCCTTTCTAAAAATTCTAAGTGTTATCCCTTTGCATCCCTTTGCAAATGTTCTATTTCGATGTTGACCTCCTGTCATGGGTTCCTAGTTGCTTAAGTTGTGACTTATTCTGACCCCTCACTCCTAATGGTTCCTAGTAATTGTTAGTTGATTTATTAAAATATTACATTTTAGTATGTAGGTTTATAATCTTTTGTTATTGTCTAGAGGTCCTAAGTCTAGGAATTGATATTTGGTCATCTGCCTAATGTTCTGGTCTTCATTCTAATGTGCCTACATCTCATTAACCTAGTTAGCCTCCTTTTAAGTGCTAAAAATTTTCACGTGCGTATATCATCATATGGTGCAGACCATCAGATCTCGAAGACTTCATCCTGACTGCTCCTCACACCCCCATTTGGTTTCATTTTCTATTAAAATATTCAGGCGGGTTGGCGGGTGAGTGTCATGTGTCATATTTTTCAATGGGCCCTATAATCTTCAAAGGTAGTGAATATTAATCTTTTATGAGATCAACGATGGATATAGAATGACATGGATACATCTAGGCCATTCCCCACACCCTTGCTTGATTTTAATATTCATTAAAATAATCTCAAAGGATGGTGGGTAAATGACATGTGTCCCCTTTTTCAGTGGGGCCCAATGAACTCCAAAGGCTATGAACAATATATTTAACGAGATTGACAATTGAGATGGGGTGATGTGGGTTGATCTTGGTCGTTCCCCACTAGCCCATAGGGGACCCACCTCTATCTCTTGTCTCTCAATGGGAATCAAGGAGGAGCCATGTGGAAAGATTTGTAGTGTTGAACTATATGGAGGTAGGAAATATTAATGAAATATTTTTCCATTGGGTCAAAGACCTTAATGTTCAATCTACTAAAGGGACTTTTTGGAGCACATGTTCTAAAAGAAAGTGAGATCTTTTAATCTTGGTCATCTATCGTATCTAAATATTATGTGCATAGGTAAGTGGTCTTAAGGTAAATCACACACATATTGAAGGATTTTGATTAAATTTGAGCCCTTCCCCATCTCCTCGCTACTCAAATTTGTGCACGAGTTAAGAACAATGGGGAAGCGGGAAAGCTGACACGTGGATCTACGCAATGCTTAAGAAGATGGTGGAGCTTGCGAATGACTTGGAGGTTGGGTCCACATGGATTTTTTTGATTGGTCGATGGGAATAGAGGTATATAGTCAACTTTTTCAAATTTATTTGACTAAATATGGATAATCCATCACACCATCTCACTATATGATCAATAATCGATATTCAAAGTTGGTATTGAAGGAAAATGAGTCATTATGGTTTGCACGAGTGAACCATAATGGTGGATAAGACACAAAGCTACCAAATTAGGAAGCTTTAAAGCCATAAAAATAGTTTTTAATTTAAATCACAATTGCAGATTGTTAAAAGCATTCTACACATAAAAGCATTCTACACATTCAAGGAGTTCCTGTTGTGATTTCCAAGCTTGTTCAACGATAAAATTAGGGTTTTCAAGAGTTTGCAAAACTAGTAAGTTAAATCGTTGCCTTCCTTATCAATTGCTTAGAACTTGTTTAATTTTTCTCACTCAAGCATCCTATATTAGGGTTTTCTTATTTTTTTATTTCTTTTAAGGTTTGATGTTTGTTTCAAATAATTAGCTTGTCTAGTATTGTTGTTGTTTGTGTTAAACCCTTGTCTTGGCTATAAATTTTTACTCTTGCTAAAAGAAACCCTAATTTTCATAAACCCTAGAATCATGGCACCCAAAGCTAAAGCATCTGCATCAATAGAGCAAGCCTCTAGTTCAAAACCTCATGTTAGACCCCTAGTTTAGGACCTAACCAATCAATTGAAATCTTCTACCTTAGAAAAACCAAAGGGCCAACTATTATTTCATGGTACATGAGTTGTGGAGGGCCTTGTTGACAAAAAATGTACAATTAATGATGCCACAATGCCCTACATTTGATGGACAATTCTTAACTGCTAGTTTGGTAATAGAAACTGTGGCATTCATGTGGGAAACACATAGAATTTGGATTTGGGAAAGTTGATAGTCTCAAATGTCTATATGGATGTGGATTTACTAAGGGAAATGGCTGCAAACTATGATCCAGTCACAAAGACTGTGAGAATGATTGATGGAATTGGCATGGTCAAGGTCACAAGGGATGAAATTTTTGAAGTTTTCAAGCTCATAGAATTGAGTGAGGATATGGTGCCAATTGATGAGAATGCATTTAGGGCAGAATATGAAAGGGTAAAGCACAATTTAAAAATCTCAGTGTTGCAAAAATATTTAGCATCAGTTGATGGTTAGAGGATTATCTTGAGCCCATTAGAAAAAGAACCCTACCCTATCAACTATTTTGTCCCCTACTTCCAAAGGAATTTTTACTCTAGATGTCACATCATTGGTTTTGACCCCACCACTGGCATGCCTAGGGCCTGGATGTATATGGAAGCACATATACAATATCCTACATGTTGCACTCTTTATGATTATGGGGGGTACTTTTCTGAGAAGATTCATGGGGGTGTGATTAAGCTCAAGAAAGGTGAATTTGGGGTTAGATTCTTTTGGTACTCATTGTTCATGCACATAATTTTGTAGAAAGCAGCCCCATATTTTTGTCAGTATATGACAATTGAAAGGAAGAAAGGTAACTTGAAGTTGCTTGTCCAATGCTGTACCACAATCATTGATAAAGATGACAATAAATTTGACTATGTGATATTTCATAATCTATTTTACTCCAAATTGAGGAGAGTATTGATTGTGAACATGTCGAGGATTCCTACAACCTTGCATGATTTTTTGAGGCCTAAGGAAAAAAGGCCAAATCTAGGCATTGATCATAATTGGGGGATGTCATCCATTACCCTAGCTACACTATTTTGGGATTTTATGGCACAATTGTCTCACCCCACTTGTTTCCCAAGGATGTGCCAGAGAGGATTGGTTTTCTAAAGGTGATGTGGAAGCTTGGGAATGTGGAGAATAACCACTTAAAATATCAAGGCAAGGGAATATTTTTTCCTTCATACACTTTTTATTTTATTTTGTAATGATCAAAGGAGGATGGGATAAGATCAATGATATACTCAAGCCTCTAGGAATGAGAAGAGTAGCAGCAAGAAACCATGATCCTAAGGGATTCATGGTATGGTTGAAAATAGGGATTAGAAGCTCAAAGTTTATTCACTATTTATCTTTCCTAGAAGATGTGATTAGAAACATATTTGATTTCCAGAAGCAAGATGATAGAAAAATGGAATGGATCACCTACAATAGATTGGAAAGGTAAATTAGGGAAAATGTTCCACAATTCACTACTCTTTAGGAGATTCCTAATGTGATGCAAAGAATAGAATATGTTTTTTAAAACTTTGAGACAGTTGTTGGGAACCTCGAAGGTGAAATATTAATTCAAGAAAATGGGAAGGCCATTGTAGTAGAAGAACAAGGTGAGGGGGAAACCCCTGTAATGGAAGAAATACAAGCTTACCAACCCCCAAAGGAAAAGAAAGCCATTGTTTTAGAAGGAATAAGAATAGGGTGAAGGGAAAGGACACAACTATTGCCTCTTCCCAAAAAGAGGAACATAGAATCCATTCACCAGTACCAGATATGCTACCACCCTCTCCTCCTATGTCAACTAGACCTACTATTATTGATGTAGATTCTCCACCAAGATAAGAATCATCACCTAGGAAGCCACCCCAAAAGAAATAGAAGGTTGAATCTAGTGGCCTAGTTGATTATGAAGATGATTCTGAAGAAGAAACCTTGGTCACTGAAGAAGAAATGCAATAGGGAATACCTTCTCTACCTAGGGAGATTAGGCCATAGTATCTTGGTATGAGATTAAGCAAGGATGAACTCACAAGAATGAATAGCCAAGATGATGTGAGAGAAGAAACGTGTACAAAATTCATGGATGATGATTCTTTTGTGAAGTCTGAAGATTTCAAGGAATTCATTTGGAGGGTGAAGAAGGATTAATTTGTAAATAAAATTGCAGAGAAGAGAAGCTTGCATCTAGAATATCCTAATGTAGTCACCCAAGCCCAGGTAATTGTTATCACTCCAAATTGTGCCCCTGCTAAGTTGCATAACTTAGCACTTTGGTGCAACATGGGAAATTTTCTAGGTTGTGGGTTACCTAAAGCAGAAAAGAACCTCAAGAGAAAGCTAGATCTTTAAGGTACTCACCTAATTAACTATTCTAAAGAATTGTAAAGGAAAAGGGTAAGGAGGCAACATGAAATGAAACTAAAATCCTATGGCGATGCACCTAAATGTTATCTAAAACCTGTAAAGCTGCTTGTACACACAGTTTCAATGAATAATAATCTTAACATGCACAACTAAAATACTTATATGATTTGCATAAATATTTCACAAGAAGGTTCTAATGCACTCAATTCTAGAAGGAAAATAACTTCCACAACTTGAACTACTAGAAACACAACACAACTTACAACCTGCAAAAACATATATACTTCTACACAAAGGTGATGCTAATGAGACACAATAACAAGGAATATGAAAAATTCACATGTAATTGCATCAATCATCAAAATTCACACAATAAAATAGAAAATGAGAAGTAAAAATACTTATCTTTATTCATCTAAAAAGGTGAAACACTATTATGCATGCTTGCAAAAGAGTTACAATATTGTCTCCAGTTGAAAGAAAACTCCAAAAATGAGTTACAATGTTTGTTGGAAAAGAAAGAACTAACTCCAAACTGATGTTTGAAGTTTCTTTATGCTTTTTATAATCTTGCAAAAAGATAGGAATCCTCCAACTCCCTTGATCGTACACACCAATAAAGCCTAAAAATAGCCCTCAAACTCCCTCCAAAATGACTCCAAAGTGAAGAAACAGTCAATCCTTGACCTTATCCATCATAAAGGCATCAAAAAATAACCCTAGATGCTCTCCAACGCCTTTGAACTCAATCAAAACCACCCCTTTATTTTCTCCACATGTTGGTCGACTTTCTCAACCTCATGTATATGCTTAGCATAACCATCAACAACCCTTATCCCTATTGATCACATCTTAAAAACAAAACACCTTTATCTCTTCTAACATATGCAACATTAAATAAAGTAAATCATAATTTCATCACTTAAATAATGCTTTAAATTAATCACATTCGGTGCAAAATAAAGGTATTTGTTTATGTTTGAAAAAAATATGCAAAGTGACCAATATTAACTTGCAAAAACATAAAAAGGGGAACACTTGATAAAGGTTTTCAAAATATGTGTCTAAGGCATAACACTTTTACATGGGGCATTAGTCGATATTTGACAAAGGTTAAAACAAAAGGAAAAAAATGCCTTGAGCTATTGGCATACTTAGGGTTGAAACCCTAAAACAAAAAACTAGGAAAACACTAGTATCATTTCATTTCACTCACAGTGCACTCACTACCATGGAGATCTAAGGCTTCGCTATAAGAGCTTTCTAGAGTTTTATGGAGCTTTTGTATGTAGATATTGAAGAAATTGTTGAGGATGAGCTAGGTAATATTTTGTCTGTGAAAATAAACATTTTTCAATCACTACCTATGAATGTACATGTTGTATCAAGCTCTACTATATAGAAAAGTGGTGAAAATGTTTTGATTTTCTTTGCATTTTCTATGCTTCATAGATTTTCCTTGCTTTGTAGCATTCTGGGTTTAATATTTACTAATATCAAGGAATTTGAAACCCTCTATATTTTCACATTCTTAGCTACAAGAAACACTTCATGGCTTTTTGTCTTTTACCCTCCTTTGCCTATATTGATGAGAGAAAAAATAAAGTTTCTGCTATGGCTTTATCATGCTCAGCCTACATGGCTCTGTTTCTAGATTTTTCATGATTTCCTTTGTAGGTAATCAAGGGTTTCGATTTTCTATGTGGGAATTTTGACCTCATTTCCTTTATCGGTTGCTCACTATGGAAAACAAGCTTTACCAACTATCCTTTATCATACAAAGTCATTGTCATATATTACAATGATTACAATTATCATTAAGACCTTGTTCACTGTGCTTAGTCATTTCTTCTTCTCTTGGAAAAGTGTTGTGTTGATACATAGTGATGAACCACATTATCATTTCTTAAAATTTTCTTACCCTGCAACCCTATGAAATTCATTGAAGTAGATGCCCATATACATTTCTAGTACCCTTCAACATTATAGATTAATAACATATCCACGTGTTTGTAATGTTTCCATTTCCTTGTACAATCCATTGAGGGTAGTGATGAGTGTATTATTGGATGTCTCTATCTAACAGTAGCAAAAAATATTGATTAGGGCTTATGACAACCCCATGAACATTTTTCTTATTCTTATTAACTCCACCATGAACAATGATGGCACAAGCTCACTTACACCTCAATCACCCTATGAAATGCTTCACTTTATTTTAATTTTGACAAAGAGAGATATAAAATGATTTCTAAGCAATGATTTCTTGGGTCAATAGAATCACTAGAAAGTATAAAACTAATGAAAACCATCTCTTCCTCTTTCATGGACTACTACTGGGATCATTTTTCTATAGTATCAAACTGTCTTCCTAACATGACATCCTGGCATTGTATTCACCACTCAGGTTACTAAGGAATTATCATTTGAAGGTGTTGACCTTTACCAATATAATAGTGTTCCTCATAAAGCAATCCCCATTCTTAGAATTGTGCCTAGAACTCATAATGACTGGTGCTTTTGGCTTCAAAATATGACTATTCCTAATCAAATCCACTCACTATTCTTGCATGACTTGAGGTTTTGACTATCCTCAACATTTCATATTGTGAGATTATATTTTGATAAGTCCTTTTCATTTATGACAATGACTTAAAATAACTCACTATCATGAGTGATGATCACTTGTCAAAAGTTGATAAGTGTGATGAATTAAACCTCTTATCACTGTCAAAAACTAAAAAGGTAGCACACTGAGCTCAACTCTTGTAGGGGCACATTTTAGTCCAAATTATATGATGTTAAATGAAATAAACTGGTAATGAAAATTTTGCGTATACCTGCACAGTGAATCAAACATGTTAGATAAAACAATGAATCTCAAAAGCTTCCAATGATGCCTCATGATAATTGATGATACTCCACTTTTCTTGATAAATGATATGTTGAAAAACTAATTCAATGTCTTATGATAGTAAACTATATATTTATTGAAATTGATTTGTATATGATGAGAAAACTTATCCTAAGCTCTAACACCAAATTTTCTCAACTCTTGCAAGGATTTCTAGAGTAGCAACGAAAGGAGTGAGAGATGCAGCAAATCAGCATCTATCCTTGCCATCCAGGAAATAATGGATTCCTTTTCTTTTTACTTTCTCTTCTTTTCCTTCAAATTTATAGTTTACTTTTGTATTGCACTGAAAGAGTTAATCCCATAGCTTGTGTGGGACACTATACATCTATAATTATCAATAAAAGACAATTTTTAAAGAAAGATATGTTGATTTTCATTTCTTCTTGTAAGAATTTTCATAATGAAATATAATTAACTTGGTAATAATTTTGTGCATATGAATATAACTTAGGATAATGAATGTATAACTTTTCTTTTATTTGGAAACACAAATCAGCTCTACATGATTGAGCTGGAAGAAAAATCAACATTTTTGGTGACATTTTCTAAATGTTTGTCTACTAAACATCCTGACCAATTTCCTAAAGCTATTCATTGGGAATGGAGTCAATAGAAACTTGAAAAGACTTGTATTGTTGTAACTCATCAAGCAGTGTAAAAAACCTCGAAAACTTATTCCATCTACCAAAACTCAGGCCAAATTGACTAACTGTGCAAAATAACACTTAGAGGAAAAGAAAAATTGAAATGAAACCTATTCTAACCTACTCAAGAAAGACAATAACTCAAACAAAACCATTCACTAGTTGGGTGAAATAGCTTTCATTTCTTTGCAACTTGCAATGCTCCACATGTTTGTGAGCATCAAAGAGGAAATGGAGCAATGATATATGTTTAACCAACTATTGCAATGCCTCATGAATGGAGAAAAAAAATCCACTTACCCACTCATGTTGATAATTCATGTTGTCTTGAAATGGATAGGACAACTGGGTATGCCCTCTTTCAATAGAATCCTCATGCTTGGGTGCAATGATGACTTGTGATGCATTGTTGGTTTCCATCCTAGTTAGATGCCTGATAGGACATCCACTTAAAATCTTTGGAATAGTTGCTTATTTTTCTTCTTTTAGCATGATGGTATCCTTCATTTTACTCTCATGGTGCTCCTTTGGTACAAGCAACTAGTTTGGAACTTCATAGTTTTCTTCTTATTTCAAAGAACCTAAGAAGGATGATATAATATTGTCATGGCTGCATTATTCAAACCTTTCTATATTTTTTTCATGGTTTTCATGTTTCATGGCTAAGTTTGGATAAGAGAGAAGACAATTCAAATGATTAGAAATAACATCATTACCTTCACCTTGCATGATAATTTTCCATTTTGATTCCTCCTCCATGGTCAATGAACCATCCTCTTCCACTAGGATAGCTAATAACTCATCCAAGCTATCAGCTCTTGGAAGGCTCTTAGGAAAGTTGTTCTAAGCTCAAATTCCTCATTATTACCCAAGGAAGGATGCTACAAATTAGAATTTTCTTCTTCGATCAACGAAGGAAAATGTTTAAAAAATATAGTAGCCTCTTCAAACAAACTTTCATTTGTTATACCAACCTTAAGCTCTTCTATACATAAGAAAGGAAGTTCCTCCAACAAGCTAAGATCTTGCAAATCAGCTTCATGAGAAGTTTCTTAACTTGAGAAAATGGACTCCTCCTCATCAAGACCATATTCTTCCTCTTGCTCCACATTTGATTGACTATCTTCAACCAACAATGCATCAGATTGTGTGATGTCTTCTTGCTACTTAGAAATTGTTGTTGATGTGATAAAAAACACACCTTCTTCATTGTTTTCAATGAAAGAAGGTATTTCACCCATCCAAACTATAGAATTCTCTTGTTGATTAGCCTCTCTAACCTTTTCATCCTGCTATCCTGGCTGAACTATTGAAAAAATTTCATCATATTTTACCAAAAAAGGAAGTTGATTAGTTAGAACATTCAAGGATTCATCTGGAAAAGTGTTTTCTTGTTCAATATTTTTTGGTTCTAATCTATATTGCTCCATAGCTAAATGAATAAAATTTATATTTCTAGCCTCCTCCATGGTAAGTGAGTTATCTTGGTCAATGGGCTGCTCTTGAGGATAAGCTTGAACTATTTAAAGAATAGGCTCTTGCAATGAAGGTCTCTTGAAACTCAAAATATCAAATTTGGAAGGCTTAGGAAGCTCATGAAGCTTACCTTGTTTGAAACATGGTATCTTGAACATGGGAATCTCTTCTTCAAAGAACGGATTTAGAAATGAAAGGGTTGATTAAGCTTCCAACTTTTGAGATTAAGCAAAAACGATCTTCTTCTCCTCCTATTTTGTGAGTACCTCCCTTACAATCTCTTCCTCATGTTGTCTCTTTTGTGCCTTCAACTGCTGCTCATGAAGATGGGCATTGTAGGAAAACTCCTCCTGTTGTAAAGCATATTCATGATACCTATTTATATCATTCAGTTTCTTGGTCCAGTCCAACAATAAGCTTTTAATATTAGCAATCTCCACTTGTTCATCATTTTGGAGATGATTAGAATTGGGCTTCCAAGATGGTTGTGCAAGGGAGGGTGGGTGCTAATAGTACTAAAAATGTTGGTTTTCTTGAATAGCCATGGAATTTGAACTAAAACTAACAACACAATTGGCTTGATATGGTTGATAAGGTGGTGGTTAAGTAGAATTCTCATAAAACAGAGGTGGAAACATGCTCTTTTCATGAAAACCTAACATGTTAAAGAATTTGAAACCTAGAAAACTTCTTGAAATCAAAGTGAATCAGGTTTCTTTTGCAAAATGAAACATACTAGCACTTTGTCTGCTTGTAACTAGTAGAATAGACAATGGAGTCGCTAGATGTGTGAAAAAATTTCCTCCATAGGTAGATATTTTTGGAATACACACAAAATACCAACAAGGTATGGACAAATATTGAACTATGATAGTTCAATATGTCCCACTAGGCATGCCAAAAACTGTTATCACTCAAAATTATGCCCCTACTAAGTTGCAAAACTTAGCACCTTGGTGAAACATGGGAACTTTTCTAGGTTGTGGGTTACCTAAAGCAGAAAAGAACCTCAAAAGAAAGTTGGCTCTTTAAGGTACTCACATAATTAACTATTCTAAATACTTGTAGAGGAAAAGGGTAAGGAGGCGACATGAAATGAAACTAAAATCTTATGGTGATGCACCTAAATGTTATCTAAAACCTGTAAAGCTGCTTGTACACACAGTTTCAATCAATAATAAGCTTAACATGCACAACTCAAATACTTATAGGCATTGCATAAATATTTCATAAGAAGGTTCCAATGCACTCAATTCGAGAAGAAAAATAACTTCCAAAACTTCAATTACTTGTAACACAACACAACTTACAACTTGCAAACACATATATAATTCTACACAAAGGTGATGCTAATGAGACACAATGATAAGGAATATGACAAATTCTCATGTAATTGCACCCATCATCAAAATTCACACAGTAAAAAAAATGAGAAGGAAAATTACTTATCTTCATTGATCTAAAAAGGTGAAACACTTCTCTACATGCTTGCAAAAGAGATAATATTGTCTCCTACTGAAAAAATTCAAAAATGAGTTACAATTTCTATGGGAAAAGAAATAAATAACTCCAAACTAATGTTTGAAGTTGCTTTATGCTTTTTAGAAGCTTGCACAAAGATAAGAATCCTCCAACTCCCTTGGTCATACACACTAATAAAGCCTAAAAATAGCCCTCAAACTCCCTCCAAAATGACTCCAAAGTGTAGAAAAGGTCAATCCTTGACCTTATCCATCATAAAGGCATCAAAAACTATCCCTAGATGCTCTCCAAGGCCTTTAAACTAAATCAAAACCACCCCTATATTTTCTCCACATGCTGGTCGACTTTCTCAACCTCACCTATATGCTTGGCATAACCATCAAAAACCCTTATCCCTTTTGATCACATCTTAAAAACAAAAAAACCTTTATCTCTTGTAACATATGCAACATTAAATAAAGTGATTCATAATTTCATCACTTAAATAATGCTTTAATTTTTTCACATTCATTGCAAAATAAAGGTATTTATCTATGTTTGAAAAAATATGCAAAGTGACCAATATTAACTTGCAAAAACATAAAAATGGGAACACTTGATAAAGGTTAGAAAAAATGTGTCTAAGGCATAACACTTTTTCATGGGGCATTAGTCGATATTTGAAAAAGGTTAAAAGAAAAGGAACAATATTTCTTGAGCTATCGACAGGCTTAGGGTTGAAACCCTAAAACAAAAAACCAGGCAAACACTAGTATCATTTCGTTTCACTCACAATGCACTCACCACCATGGAGATATAGGGCTTCACTGTAAGATCTTTTGGGATTTTTATGGAGCTTTTGTATGCAGATTCTGAAGAAATTGTTGAGGCTGAGTTGGGTAAAATTTTGTCTATACAAATAAACATTTTTCAATCATTACTTGTGAATGAACATGTTGTATTGAGCTCTACTATACAAAAAAGTGGTAAAAATGTTTTGATTTTCTATGTATTTTCTATGCTTCACAGCTTTTCCTTGCTTTGTAGCATTCTGGGTTTTTAATCTTTGCTAATATCAAGGGCTTTTATACCCTGTATATTTTTGCATTCTTAGCTATTGGAAACACTTCACGGCTTTCTAGCTTTTACCCTCCTTTGCCTGTATTGATGAGAGAAAAAAAAATAAAAATTCTATGGCTTTATCATGCTCGGCCTGCATAGCTCTATTTCTAGATTTTTAACGATTTCCTTTGTAGGTACTCCAGGGTTTTCATTTTCTACGTGGGAATTTTGATCTCATTTCCTTTATCTATTGCTCACTATGTCAAACATGCTTTACCAGCTATCCTTTATCATACAAATTCACTATCATATATTACTATGATTACCATTATCATCGATACCTTGTTCATTATGCTTAGTCATTGCTTCTTCTCCATGGAAAGTGTTGTGCCGATACATAGTGATAAATCACACTGTGATTTCTTGACCTTTTCTTACCCTACAATTCTATGAACTGTCATTGAAGTTAATGCCTATAAAAAATTCCGGTACCCTTCAGCATTGTATATTGCTAACATCTCCACATGTTTGTAATGTTTCCCTTTCCTTGTACAATCCATTGAGGGAACTGATGAGTGTATTATTGGACATCTTTGTCTGATAGTAGCAACAATTATTGATCAGGGCTTATGACAAACCCTTGAGCATTTTTCTTATTCTTATTAACTCCACCATGAAAAATGATGGCACAAGCTCACTTACACCTCAATCACCCTATGAAATGCTTCACTTTATTTTAATTTTGACAAAGAGAGAAAATATATTATTTCTAAGCAATGATTTCTTGGGTCAATAGAATCACTAGAAAGTCTAAAACTAATGAAAATCCTCTCTTCCTCTTTCATGGACTGCTACTAGGATCCTTTTGCTATAGTATCAAACTATCTTCCTAACTTGGCATCCTGACATTGTACTCACCACTCAGGTTACTAAGGAATTATCATTTGAAGGTGTTTTCCTTTACCAATATAATATTGTTCCTCATTAAGCAAACCCCATTCTCAGAACTGTGCCTAGAACTCATAATTACTGGTTCTTTTGGCTTCAAAATATGACTATTCCTAATCAAATCCAATCACTATTCTTGAATGACCAGAGGTTTTGTCTGTCCTAAACATTTCATATTGTGATATTATCTTTCAATAAGTGCTTGTCATTTATGATAGTGACTTAAAACAACTCACTATCATGAGTGATGAGCACTTGTCAAAATTTGATAAGTGTGATGAATTAAACCTCTTATCACTATCAAAAACCAAGAAGGCAACATGATGAGATCAATCTTGTAGGAGACCATTTTTCTCCACATATTGTGATGCTAAATGAAAATAAATTGAAATGAAAATTTCACCTATACCAACATAATGAATCTAGCATGTTAGATAAAACAATGAAGCTCAAAAGATTCCAATTATGCCTCATGATAATTGATGATACTCCTTTGCTTTTATTGATATCTAAGATGTTGCAAAACTATTTCAATGTCTTATGATAGTACAGTATATGTTTGTTGAAATTGAATTGTATATGATGAGAAAATGTATCGTAAGCTCTAACAACATATTTTCTCAACTCTTGCAGGCATTTCTGGAGTAGCAACAAAAGGAGTTGGAGATGCAATAGATTAACGTCCATCCTCGCCATCTAGGAAATGATGGATTCCTTTTCTTTTTACATGCTCTTATTTTCCTTCAAATGTATATTTTAATTTTGTATTGCATTAAAAGAGTTAATCCCATGGCTTGTGTGGGACACTATACATTTTTAATTATCAATAAAATATAGTTTTTAAAGAAAGATCTATTGATTTTCATTTCTTCTTGTAATAATTTTCATAATGAACTGTAATTCACTTGGTAATAATTATGTGCATATGAATATAACTTAGCAGAATGAATGTATACCTTTTATATTTTATTTGCAAACACAAACTCATCTCTACTTGATTGGACTGGAAGCAAAATTAGGTAACAGTAATAAAATAAATGAAAGAGAAATATCAAGAAATAACTGCTCAAGAGGGTAGAGAACTGGTGAGAAAAAGTGGAGTTCTTTTACTGCCAGAGTGGGATTTATCCTTTGTGATTGCATTTAATATATTGAATAGGTATTATAGGCCTCTTTATAATTTTGAGGAAGAACCTACCATAGCACTACAAGGATCTACATTCAGTGAGCAGTGGGACACATTGGCCATTTGGGCCCTAGCCCCCAACACCAAGAAGCCAAACATTGCAGAACCTATTGCAGATTATAGGGGAGGCTTAATAATAAAGAGAGTGTTTGACACTTTAGCTATTGAGACTTCCACAATGTCACTTTTTGTTACTCAGTTCACAAAAGCAATAGTGGAGTCAACAACAACTCAGAAAGAGCAATTCAGGAAGAAATATAACGATTTATTGGTTGACTATGGAAAAGGCCAACAACAAACAATGCAATTGCAAACTGAATTGGCATTGTTCAAGAAGAAGATGCAAAACTTGCAACATGGTGTGAATGCATAGACAAATTATGCTTCTCCTTCTTCTTCACAAGATCCAACACCTACTATTTTGACACCTCCCACAAGTTCTTCATGAGGAGTTATTCCCTATGACATGGGAAATGTGTCCATTTTAGTGGAAGGGCCAAGCACATTAGAGGCACAAGAAGAAGAAGAAATCAATAAGGAATAATTGCTTGCAAAGTTGAAGGAATATGAATAGAAGATCAACCAGCATGATAAGGATATTTTTTATAGCAACCTGAAAATTGTAACTGTAGTGCTAGAACACTTGAACAGAGGATTAGACAAAAGATTAATTAGCATCCACTCTAATTATTCTTCCACGAAGGATTCTATAAACAATTTTGACATTGATAAGGAGTTAGAAATACCTCTCATGGAAAAATAGATTCCTAGGTTGTAGGACTTAAGGTTAATGGATGCAGGATCAAAATATGATGTGAATATACTTGAGAAGATCCAACCAAACCTTAAATTTGTGAATGGAGTCCTAGAATTCTAGGGAAAGATTGAGCCTTAGAGGCTAAAATAAGGGAATTGGCGAAGAAATTTCATGAAATACATATGGAATTTTTCTGATATATTGAACAATAGTGGTAATATTAAATCCCTACAGGAATGGAAGAGGGAGGCCAATGAGGTGATTTCCAATCAAGCAACCAAGATTTGTAAATTGAATGATATGAGCATGCTTAAAAAGAACATGGATATGCTTGCTCAGGTAGGGGTTGCTTTGGAAGATTTTGATGAGGAAATCAAGTTGTAACTAAATATGCTCCTTATAGGTAGAAGGTTGACACTATTATCAATTTCAACTAGCCCATCGAGAAGAATTTCAGGCCTGGAAGGATAAATACTTGGATGTCTTGGAAGATTGAGCTACAACTTTGAAGTGGTGAACACAGTTTTGGCTTTTGGATCTGCAACCATGGTGAATAATGGATGATTTAAAGATAATACATGGCTTGGAATTATGACATATTAGGCCTTTAGACATGGAAGGTATTTTGTATTTTCTATCTTCTTTCACTTTATGCTTTTCTCTCTCTTATGCTTGGAGTACATGGACGTAATTTTGGAGCATGTAGATATTGCTACATCAGCATAAAGATGCCTTTTGGAAGGTAGGACTTGATCTTCATCAACTAATGAAAATAACTTTTGTCCCATGTAACATTTCCCTCCATCTAAAAATGCAAATATAACTGTTAATGGGAATTTTTGCACTTCTCAACACAGGTGATGCGTAGATGCATTACCTATCTTGAAAGGTAGAAATCTTCAAACAAGTTACAAGTTTTTACCCCAAGGTATCTCAGGTGTCAGGCCATGAATTGCTTGTAATTTCTCAATTGGTTCATGTGATTTTCTGGTAATCATAGGGAAACCTTACATGTGTTAAGTTGGAGGGATATTGGTTCTTCAAATGGAGTTCCCAAGATATTGAGATGGATGTGCAATTGCTGCAAGTTCAAAATAGAATTTTGGACTCCACTTTTATCATCAGATTTGGCTTTACAATGATACTTGACCTTTACCTAAATTACTATTTCAAAGAATGGTCAAAAGGGAAAGGGGAGGAGGAAGTTGCTAGACCTACAAATATTGATGAACAATGATAATGGAGAATGCTACAATGGACAACCTTCCTGAAACTAAGTTCCACTTAACAAAATTAGATGGTAGTATCATGAAACTAGTGCTATCTTCTAAGGTCTATAGATTTTCAAGTATTCATTCACCATGAAAAATGAATAAAAGATGAAGTTTAAGTGTAGCAATCAATGTATGTTCAAATTAGGTTTACATTGCTATTTATCAACAACAAACAACAAAAATCATGAACACTGAAGGGCATCAACACAATAGTATTCTTTAGCATCAATGAACAACATCTACTAATTTACTAAATCATGTAAAACACATAGAACAACAAAGTAAATCTACTCAAATATATTAAATATGAGGAGAAGAATCATGAAACATGAATGAAACTCAAGAATCCACCAAAATCAATGAATTTCAATTAGAATTTTAGCAGCATGTCTTTACAAAAACTCAACTCTCTCTTTGAAAATGAGAGGAGATCCCCTATTTATATTGCTCAAAAAGAAAAATGAGTGGCCAAGATTTACTCTCATTGCGTGGCCAAGATTCACTACAAACTAGGGCTTCACCTACCCCCAATATTTTATAATTTAAAATACATTTCTTTTCCTCTAGCCTATTTTTTCTTTTAGTGCCTGACACTATAGCACTTTTGTCTTTTGTTGATTGTTATTTTATTGCAGCTATATAGTGAGGAACTCATCATCAATGATAGGCTTTCCCTAATTTGTATTTATAGTGGCATACTCCACAAACTTTCCTATCAATATCTGAATCTTGTCCCACTCCATTATATCGGATTGAAGCACTTGAAATGACAATTTCTTTGACTGAACAATGATTAGCTCTCAATTATTTGTGCATTTGGGTGTGGCTTTTTCCATATGTTTAGATTGGTTGAATACCCTAGAAGAAAAGTCCATAAAATCTAACGTTAGTGAATTTGCAGCCCCTTTTTCCATCTTCTTATGAAAATATGGCCTTATTTTCTTGGGATCTAGCTCAACAGGAGGCATGTCATAGTCTTCCATGAGCTTCAAATATTTTTTGCAGTCCACCTAATGTTCTTTGGCCCATTCTAGGTCGAGATTTATTTCATGGAGTACCTACTCCATGACTTCTTTCCTATGATCTGAACTCATTTTCCACGTTTTGACTAGGAATTGATCATTCTTTGCCAAGCCTAGCTCCTTCTCCCATGATTTTTTAGGCATTTTGAGAATAGATTCTAGCTTAGGATAAGTAACCCTATATAGCTCAGTGAAGTACTGTCAAATTTTCTCATTGCCCTCTAGTTGTTTTTGCATGTCCCAAAACTTGTTTGATGTTCAAACAGAATGACCAATACCCATATCTCCGTTGTAAATCACTCATTGGAACCAATTTTCAGTGGCCTTAGTCCAATTTTTTCTTCTCTTCATCTTGCTTATGTGATCCTTGGATAACAGCAATGGCGGGGCTGGCGATATTGTTGGTAATTCCTCTGTAGAAGACCATTGTTGTATATAGGCAATGAGGTATGCCACCTATGCTTTCAATTCATCCTTGGAGGACTGATCCTTATTCATTTGTTGTATAATTGTGGCTACGAACCCTTAGATATGATCAATCTTTTTCTCCCTTATAGTTGTAACTAGGTTAATAGTAGATATATTATAAGTTACCCCTTCTTCTTTATCCAACATTGGGGTGGCAATATTCACTGTTCGGGATCCTGATGCATCCATCGTGATATGGATCTGACCTTCAACTTATTTTCTTTCTTTACTCATGTTTGAGCTCATGCTAGGATAGCCTCTAGTCTCTCCTTGGGATCCATGGGGGTGGGGGTCTTCTTTTGTATCTTCTTTTCCAACCATTCGGGCATTTGAGATCCCTCCTTTGGTGATTCATGTCCACCCTCCTCTCTCTGAGCATGTTGGATAGCCCTTTCTTCATGATCCAAATCCTCTTGCTCTTTTTTTCTTCTTCTTCATCTGAATCATGGATAAATATGGCTTTTTCCTCTTGTGATTCAACAATGTTTTCTTTAGGACTTTCCTCCCTTTCGTGCACCTTTTCTTCTTTCAACTCGAGTTCTATATGGTGCTCTGCCTCAGGGCTCTTTCTCTTCTCAGCCTCTTCTTCAAGATTATCTCCTTATTTAGTTTCATCTTATTTATTTTATTCTTCTTCCCTCTCGGGAGGTACTTCTTCTTGTTGGCCAAGGTCTACATCCTGTTCTTTTTATCTAGAGGCTCAGTAGATATCTCCATGTCTTTATTCTTTCTCTTTCTCAGAAGACTACCTCTCTACCTCTTCCCCACCATCCTTGAATTTTTCAAATAGCTCCTCTTTGAGTTCTTGATCAAAGGACTCTATCACATATTTATTTTCATTTTCCTTGACATCCTCCTCTAAGGATTGATAATTTTCTTCTTCATACACTATCTCATCAATGACCAAGTGTTCATATTTTGGATGCACATGGTAATCATCCTTGAATGGATCTTTAGGTTCAACATCTTTCCCCTTTTCAGCTGCCTCCCTCTCTTGCCTTTCAAGCTCTTCTAAGATCCACATTATCATCTCCATTTTGGTTGGTTCCATTAGAGGAGGGACAAGGAGACCGAAAATAACTTGAGCTAGAGCGGCTTGTATTGCGGGGTTCATTAATACTCCAGAGAGCTCCATAGGAATGTTTTACATATTTCTGGCAAAGGATTTTGGAAGAGTGAAGGAGGGCATTGTCATTGTCGAAACCAAGGGAGTTGCAGATGATGGAGGTATTGAGGAGGATAAAAGTGGGGAGGTTGTTGTAGAGGAGGAATCTCTCACCATAATAGTAATAGTGGGTGAGGTGGAGGCAAGGTGAATCGAGATGTCCATCATGGGTGGGGAGGAGATGACCAATGCTTGAGATGCTAGAGAAGGAGTAATAGTAGTGGCAATGGTAGTGGTAGCAAGAATAGAGGTGGAAAGTGGTGATTTGGGTTGCTTGGCCTCTTCTCCTTCACGCATTAGATCCTCTTGGATTGTGGGCATCTCAGAGAATCCTCCTGAATTCTTTTCTTGCTTTGAGGTCTCAACCTCTGATACCCTCCTTGAATATAATTTATGCTTTAGTTGGTACTTTAATCTTTCCTTTCTTTTTCGTGACTTGGTGGCTGGAGGAGACTTGGGAGCCTCTTTCATTTGGGAAACAACAGTCCCACTATTAGTTTTTGTCTCAAGCTCATCCTCAAGCTCATCGTAGGTTAGATCAGCCCCTTGAAGATTTAACTAATAAATTTGGGCATCGATCCATTGCCTTCTCTTGTGTTCTATTGGTTTTGTTAAAATATCAAGGTCATTGGCCTCTTCCTCATTCCAATCTTTGACATGCAATGATAGGTTAGCGACAACATCAAACCTCAAATCTATAACAATGCTTTCATCTTCAACAATCTGATCCGACACTGGGAATAGCTTGAATATCATAAAAAAGTATGTCATAATATGCATATAATATGTCATGCGTACCTCCTTTTCATCCCGATAGTTGGCCCAAAAATATTCAATGCTATGCAGATGGGCATACTCCTTTCCCACGAATCTCTTTAACTTGTCGTATGGGTCCATCCTTGGCCGATGAGTGTAGAGGCTCAAATTTTACTTAACAATCTCCTTTTCAAAATACTCAACATGTCAGGTAGCTGGGAGAGCATACATTCCTTGCTCAAATGTGAGAGGATAGGGAACTACCACCTAGTTTTTACTAGCAAGGAGAGTATGGGAATTTTCCAGCTGCCTTGACACTTCTAACAAGATCATCTGGTTGTTTGGATATCGGGGCAGCTTGTATGGCCTTTCACTGAAGCCCTTAGTTTAGATGTAAGTAAATTTGGGGAGCTGAATAAAAAAGAACCTAAACCTCTGAATGAAGGAGTGAGCACTATGTGTGACTCTTCTCTCAAAATCCCCTCCAAGAAGGCTGATAATGTGCCCTATGAATGCATCATTCATCTTGCAGTAGTCCTTCTTGAAATTACGGTACTGGAGCTATGGATACTTGTTATTAACTTTTAGCTCTCTTCACGGAGTCGTGCTTTGTACCACAAATAGGCCTCTGTATGGAAGGGTGTTAGCCAAAAGGTAGAGCAAATAGGAGGTCATATAGAATTGGTGGGACTTCTTAACTTCCAGAAACTACTCATGCAAGTTTTTGATGATCATCCAGGCCCGGTCAAATTTGGTTGTTCCTTTGATAATTTCTTCTATAAAATAGAACATCCAATCATAGAAATAGGCTGTTGTAGGGATACCCATGACTCTTCTCAACAAGGTTACCAAGTCATGGTAATATTCATAGATCCTAGGGCACCTTGTTTGCACTGCCCCTCTTGTATTTTAACCAATATTGGTTAATCGACTTCTTGCATTTTAAGGGGTCCACCTTCCACATGTTCTCTACATATTCCATTGTGGCTTGCTCCATAGGATTATAGGTGTGGTTGCAAAATGTTTGAGCTATGGAATTGGAAGATAGGTTGGCCAACACCCTACCATCTTGGTCCACTATCTTTTTCTCTTTTCTTGATAGGCTTCTCTGCAAGCCATCACCAATTCATGTGCCATAAGAGCTGGCGGGAAACCGGCTGCCTTTTCCAAACCACTCTTCATGATTATTTTTGCATTCTTTGTAGTGGGGTTAACTATGACCCTCTATCTAAATTCATCTATGCTTATGTGTCTAAGGCTGGTGTATGTGATTTTTTCCCACTCAGTGGTGACCCTGAGGTGACCTCCACTCCCTGAAACTAATATTTCATTTGATCTTTGTCCTCCTTCCCCCTCGGGGCTGATGAGTCTTGATTTTGGCCTAGTTAGGGGGGTAGAATCTCTTGCTATTTGCTAAAATTACCATAGATTTCGATATTCTATGTTGGCACTTTCATATAGTTTCTCTCAGTCATAATACATTTGGGATAATTTCATTTCTGTTGGTTTTAGTGATATTTACCTATTATATGGACCATCTATATTTATTTTGCATGTGATTGATGAATTTTCTTTAATGTGGTTATGATTATGCTCTTAGTTTTCCCTAAATGGAATCCTCTTAGTTAGTGGGAGTTGATGGCCTTATTTAGTTGATAAATAAGGCTCGAATCCTCCCTCCTTGAGCTAGTGATAGCAAGTTAGTGAGTTGATCGCCAAGTTCTTGTACAAGCTGATTATCATCCATATTTTTGTAATTGCATTTTCTGATGAATGAAATGAGATTCTAAGTTGAGTATCTAAGTTTTATATTAGTGTAGAGGATACTCATCCAAGGGGGCCCACTTGGTGAGTAATTTGTTCCTTTAGTTTAGCTAGATTAGTGTTAGTTTATGTTCAGTACTTAGTTAATATTCTGGCATTGACTGTTCCTGCAGCCACTAGAACTTTATTCTGTGACTATTCCTACAGCCAAGGCGGGTAGAGTAGTTTTCTATTGGATGCTTAGATTTTCCTTCCTTTTATGCATAATAATTTTAGATTTTATTAAGTGATATTCAACATTTTCTTTGTTTCATTTCCTGCAATTTACTTTTAGCATTAAGCCTTTCTTAGTTATAGAACAAAGATGAATACTCTAGAATTCCTAGTGCACATACTGTGCTGAACTATTTAAAGTTCACGTCTATGGGTTGACAATTTAAATGTACCTTCATGGGGGTTGAGATAGCTATTCAGGTCAGATGTCCAATCTCTGAATCATGGGTGTAAGGGCTTAGTTATTGAAATCATTATTGTGGGCTGACATTTTTGGTGCCGTTGTTGGGGATGGTGTCAAACTAGGAAGTCCTTTGGAGTAATTGATAGGTTTTCTACTATTGTATTTTTGGAATTTTCTCCTAGTGATAGAAGTTATGATCCACTATTTTTCCCCGCCCATTCTTTGTGTGAGTTGGTTGATACTTAGCTAATACCACATGCATAGAAGAAGAAGAGATGCTTATGGGAGATTCCTTCCTAATAATCTTGAACAATTTCAGCTAGTAGAACTTCCAAATCTACCCAAAGATGAAGAAGAAGAAGAAGAAGAAGAAGAACCACAACCATTTGCTAATATATTCCATGACTTGACCTATTCTAAATTTTCCCTTGAAGATCAAAATCTTGTTGAAGAGCCGTTTATTCTGGAATTTCATCAAGCAGGCATGGCTAATGCAAATGGAGATATGCCTAACAGGCAGAACCAACCAGCTTTCCCTTTTCCCATTGTTGAACATAATGAAGTAGATAACCTCAAAAATATCCCTACTTCAGTCCTTCCTAAATTCTATGGGCTTGTCACAGAAGATCCTGATACCTTCTTGTTTGAATTTGATATACTCTATAGAAGCTATGACTGTACCACTGATTTCCACAGACTCAAGCTATTTCGTACTACTCTGAAAGAAGATGTATTGAGATGGTTTATGAGCCTTTGCAGAAATACTATGAGAACTTCTGAAGATATGAAGATAAAATTTCTTGAGAAATACAAGGAATATTGCAAGGGTAGTGACATGAGAGGAGGTGATATTTTCATAATGCAGCAAAAAGAAGATGAGAGCTTGGAAGACTTCATTTCAAGGTTTATGTTTTGCCTCCAGAAATCTCCACATCATACACTTAATGAGGACTTGCAAAAGTTTCTTTTCCTAAGAGGAATAAATGAAAGTTGCATTGATGCCTTGGACCTAATGGTAGTAGGATATATCACTCAAGTCCCTTGGGATGATATCAAGAAGATATGTCAAAATTATTCTAGGGAAGCTTCAAAGAAAGGAAGAGCCTACCAATCCTCTATGGGTAAGACATCTAGTAGTGGAGTCTCAAGGATGGAGATTACTAATTTGTTGGCAGATTTCAAGCAGGATATAATCAACAATCTAGCTACTCAACTGGATACACTTCAGGCTAAGAAGAAACATGAGAAGGTAGAGGAAATACTGACAAAATATTTCCCTCATTGAAGACAAAAGAAGAGGGATTGTAGATGTAAGGTGATATCTAACATTGAAAATAAAAAGATTCCACCCGAGTTCAAACCAATCGAAATTGAGGAAGACCAAGTCTACTTTTTTGCACAGAAGAGGCCATGGGCTTCAAGACAAGGTATGCCACTAGATCCACTATCTTTTTCTAGACCATATTTTAATTCTTATTCTGGTAACCAATGGTCCAATTATCAAAATTCCTCACCTCAGTGGCAACATCCTTAGGGGAATTGGCAACAGTTTCAAAGACCTTGGCAACAACCTCCAAGAAACTGGCAGCAAACATCTCAATGGAGAGGTGGCCAGCAATGGCCAAACCAAACCACAAGCTATATGTAGCCATGTTCTCAAACCCAACAACCTACTATAATACCCCCTCCTACTAATCCAAGTGCAAATGTACCTAAATCTACCTAGTTACTAGCCCAACCCACACCCAACACAAATAATAAACCACAACAACAACTTGTATATTCTACTGATCCAAATCAATTTCCTGCATATGTTATGAGTTTTAAGTGACATACATCTACATTCAAGAACAAATTTGTCAGCTCCTTCCACCCCCATTATCACTGAGCTCCTTGTGGAAGAGCAAGAATAATCTTTGACTGATCCCATTCAGCTTTGTGCAACTAAAAATCTTGAACCAACTCCAACAAAGAAGACAACACAAGAACCACCATTCCCTCAGAGATTAGAAGTTTCCAAGCACAGACAAGACAAGGAGGAAACTAGCCTTGATATCCTAGATCAACTAAAGCATATATGTGTCCAGATACCATTGTTTCAGGCCATCAAATATGTCCCTATCTATGGAAAGGAAATCAAGGAAGCATGCCTCAAAAAATTGGGCAGGAAAAAGAAGGACCCCACTACAGTCCATGTAGTAGGACAACTTGTTGACATCATGCTTGGAAAAATAATTATTCCAAAGTATAGTGATCCAAGTAGCCCTTTAGTTGAAGTTGTCATAAATGGGATGAACATAAAGAATGCTTTGATTGACCTGGGTACAACAATCAATGTGATGACTAAAGATATCCTACAACAACTAAATATTGCAAACATGAGATCCACTTCTAAGGTCTCGCAGCTTGCTGATAGTTCCACTCTTAAGCCTAATGGCATAGTAGAAGACCTTGTGGTGATCCTAGACTCTTGGGAGTATCCAACCGACTTTATGGTTCTTTCCCCTAAAGCCACATTAGGAGGGTATCCCCTCATCCTTGGTCAGCCCTAGTTAGCAACTGTAAATGCTTATATTGGATGTTGGTAAGGTGAAATGACCATTTCTGATGGCACGAGCACTAAAATATTATTTTGTATCCTCCTTCTAAGCCATCCCACAATGAAGAAAAATCAGTATGGCCACATATTGTTGAAGAAGATGAAGATGTCAACTTTGTGGCACAACTTATGATGCTCCGAAGAAGTCCTTTCCTGCAGCTTCAAGACGAAGATGAGGTGTTATCCATTATCATTCATAACCAATATTAGATAGAGGAAAAATAATCTAGTTCAATATACATTAAGCAAACACTTTTGTCCATTCTGCATGATCTTCCTGCAACAACTCTTCCAGCAAACAGACTTCCTGCAACAACTGTCTTTGTAGACAAACTTCTTGTAGCAACTCTTCCCGCAAACAAAATTCTTGCAACAACTTGTATGTTTCACACAATGCTGTTGCCTGAACTTAAGATACCTTGTATTAATGAAGCATCTCTGATAGAGCTAGTCACACAAGTACATGTGTCTAAGAGACACTCTCAAAACATCAATAGTAAATTGAATGAGGGACAACAGATGATATTGGAAAACTTGTTGAAATCTCATCAAAAATCATTTTCTTGGGATTATCATGACATGAAGGGATTAAATCCAAAACTTTTCACTCATAGAATATATATCAAAGATGAGTGTACACCTATCAGGTAGCCACAACGAAGAATTAACCCTACATTAAGAGAAATTGTCAAAACAAAACTACAAAAGTTGTTGTACGCAGGATTCATCTACACTATTACAAATAGCCAATGGGTGTCTCCATTGGTGATTTTTCCCAAAAAGGGACGGAAATGGTGGGTTTGTGTTGACTATAGGGAACTCATTTCTACCACTAAGAAAGATCATTTTCCCTTGCCTTTGGTAGACCAAGTCCTAGACTCTCTTGCAGGAAAGCAGTACTTCTCTTTTCTTGATGGATTTAGTGGATATAATTAGATTCAAATTGCACCAGAAGACCAAGAGAATACTACATTTACATGTCCTTGGGGGACATATGCCTATTTTTTACTTCCCTTTGGGTTATGTAATGCACCTGCCACTTTTTAGAGAGCAGTCATTAGTATATTCTCAGATATCTCCCTTGACAACATGGAGATCTATATGGACGATTTTACTACCTATGGCACCACCTTTGATGAAGCATTGGATAATTTGAAAAAGGTTCTATAGAGATGTGAAGAAAAAACCTGTCATTAAATAGTGAAAAGTGCTCCATGATGATGCAGGAAGTTGTAGTTCTTGGCCACTACATTTCCCACTTTGGCATTCAAGTTGATCCTACAAAAATTAAGGTAATCAGAAATCTTCATGTACCTGCAAAACAAAAAGATATTAGGAGTTTCTTAGGTCATGCAGGCTACTATAGATGTTTCATCAAAGATTTTAGCAAAATAACAGCCCCATTGTATAGTCTTTTGACTAAAAATGCTGAGTTCCAATGGACAGAAAGTTGTAATAAAGCATTTTCTGATCTAAAAACAACTCTAACTCATGCTCCTGTACTTAAGGGACCAAATTGGGAAATCCATTTCCACATCCATTCTAATGCCTCAGATTATGCAATAGGAACATTCCTAGGACAAAAATAAAAAGCTATTTAAAATGCCATTTATTTTATCAATAAAAACTTGTAGGGAGTTGAATTCAATTATATAGTCACAGAGAAAGAAATGTTGGCAATAATTTATGCCTTGAACAATTTCAGGCACTATATAACCGGTTATCAAATTTTTGTACACACTAAGCATGCATCCACTAGATACCTCATGAAAAAACCCCTAATCTTAGGAAGATTAGCCAGATGGTTGTTATTAATGCAAGAATTTGACATAACTATTGTAGACAAACTAGGGAAGGCAAACGTGGTTGCATATTTTCTTTCAAGGCTGACCACCTTAGATGATAGTCAAGCCATAGATGTCTCCTTTCCAGATGAGAATCTATTCTCCATTAGTGTGTAGAAACCGTGGTATTCTAACATAGCCAATTGCCTTGTAATAGGGAAAGTTCCTCCTCACTTCTCCCCAAAAGAGAGAAGAGTGTTGATTGAAAAATCATTCCCTTTTTCTTGGATAGCTGGATGCCTATTTTATACTGGACCAATTCATGTTATGAGATGGTGTATAAGGGAATATGAGACCTATGACATTCAATATGCATGACATGATGAACCCTGTGGAGGCCACCTTGCAGCTAAAAGGACAACAATGAAAATCCTGAACACAGGATACTATTGGCGTACATTATACAAAGATGCAGGAAGGTATACAAGGAGATGTGATAAATGCAAAAGAATGGGTAGGCCAAAAAAGTTAGATGAGATGCCACTCTATCCACAAGTGGTAGTCACTCCATTTGACAAATGGGGTTTGGATTTTGTGGGACCCATTGATCCTCCATCCAATGGTAAGTCCTATATTTTAGTTTGCACTGATTATGTAATAAAGTGGGTAGAAGTCAAAGCTATGAAGCATGCCAAAGACAACAAGGTTGCAAAATTTATTTATGAATAATTTTTCACAAGATATGGGGTACCAAGAGAAATAGTAATTGATCAAAGCACTCTGTTTACATCAGCCCTTGTTACAACATTGGTTAATGAATATAAAATCAAGCATAGGAAATCCACTCCTTATCACCCTCAAGCAAATGGAAAAGTTGAGGTGACAAACAAAGATATTGAGGCCATCCTCACCAAAATAGTGAATATTTATTGAAAGGAATGGGCAAATAGATTATCAGAAGTAGTATGGGCTTACAGGACAACCTGGAAGATAACTACATGCTTCACCCCATTTGATCTGCTATATGGGAAAACAACCATGATGCCTATAGAATTTGAGAACAAGACTCTCAGAACTGCTATGGAGTTGGGGATGGACATTTCAACAACATGAAAAGAACAAATTATCAAGTTGAACAAATTGAACGAGATGAGGAAATCTGCATTGCACCATATTGAACTTGTGCAAAATCAAAGAGTCAAATGGCATGACAGATTTATCAAAGAAAAGAAATTTCAGCCAAGTGATTGAGCATTACTTTATGATTCATGGTACAAGAATAATGCAGGTAAATTGCAGACTAGGTGGCTAGGGCCATATGAAGTTGCAGAGGTATTTCCCAATGGAGTTGTGCAGCTCATGACCATTGACCCTATGAAATTCAAACTACTAGTGAATGGGCACTGTCTCAAATTATATCATAGACCAGATTCAAAAGAAGAGTTCCTATAGCAATTTATCCAACACACAGTGCTTGAGCACGGTTCCTACAACAAAGGATTTCCTGCAGCCGAAGGTAGTGGACCTAGTGTCCCTCCTTCTGACTAAATGAGGTACGTGCTTGCCATAATAAAGATTTATAATTTTGTAGAAATCTATTTCTTCACCCATCTGCCCATCCACCCATCTGTACCAGCCTTCTCTCTCTTCCATCATTTCTTTTCCTCTTGAACCATTCCACCTCATCATCATTAATTGCTCAATTATCGCTCAACAACGCAAGTGGTGCTTTCTCCCTGATAGTTGCGATGAATTCTCTCCAATCATGTTTGTACACACTCAAGTACGTACACATTAATTGCATTCTTAATTATCCTTTAAAGCATTTCATTTAATCACTATACGATAATATGGATGTTCACATAATTTTCTTTAATCCCCGTCAAATCAATATTGTCATCCCGCATGTGTGGACACATGTCCAAATTTAGGTTGGGGGGAGGGGTATGAAAGATGCAAAAATAGTGCCACTCGCCAATCCATGATTGTCTACATTTGAAAATCTTTCTGGGCTGATTCAAAATTTAAAATAAAAGATGGCTCACATGTGTGATGTGACACTACACTGCTGTTGCTATTTCCTCTCATTATGATTCCTTTTTATTTACCATTTCTTGCTATTATTAACTCTATCATAATTTCAAAATGCAAGTGGTAAATTGCTAAAAACAAAGTAAAGGAAATTCAGTCAATAGTTCACCCAGCAAGGAACTAGAACAGAATTTGAGGATTATAGAGGTAATTTTATAGAGTGTTAAGTTGAGTTTAAACAATGGGAGGTAGATTCATTCAGAATGAGCCCTAAACTCATGATGCCTTATTGTAAGACACAACGTGCTTAGCCGAATTTCAGAATTGTGGTTGGTTAGATTATTTTTTGAAGTTGGATGGTTTTAATGAGGGTATTGCATTGGAGTTCATTCAGACATTCTCAAACGGAAAGGCCATGGTGAAATTACTGGAGATCATAGCGATTGAAGAACAAATTGTTGAAGTTTCAAGGTTTCCAGCTGATGGCAAACCTTACCCTGTTTCTAAGGATTCCAAGACAACCAAAGCCATATTTATAATGCATGATGACCCTCTGGTCACAATTGATAAGAAATATGCCAAGAGACTCTCTCTACCTGAGCCATGGAAGGAGGCTATCATGCATATCATCAGATACATCACTTGTGAAGGGCGATTATAGAACCTGCATTCAATACACTTCAAAAAGCTGAGTCATATGTGGTACAGGAGAAAGATGAACATGCCCAATGTACTATACAACCTTCTCTCTATTATGGTAGTAGAAACACAAAAAGGTAGGGAAAAATTTGTATCCCATCATTGTCTCATTAAATTTTTGGTTATGAGATCTTTGCATAATAAAAACCCTAGAAGGTCCTCACTATATTGTGACCGACTTAGGTTGGTGCGCATTAATATTTGTTCATGTATTGAGGCCAACAGTTGTAATTTATTCTATATTTTTGGCTAACAGAGTTGTTGATGTAAATCTATATAGTGGATGTATAAGAGTGATTGTAAGTGTGTGTAGAGGTGTATATCCATGTATATGTGCGAATAAAGATTAGATCATCTGATTGCAGTTCATGTGTAGAGGTGTATATCTGTGTATATGTGCGAATAAAGATCGGATCATCTAATTGCAGAGCAGAGTGTGAAGAAGGTTGAGCGAAGTATATTTGTACCTAACTGGAATTGTAATCAAGCTTATGAAGAAGATAATTTCTCAGTTCATGTTCATTAGATGGATTTAATCTAATTATCTTATGTAAGGTAGTGAGTCTTCCCTTTGAGTAGTAAGCTCTAGGCAGTGTGCCTGAATGCATGTGCATTCCCTATTCATTTCTTTCATTATACTTCTAATAGGGTATAATCTTGTGGACTAACATCCACCGTGGTTTTTCCCCTAACAGGGTTTCCACATATAAAAATCTTGGTGTTCATGTGTCTCTGATGTGTTGTTGATTTATGCTTTCATAGTTAATTATCAAATCTAAAATTAAAGGTTCTTTAAGGTTGAATAAACTTAATTTCTGTAACAATTGATTCACCCTCTCTCTCAATTGTCTATCCTTGTTTTTCTAACAATTTTTATCAGAGCTAGTTCCTATTAAGAAGTCTAACAACTTGAGGTGATCCAAGATGGAATCATACAAAAAGGATAGTACTAATAATGGAAAGAATGTGCAGACACTAAACAAAACTCAAAGTATTCCGGGGAATCAATAAAATCATGAAGAAGAAGATAGTGGAAATTCAAAAGAAAGAATAGAACCAAAAACTCCAAGATATGTAAAGTGAAGTCATTCTGAAAGTCGGATCATATGAGACAAAAACAAAGGTGTGCAAACTAGAAGAAGAATTGTAGAAGAATATTGTCTGATATCCAAGACTATGCCTAGCAATGTCAATGAAGAATGTAAAGATGAATATTGGATGGAAGTAATGAATGAAGAACTGATGCAGATAGAGAAAAATGATACATGGATTCTTGTTCCTGGACCTCAAGACAAAAATGTGATTGGAACCAAATGGTCTTTCAGAATAAGCTGAATGAACAAGGTGAAGTGATCAGGAATAAAGCAAGACTAGTATGTAAGGGATACTCATAGATGGAAGGTATTAATTTTGAAGAAACTTTTTCCCCTGTTGCTAGAATTGAAGCTGTAAGGTTATTTATTTCTTATGATACATTCAAGAATTATAAAGTATATCAAATGGATGTGAAGTCAACATTTTTGAATGGTGAACTAGAAGAAGAATTTTATGTTGAGAAACCATATGGATTTCAATTGACTGATGAAAAAGACATGGTGTGTCGGTTGAAGAAAGCACTATATGGACTCAAACAAGCCCCTAGAGCTTGGTATGCAAGACTGGATAAATACTTGTTGAAGCTTGGATTCAATAAAGGTATTACTGACAACAATCTATATTTCAAACTGGATCAAGATAAAGAGTCAATCATTGAAGTCTTTGTTGATGACATTATTTTTAAAGGTGATGATGACTTGTGCATGAAATTTTATTATGAAATAAAAAGTGAATTTGAAATGTCAATGATAGGAGAACTATAATTATTTTTAGGATTGTAAATTACTCAGCTAGATGATGGAATCTTTATTTCTCAGTCCAAGTATGTGAAAGAGTTATTAAATTTTTTTGGAATGGAAGATTCAAAGCTAGTTGGTACACCCATGGTAATTGAATGCAAACTATCTCAAAATGATGATTATCCTAAGGATAATTAAACAAGATATAGGCCAATGATTGGTTGATTGCTATATTTGACTGAAACAAGACCAGACATTATGAATGTTGTGTGCATGGTTGATAGATATCAAGCTCATCCAAAGGAATCACATGTGATTGCAATAAAGAGAATATTCAGATACTTGAAAGGAACAATTGACTTTGGGTTATGGTATCCAAAGGATGATGCTCTTACTTTGAATGCCTTTATAGATGCAGATTGGGTAGGAGATGTAAATGAAAGGAAAAGAACAAGTGGTGGTGCATTCTTCTTGGGAAAGAAGCTGGGATCTTGGCTAAGTAAAAATTGGAATTCCATTTCCTTATCTATCGTTGAGGCAGAATATATTGTTGCTACAAACAATTGTACCCAAGTGTTGTGGATGAAGTAGATGCTAAGAGATATCAGAGTTGAGTATGATAAGCCTATTGCTATATTATGTGAAAATTCAAGTGCCATATATATTTCTAAGAATCTAGTGCTACACTCAAAGACAAAACATATATCTATCAAGTATCACTTTTTGAGAGACAAGGTGAGAGGTAAAGAGGTCATATTGGAATATGTGCGTACAAAGGAACAAATTGAAGATATCTTTACTGTACCGTTGCCTAAGGATACTTTTGAGTATCTTAGAGGCAAGTTAGGGGTGATTTCCCCTCCTAATCTGAACTAAGATGCAAGTCTTTGCATCAATCCATGGAATTATAGTCAGATCTTGTTTCAGATTGATGTTGTGGTGGCTACTACTCAGGGGGAGTAGTCAGATGATTCAAATGATATGTGGATCAGAGAATGTGTACCTTTTCCATTGATGTCAAAGGGGGAGAAGAACAATGTGAAAAAATATTGAAGTAAGGGGGAGAAGAGTCAAGAAAGGGAGAGAAGAGCTATGAAAGGAGAACATCAGATCAAAGGGAGAGAAGTATGTGAACAGCCAGTTATGTTGATGGTATTATTTTTCACATCATGTGTTGCCATCAATGCCAAAGGGGAAGATTGTTGGATGTTGTGGTTGTGTTTCTGATATGCGGTTGTCATTGATGTCAACACTATTAGAATTGGTGATTTTGAAGGTTGTATATGTCAAGGAGATTGAGAAAATTGTAATACATATATTGCAAGTAGGTAGTGAAGCTGAGAAGGTCAGAGTGATGAAAAATTTTGTACATTGATGATTAGGAGGCATGCATTAAAGGGTTTTTGCTGAGCCTATGTAGTATGTTGTCTGAAAGTTTCAATGGTACGCATCAAGAATTGAGGAAGTTATGAAGTTTTGTGTTCCTATATTTATTCAGTTATTATAGTAGGTGTTTTTGGAAGATGAGATTGCAATTCTGGTGAATTGGGTTGTTGCGTATGTTCTTGACGTGTTCAATGATGTTTCTAGATCATACTTTATCAATGTGGTACATCCCCATTGATCGGTGTGTTCGTGATTGAATATTTTTCCTTGTGTGCTTAAGGTTTTCATGTTCTTGGATGACATGATGATGGTAGCGTCTTGCAGATCCTTATGGATTAATATTTTATTGTTTGGAATGTTTGAGGATGTTGATTTAGGTCCTCACTATGTTGTGACCAACCTAGGTTGGTGCACAATAATATTTGTTCATGTATTGAGGCCGATAGTTGTAATTTATTCTTTATTTTTGGCCAATAGAGTTGTTGATGTAAATGCATATAGAGGATATATGAGTGATTATCTCTTCATTGTAACTGTGTGTAGAGGTGTATATCCATGTATATGTGTGAAAAAAGATCAGATCACTTGATTGTAGAGTAGAGTGTGAAGAAGATTGAGCGAAGTATATTTGTGTGTAACCAAAACTATAATCAGGCTTATGAAGAAGCTAATTTCTTAGTTCATGTTCATCAAATGGATTTAATCTAATTGTCTTATGTAAGGCAGTGAGCCTTCCCTTTGAGCAGTGAGCTCTAGGAAGTGTTCCTCAATGCATGTGCATTCCCTATTCATTTATTTCATTATACTTCTAACAAGGTATAATCTTGTGGACTAACATCCACTGTGGTTTTTCCCCTAATAGGGTTTCCACATATAAAAATCTTCATGTTCATGTGTCTCTGATGTGTTGTTGATTTATGCTTTCACAATTAATTATCAGATCTAAGCTTAAAGTTTGTTTGAGGTTGAATAAGATTAATTTCTATAAAAAAATGATTCATCCCCCCCTCTCAATTGTTTATCCTTGTTTTTCCAACAGGGTCAATACTTAGCCGATTTTAGAAGGAGCAACCTAGGTTGCCAGGATAGATGCGGGACCTGCCATGTGGGTGGAAGGGTAAAATCCACCATTTTGGATTGGGAATTATCAATGAGGGTGAACAACAGGTGACCGTCCATGGGAAACAACCCACAAAGGTCTAACATCGTGAATGCCTCCCCGATAGCGAAAAGGTTGACGCAATCCACAGGGCGGGTGGATGACATGTGACAGTCATTTAAGACAACATCAAGGAAAAGAGCCAGTGGCACTAAGCGACCCACAAAAGAGAACCTACAAGGGTTGAAAACCTAGGGGAGTATTTTGGCTAAGTGTTTAATTTGAGTCAAGCAGCAATAGAGGAAAGTCTCGCAAAGCCTGTAAGGCGGAAGGCCGAGGTGAAACGGTCATTTTGGAACGACAAATGGCAGGAGCCATCCACAGGTAGAAACCCGCACTCATGGACCCACATGGGTCTTGAGGGTCCCGCTTAACTTAATATTTTTGTTTAGCTCAAAGGTGATGGAAAGAGGGTAGTGTCCAAGCGCATACGTGGATCCATCGAAGGTGATGGTCGCGGCTCAAAGTTTGTCAATTGGAGAGTTGATGCAACAATAGTGAAAGTTTTGTAGGATGCAAGGGTTAGATGAACCTAGTCTCAAATGGTGGTAGAGGTCCATAGTTCCATGTGGCCAAAGATGAAAAATTTTCAAAGGTTTTTCAATTTCTATGATATGGGTTTTGTCCGAAACTTCATGTTCTAGCTAATTTTAAAGTTTTCCCTCCTAAAATTTTAAGAATTTTGTAGAATTTCATGGAAAACACATAATTGGGCAACAGTGGAAAACCTACCTAAATGTCCCATAAGAAATCCTAAAGAAACCAAAGGTAGAAATGCTTGAATGTCGACGAGATCACACGAGTGCAGAGGTAGCGACAGAAGGCACAACTTTGACAAGTTATAGCAAGAATGTCAATGAAAATGACTTGTCATTTTTTCTATTTATAGAAATTTTGACAATAAATGCCAACATTAAATTTTGGTATGATGGCAGACGCAATTGGTGGGCATGGTTTTGAAATAACCGGCGACAAGAACTTCGGATCCCATAGGGTGGAAGGGAGCCCAATGTTTGTTGTTTGGAAGACCGACTAAAGAGATGGCAATTGACAACATGGGGCCCACATGGCGGGTGAACAAACTGACCTTCCTACCATGTAAACATCAAAGCAAGGATGGAACTCCGCCAAGGGCAGACCCACAGGGAGTAAAAGCCGACAATTTTAAGGACTCAAGACAAACTGGCTAAGGGACTCTGTGAAGGCCAAAGACCTAAATATTTTGAGGATGGTGAAACTTAGTCAACTTAAGATGGAAAATATAAGACTCATTGACCACTTAGGACTCAAAAATAGTGGGAACGCAAAATGAGATGGAAACAAAAGTGACCTGGAAAAATAATGAAAGAGAGGGTCCCCGTTTGGAATAGGGCGTATGTGTTATAGGTACAACAAATGACAACTCTGCTGGGGAACGCTCCTGAGCATTCTAAAGATAAAGAATCACTCTAAACCCAAAATCTTTGGTTTCATAGACCAAAAGCTAGTTTCCGTTGGTGAACTAGGAACTCAAAGGGGGTGATGGGATCCTTAGTTGAATCAATGTGCAAGAATATATCGAAAGTGTGTGCATGGTGGATTCATTCCCTTTCCTCAAAGATCGTACAAATATTTTTTGATCAGGAAAAGGAAAGTTGCATAAGTTGCCTAACCCTAAAAGTAACTTGGACATTGCTCTGCTGCCAGTCAGGCATTCATAGCCCTGATGAAGTTATCCTTGTGACCCTGCAAACATTGCTCTATTTCTAGGTGGGTGTCCATATCCTTGATAGAGTTATTCGCACACCCATAAAATTGCATATTTTGACTTTTCTTGTTGTTCTTTTCTTGGTGTTTCTTTCTTTTGATACCTTTTCCTTTCTTGCTCAACTGCATAAGCATTGAAGCTCATGGTGGGTTTGGAATCATAGTGGTCACTAGAGAAGACTTAAGATTTTTCACTTGCACAGGCCCTCCTAATAGCTACCGTATGAATTCTTGGAAATAATTAAAGTGTATTGTCGTGTATGATCCAAGATAAGTGCAAAGGATTCAAATAAGGGTCCCTTCCTAGGTCAATTCAGAGTTTAAGGAAACCAACTTACAACTGTAATCAAAGACCAATAGTTGGGAGTGACTATTTATCCAAAGGACAAAAAGACCGGGCGACAAAGTAAACTATTCGTAAAACCAAGCATGACCACCGTAGCAAGAACAAGGACACCCTCAATGAGACAAAATGGTTGGGAAATGAGAAAAAGCAAGGCAAAACAATGAAGTAAAAGGAAACCTAAACTAGCCTATATATAATTATTTACATAGGTGATCTTTAAAATCTTAGGCTAGGAAATAATGCTTGAGATGTTTTCCATTGACCGGCAATGAGACATCCTCTCTAGTGAATGTTTTGAAGTGAAAGGCATTATCTCCTAAAAATTTGAAATATGAAAGGGTCCAAGCAAGAGCTTGTCAAAATTTTCATGTCCCCCTTTCTTTTCATGGGCCTTGTCCCAACATAGGACCAAATCAATGATTATAAAGGCCTAAACTTTGGCTCGACAGTCGAACCATATTTTGACTATGCCTTGATGTTTGGAAATTTTTTCAATGAATTTATCATGAGCTTCTTCTAGATGCAACAATTCAGCTAGACGGGCCTCTTGGCGATCCCCCTCGTCATAATAAGTGTTGATAAATTAGAGGGTAGGAATATTTAGGTGTACGGGAAATATAGTCTCGAGTCCATAGACTAGATGGAATAGGGAATCACCTAGGGAAGCCTTGTGACTTGTGTGATCTTCCCAAAGAGAAAAAAAGAACTACGCGTGCCAGTCTTTAGGATTCTTTTCAAGCATCCTGTTAATCACGGTGATCGGGTTTTTTTGTGTAGATTTGGTTAGGCCAGTTTCTTGGGGGTAATAATTGGATGAAAATTTGAGAGAAGTGCCATAGTCAAAGTCCCAACTAGAAAATTTTGGCAAGGAAAAGGTGGGGCCATTATCGTAAACAATAGCATATGGGCAACCAAAACAATTTAGAATAAAAATTTCAATAAAATTAGTAACTACCTATGTGGTACATTGCCTACATGTAATTGCTTTTGACCATCTAGTACAATAATTAGAGGTGGTTAGAATGTACCTATGTCCTGCAGAGGATGGTGGGCTTACTAGACCAATAATGTTGAGGCCCCATTGCGTGAATGGCCTTACCTCCAAGACTGGTTGCAATGGGACAACAACATTTATTTCTCTAACAACAGGGGTCTGGAAGACGTGGCAATTTTGAACGTGATTGTATGCATCCTTGAAGACTGTCGACCAATAATACCCAGCCCGCAAGATTTGATGAGAAGTGGAAGGGCCAAATCCATGGCCAATGCCAAATTTATCATGAAATTCTAGTAAAACCCACGCTGCTTCTTCTTTTCCAAGACATCTGAGGTAGATCCCTTCATGATTCCTGTTGTACAAAATGGAACCTTACAACATATAGCTGCTACTCTTTAGTCTAAGGGTGCACTTTTGGACTCCCTACAAGCGAGGTGGCAACTAGTTATGCAATAGATAGTAGATAATGTCATTGTACCATTCTACGGGGGAGACATCTTCAAGTTGGTACTGTTGGACAGTAAGCTGGGGTCCTACCTCAAGCAGTGTTTCAACTATTGCACAAGTGAGGGCTTGCCCTCTTACTAATTTCATGGGCTGAATCTCCATGTCATATTCTTGCAGCAAGGTGACACATTTTTCTCTCCTTTCTAATTCATTTTGTATTAGTAACGTCTTTACTGTAGGGTCAGGTACTCTGGTGAACACCTTCTTTAATAGGATATAGTGTCTAAACTTCTTGACTCCTCTAACTAGAGCATATGCCTACTTCTCCACATTGTGGTAGCTTAGCTCAACATCCTTTAACAAAGCACTCATGAAGGAAATTGGGTGCTCGCTTCCTTCATCATCCTTTTGAGTCAATATGTTGGCACATGAATGGTCTAAAGTGAATGAATAAATATAGAATGGCTTCAGATAATCAAGACTGATTAAAATGTATGCATCAATAATTGATTTCTTGATTTCCTCGAAGGCCACCTGCTTCACCTCTAGTGTCCATTCAACTTTGGCATCTTGCTTTAACATTGCATTGAGTGGCTTGACTATTTCAAAAAAACCTGTGATGAATTTCCTTACAAAATTTATCTTTCCAAAGAAAGATTTCAATTCCTTCTTGTTGTGTGGCAGCTGAATTTTCAGTATTGCTTAAATACACTCAGGGTCTATTGAGATTCCTTTCTCTGAAATAACATTCCCGACTAAATTTCCTTCTATAACTCTGAAGATGCACTTCTTTAGATTCAAAGATATTTCAAACTCTCTACACTTTTGAAAGACTTTAGATAGATCAGTGACGTGATAACTTCGCTTCTTTGAAAACATTGTGAGGTCATCCATGTAGATGATAATGCATTTTCCTATTAGGTCCTTAAAGGAGATATCCATTACAAGCTGGAAAGTGGAACCAACATTGATGAGTCTGAAAGACATTCTTCTATATGCAAAGGTTCCCCACTTGGTGGTGAATGCCTTCTTCTATCTATCCTCATATTGCACCATTACTTGGTTATACCTAGAGTATCTATCTAGAAAAGACATCATTTGGGAACCATTGACTATTTAGATTACTTCATCCAATGAAGGCATTGGATAATTTTCTTTCTCTGAAGCTCTGTTCAAGTTGCGAAAATCCATGCACAACCTGATTTCCCCACTCTTTTTCCTGAACGGAACCAGATTTTCCACCCACGTGGAGTGTCTAACTAGGAAGATGATTCTCACAAAAAACAACCTTTGTACTTCTTTGTAAATAATAGGTTCTACTAATGCATTGATAGGGCATTGTCGTTGTCAAAACGATCTTACGTTTGGCTTAAGAGAAATGGTGTGCATGATGATCGATGTGTCATACATCTTCAAATCCTCATAACTCTAAGAAACTACATCATGATACTTCTGCAAATCATCAATGATCCCTTTCTTCTCTTTTGGCATGCACACCTTACCAGTGAATACATCCTTAACTTCCTCAGTTGTTCCAAGGTTATGGGTGTCACACTGATTATTGATTGAGTCCTTCTTTGCTTGTTGATCCTGATCTCTAATCTAATCCAAGTCAAATATCCACTCAAGTTAGACCATACCTCAAGGAATGTTGTTGGTCTTGAGGTTAATGACCCCTTCTATGTCCAATTCAGCCTCTTCGGGCTCAGCCTCATCAATTATCTGAGCTACAAATACATCGAAGCTAGTAATGAAATCCAAGATGTATTTATCATCATTGGACACTTGAAAGTTGGCAACGTTATCCTGCATAGATGAGGTGGAGGTGAGCTCAGTAGTGAATATTTTGAGGCTAGACAATGATAGAGGTTGGAGGGTGTCGGATTCTTGGGCCAAGGCATTAGCAATATGATTCTAGGAGCGAGGGATCATTTGAATATTAAATGCATCTAAGATCTCTAAAAGGTCCCATGTACCCTATGCCTATAATTGGTGAGCCTCCTATCATGATAGGAAGAAAGCTTCCTTACTTGTTTCATGACTAACTCTGAGTCACCAAAGACTTGTAACATTTTAACCCCCTTCCTTAGTGCCATCAAGAGACCAAGGACGAACGCCTCATACTTTGCTACATTATTTGTGCAATAAAACTAAAGTCTATGAGAAACAAAATATGATTTGTTGGGTTGATCAATTTGAAACTGGCTTCAGTTCCCTGGTGGGATTTGGACCCATCAAAGCGTAGCATCCAAAACCTAGAAGAATCCTCGATCTTGGAATCTGTAGAGCTTGCTTTTTTATTCAGCAGTGTGTTTACTTTAGAAACCTTGGGAGATAACATGGTTTCAACGTGGTTTTATTCCAATTGTACCATATGATGTTCCCCTTTCGGGGCAACATGTCCTTTGATATTTTCAATTTCTATTTGGCACAACATTTGAATTCAGAGTGGCAACATTGTGTACCTTGCACCCACTAGGCAATAGGAGCTCCAGTAAATTCATTCTTGCACCCAAACTGAGCTAATCCTGCACACATTTCTCCATGAAATCTTGGAAGCCATCCAATAATCCAAGACTATTGTCCTCGTAGGAATCTTCATCATCAAATTCAATCAATATCTTTGTTCTCTAGGGTATATGGACCAATCCCATGGGTGGATTACATAGTACAAGAAGGACCTCTTCAATCACTTCTTCTTCATAACAGTCTCATTCATCTAGATATGCCATGGGGTTGTAATTCCCCAGCTCAGATTCATAAAACAACACCTCATTTGTGTTATTGTACTCTGTGATCTTGAATTTCATGTGTGGTTCCTGATCTATACAGATCTGATTTGGAAATCCTTTCCATGGAATCCATAGGTTGGAATAATCAATAGTTGCATACTCGTTTAATGCTTGTGTGAAATCCCTTCCTAAAATGATGCCATAAGTGTTAGGAATATCAATAACTTGAATATCAATTATCTGTTGCACCCTCAGGTTAGCAATAATCTGCATAGGTATTATGTTGATTTCACCAACTATGTTGATCTTTGTTTTGTTTAATTATGTCACTTTGCATTGAGAGGGAGTTGGAACTATTCCCAAAGCTTTGCACACTGCCAAGGGCATGACATTAGCAGAAGCCCTCGAATCAAGCAAGAAATTGTGTAAATTCTTTCCAAATATCTTGATAGTGGTCAGGAAGGGAGGGGTCTCTAGCTTTCCTTGAAATAGCCCCCTTGAAATGTCAACTTGGGTGACCTGACCCTTATCTTTATCATTACCCTTGTTTTGGGCTTGGTCTTGGTCTGGTTCCTTAGCAGGTTGTTTGTTTGCTTGCTGATTTGAAGGTGGGTTTTCATTTTTGTAAATATCTATCGAATGACAAGCTCATTTTGTGAGTCATCAAAGGAGACCCTCTTGGTGGGTACTTCCTGGGATGAATTGGATGAGGGAGTCCCATTGATCATTCTAAAAAGGCATTCCTAATTGCTGGTAATTTAAGTAATTTGAAAGTAGACAAGCTCAACTTGACCTTCTTAAACTCCTCCACTATGTACTCTCCCATTTTTTCAATTTCAAACTCGAAAGGGGTACTTTGAGAGGAGCCGACAAGATGATGTTAGTTTTGGTTCTGACCCTTCTGCCTACTCTTGTTAAAGTACCGAGTGGGTGCATGGGGATAGCCTAGGTTATTACTAGTGTTCGGGTTAGGGGGAGTGCTAAAGTTATTAGGTGGAGTTGAGGTTGTGAAAGGGTCGTCGACTTGAATACTCCTTAAATCATGTGGGGTTTCCCTTTGATGAAAAATTTGGACCTCATCCTCTCTCGGTTCTTCCTCGTCTACTAGACCGTTATCTACTAATTTAAAGATTTGATACAAAGGGATTTTGACACTTACCTCTTCCACTTTACCATCATTTGGGGCAACAATCTCCTTCTCAAGTACATTGCTCTTGCCTTTGGGGAAAGGAGGTTGGTTGACCACAAGCACCAATGAATCATATCGTTTAGATGGAACAATATCCCTACATCCCAAAATATTGACCGCAGTTTGGACTTCTATTTGGAAAATCTCGGTGGCTGGCTGGAACTCTAGATAATCCAACTTAGAATGTCTACTCATCTTTTGAATACGGCACCAGCCGAATAAGGCTACCTCGGCTAAGTATAACCCACTCATGGTCCTATCACTACTATTGTGTTGGGCCAGAGGTGTGGGAATGCCACCATTATTTGGCCTCGTGTTCCATGTTCGATTCTGCCTCTACGAGGGCCTTCTATCGAAGTTCTACCCCAAATTCTGACCTCTTTCACAATTTCGTCTAGAAGGAGCAACCGAATCATAGTGGTCATGATTTTCATGGTTGAGGTTGGATTGAATGCTTCTTTGGGAAGCCTACAACTAGTTTTTCTAATTCCTTAAGTGGGTCATTTTAGTTGACATCTTCTTAATCATCTCCATCAACTCATCTATTTGATCCTTTTCGGTGTTGCTTGGTTGCGAACCTGAATTTTGAAGGAAGATCAACTATATTGTTGGTTGATTCTACTGAGCGGGTAGAAAATCAAAGATTTAGAGGTATATTGGCACTTGAGGCAGCTGAGCATAAGCCTACTGTTGTTGTGGCTACAAGTATTGAGGCACGGGAGGGGCCTAATTCGATGGTTGTTCAGGGTAAGGCACCATCGCTAGTTACGAAATTTGATTCATCAAGGGTTTCTGTTGTGCTAGGGCTTGGGTAATCCCTTGAACTTGATGTGGGTGAGAAACTGGTCCCAAAGAGGGCAAAAAACCAACAATATGTTGTCCTAGATCCGTACTGGCTTTAACTGCTTATGCGTAGGAATCCACTAACTGAGTCGATGGTGGGTTCATCCTCTTCACTAAGGCGGAAGTAAGGTTGTCCAAGGTTGCATAGTATACTAATCAAGAGGATGCATCATCAACCATGTAAGGCATCTACAACCTCATATATGCTTGGTGAAATCTATCATTAAAAGAGCTAATTGGCTCATTGATTTCCCATCATATAGCCATGAACTTCTGGTATAACTTTGAAGGGCTAACTTGGATCTTAAATTTTTGCAAGAACACATTCTTTAACAGATCCCAAGTGGTTATGGATCTAGTCGGCAAGTGAATGTACCAATAGTAGGCCTCCTCCCCAAGGAGTAAGGGAAGAGCCTACATGCCATGTCTTCATTTCCAATTTGCATATCTTTCAAGGTTGTTTGAAAGATCTTGATGTGTTCTTTTGCTATCCTCTACGGATCCCGAGGATTAAACTTGGTGCAAAATCCCTCTAGGTTCTTTGGCATATCATGGTAAACATTGAAGGACAAAGGAGATGGGTTGTTACCCAACCGTTTCATGGGAGGCAGAGGTGGAGGAGGGTGCGCTAGATTGATTTGAGGCTGAAAAGGGATAGCAATAACTATTGGGAAAATGCCTAGGAAAGGAGGTGTGTTGGGCTAGAAGGTAATGCCTTGGTTGTGGGAGATGGTAGCTTGGAAGGCAATTTGGAGTGACCAAGGAGAGGAAGGTGTTGCTAAGGGAAAACGAGAAGGTGAGGGTGAATAGATGGAGGGAGAGCATGAGAGTGGGGGTGGAGTGGGCTGGTTGGATGTGTCAGAGGTGGAAGCTTCGCCTCTTTTAGCTCTTCTAGCCTTGGTAGGGGATGGTAGCTCTTGAAATTCCCCTTTGTTTGGTGTAGATATTAACACTCTATGGAACCTCTTAGGGGAGAAGGAATCAATTCAATCTAACTAAGCATGTTTTGTATCCCTCCCTCTAGCACTAGTTTTGTTAATGGGTGTTTTTTCACTTCTCAACACAAGTGATGTGTAGATGCATTACCTCTCTTGAAAGGTATAAATCTGCAAACAAGTTACAAGTTACTACCCCAAGGTCTCTTGGGTGTCAGGTCATGACTTGCTTGGAATTTCTCAATTGATTCATGTGATTTTCTAGTAGTCACAAGGCAGCCTTACGTTTGTTAAGTTGGAGGGAGATTGGTTCTTCAAATGGAGTTCCTAAGATATTGAGATAGATGTGCAATTGCTGCAAGTTCAAAACAATAGTGGACTCCACTTTTATCATCAAATTTGGCTTTACAATGATGCCTGAAATTTTCCTTAATTACTATTTCAAAGAATGGTCAAAAGGGAAAGGGGAGTAGGAAGTTCCTAGAGCTACAACTACTGATGAACAGTGATAATGAAGAACACTATAGTGGACAACCTTCCTGAAACTAAGTTCCACTTAACCAAATTAGCTAACAGTATCATGAAACTAATGCTATCTTCTAAGGTCTATAGATTTTCAACTATTAATTCACCATGAAACATGAATAAAATGTGAAGTTTAAGTGCAGCAATCAATGTGTATTCAAACTAGCTTTACACTACTATTTATCATCGACAAACAACAAAAAGCATGAACAAGGAAGGGCATCAACTCAATAGTATTCTTTAGCATCAATGAACAAAATCTACTAATTTACTAAAGCATGTAAAACACATAGAACAATAACTCAAATCTACTCAAATCTATTAACTATGAGGAGAAGAATCATGAAACATGAATGAAACTCAAGAATCCACCAAAATCAATGAATTTCTATTAGAATTTTAGTAGCATGTCTTTACAACAACTCAACTCTCTCTTTGAAAATGAGAGGAGACCCCCTATTTATAGTGCTCAAAAAGTAAATTGAGTGGCCAAGATTTAATCTTATTATGTGGCCAAGATTCACTACAAACTAGGGTTCCACCTACCCCCAATATTTTACAATTTAAAATACATTTCTTGTCCTCTAGCCTATTTTGTCTTTTAGTTCCTGACATTGTAGCACTTTTTGCTTTTGCTGATTGCTCTTTTGCTATAACTATACAATGAGCAACTCACCATCGATGACAATATTTCCCTCATTTTTCTTTATAGTGGCATACTCCACAAATTTTCCTAACAATATCTGAAGCTTTTCCCACTCCATTATATCGGATTGGAGCACTTGAAATGAAAATTTCTTTAAACGACCAGTAAGAAGCTCCCAATTATTTTTGCATTTGGGTGTGGCTTTTACCATCTATTCAGATTGGGCGAATGCCCTAGCAACAAAGTCCATAAAATATGATGTTAGTGAATTTGCAGCCCCGTTTTCCATCTTCTTATGAAAATATGGCCTTATAATCTTGGGATCTAGCTCAGTCGGAGCCATGCCATAGTCTATCATGAGCTTCAAATATTCTTCACAGTCCGCCTGATGTTCTTTGGCCCATTCTAGGTCAAGCTTTATTTCATGGAGTACCTACTCCAAGACTTCTTTCTTGTGGTCCAAACTCATTTTCCATGTTTCGACCAGCCATTGATCATTCTTTGCCAAACCCGACTCCTTCTCCCATGATTTGTCAAAAATTTTGAGAATAGATTTGATCTTAGGATAAGTAATCCTATATAGCTCAATGAAGCGTTGGTAGATTTTCTCGGTGCCCTCTAGCTATTTTTGCACATCCCAGAACTTTTTTGTTGTTCGAACAACATGAACAATACCCATATCTTTGTTGCAAATCAATCGCTGGAACCAATCTTTAGTGGCCTTACACCAAGTTTTTCTTCTCTCTAGATTTCTCATGTGATCCTTGGATAGAAGCAATGGTGGGGCTGACAATGTTGTTGGTAATTCCTTCATAGAAGACCATTTTTGTATATACATAGTGAGGTATGCCACCTACGCTTTCAATTCCTCCTTAGAGGATTGATCCTTATTCATTTATTATACAATTGTGGCTACGGACCCCTAGAGCTAATCGATCTTCTACTCCCTTGTAGCTACACCGAGGTTAATAGTAGAGATAATATAAGTTACCCCTTCTTCTTTATCCATCACTGGAGTGCCAATTTGTACTGTTCGGGATCCTGATGCATCCATCGTGATATGTGATCTGACCTTAGGCTTCTTTTATTTATTTTCTCCTATTTGAGCCCGTGCTAGGATATCCTCTAGTCTCTCCTTGAGATCAATGGGGGTGGGAGTCATCTTTTGTAGCTTCTTTTCCAGCCATTCGAGCATTTGAGATCCCTCCTTTGGTGATTCATGATCACCCTCCTCTCTCTGAGCATGTTGGATAGCCCTTTCTTCATGATTTGAAGCCTCCTCTCTTTTTTATTCTTCTTCACCTGAATTGAGGATAAACATGGCTTTTTCCTCTTGTGGTTCAGTAATTTTTTATTTAGGACTTTCATTCCCTTCGGGCACCTTTTCTTCTTATGGCCCGAGTTTTGTATGGTGCTTTGCCTCAGGGCTCTTTCTCATCCCAACCTCCTCTTCAGGATTATCTCCTTCTTTAGTTTCATCTTATTTCTTTTCTTCTTCTTGTTGGCCAAGGTCTACATCTTGTTCTGTTGATGGAGGCTTGATAGATATCTCCATGTCTTTATCTATTTCTTTCTTTTCCTTGAAAGACTACCTCCTGACCTCCTCCCCAACATCCTTAAGTTGTTCAGATAGCTCCTCTTTGAGTTCTTGGTTAGAGGACTCTATCACATATTTGGTGTCACTGTCATCGACATCCTCCTCTGAGGATTGAGACTTTTCTTCTTCATACACTACCTCGTCGATGACCAAGTGTTCATATTCTGGATGTGCATGGTAATCATCCTTGAATGGATCTTTAGGTTCAGCATATTTCCCCTTTTAAGCTACCTCCCTCTCTCACCTTTCAAGCTCTTTTGGGATCTGCATTGTTGTCTCCATTTTCGGTGGCTCCATTGGAGGAGGGATAGGGAGACTAGAAACAACCTGAGATAGAGCAGCTTGTACTGTGAGGTTCATTAATACTGGAGAGAGCTCCATAGGAATGTTTTGCATGTCTTGCAAAGGCTTCTATAAGAGTGAGGGAGGGCATTGTTGTTGTCAAAACTAGGGGAGCTGTAGATGATGGAGATATTCAGGAGGATGAAAGAAGGGAGGTTTTTGTAGAGGAGGAATCTCTAACCATAATAAGAGTAGTGGGTGAGGTGGAGGCAAAGTGAACCGAGATGTCCACCATGGGTGGGGAGGAGATGTCCAATACTTGAGATGTCGAAGGATTAATAGTAGTGGTAATGGCGATGGTAGCAAGAATAGAAGCAATAGGTGGTAATTTGGGTTGCTTAGCCTCTTCTTCTTCTTATCCTCCATGCATTGGATCCTCTTGGATCGTTGGCATCTCAAAGAATCCGCCTGACTTATTTTCTTTCTTTGAGGTCTCAACCTCTGATTCCTTCCTTGAATATACTTTATGCTTTACTTGGCACTCTAATACTTCCTTTCTTTTTCATGACCTGGTGGCTAGAGGAGACTTGGGAGCCTCTTCCATTGGGGCAACAATAGTCCCACTATCGATTTCACTCTTGAGCTCATCTACGAGCTTGTCATAGGTTAGATCAGCCCCTTGAAGTTTTAACTAAGCAATTTATGCATTGATCCATTGCCTTGTCCTGTGCTCTATTAGTTTTGTTAAGAGATCAAGGTCATTGACCTCTATCTCATTCCAGTCTATGAGGGACAATGACAAGTTAGCAACAACATCAAACCTCAAATCTATAACAGTGCTTTAATCTTCAACAATCTGATCCAACAATGGTAATAGCTTGACTATCTTAACAAAGTATGTCATCATATGCATATAATGCCTCATGTGTACCTCCATGTCATCCCGACACTGGCCCAAAAATATTCAATGTTATGCAGATGGGTGTACTCCTTTCCCATGAATCTCTTTAACTTGTTGTACGGGTCCATCCTTGGACAAGGAGTGTAGAGGCTCAGACTGTACTCAACGATCTCCTTTTTAGAATAGTCAACACTTATGGCAGCTAGGAGAGTGTACATTCCTTTCTCGAAGGTTAGAGGATAGGGAACTACTGCCTAATGTTTACTAGCAAGGAGAGTATGGGCATTTTGCAACTTCCTTGACACTTCTAGCAAGATCATCCGGTCTTTAGATATCGAGGCATCTTGTATGGCCTTTCACTGAAGCCCTCAATCTGGATGTAAGTAAATTTGGGGAACTAAATAGACAATAACCTGAACCTCTAAATGAAGGTGTGAGCGCTATGCATGACTCTTCTCTTGAAATCCCCTCCAAGAAGTTTGATAATGTGCCCTATGAATGCATCATTCACCTTGCAATAGTCCTTGAAATTCCAGTATTGGAGCTGTGGATACCTATCATACACTTTCAGCTCTCTTCACGGAGTCGTGTTTTGTGCCACAAATAGGCCTCTGTATGGAAGGGTGTCAGCCAGAAGGTAGAACAAATAGGAGGCCATATATAATTGGTGAGACTTCTTAACCGCCAGGAACTGCTCATGCAAGTTTATGTTGATCATCAAAGCCCAGTCAAATTTGGTTGTTCCTTTGATAATTTATTCTATAAAATAGAACATCCAGTCATAGAAATAGGTTGTAGTAGGGATGCCCATGACTCTACTCAGCAAGGTTACCAAGTTGTGGTAATCTTCATAGAAATCACTTCTAAACAATTCTTGGGGCACCTTGTTTGCACTGTCCCTCTTTTCTTTTAACCAATATTGGTTAATCAACTTCATGCTTTTTATGAGGTCCACCTTCCACATGTTCTTTTCATATTCCATCGTGGCTTTCTCTATAGGGTCATAGGTGGGGATGCATAATGTTTGAGCTATGGACTTGGTAGATAGGTCGGTCAACACCCTACCATCTCGGTACACTATCTTTCTACTCTTTGCTTGATAGGATTCTCTGCAAGCCATCACCAATTTAGGTGCCACAAGAGCTAGTGGGAAATTGATTGCCTTAGCCAGACTGCTCTTCCTAATTATTTTTGCATTCTCTTTAGTGGGCTTAACTATGACCCTCTGTTTGAATTCATCTATGTTGATGTGTGTGAGGTTGGTGTCTGTGATTTTTTCCCACTCAGTGGTGACCCTGGAGGTGACCTCCACTCCTTGAATCTGATATTTCATTTGATCTTTTTCCTCCTTCCCCCTCGAGGCCTTGGTAGATTTCTTCCCCTTCTCTTGCTCTATGGACGTCCTTGATGGTCTTGCAGTTGGTTCCATAAATCCTGCAAGCAAAGGTGCAGTAAGCATATTCATGTATAAAGTGAGGGGAGCATTAGTGAAAACTTGCAAAAAAATAATTAGATCAAGAAATTCATCCTTCAAAGATCATAACATCCCTTAAGAATCATTGTTTTCCTTTTGTTCAGGGGAGATAGAGAAATGCAAGCCCAAGGGTGCAGGTTTCCCTGGGTTGGCAATTGTTTTGGAGGAGGTAGTGGGTAGACATTGAAGAGGGCATGGCAGCCTGCAGTCGGCCACTTGCATCAAAACTTACACACATTAAGAGGTGGGACAACATATGTTAAGTCACTTGGGTAAGAAGATCTAATCGTTCTTGAGGTCCTTGGTGGATAGCACAATCATTTTGGCATGTAGGTCTAGGGGCTGCAGAAGCAAGTAGTATCTTAACCGTTTGGGCCTCTGTCATTCAAAATGGCCTTGCATGGAAAAAATCTACATATAGAGTCTCGTAAAGTGGGATCCAGAGGTAGGGAGGATGATCATCAAGAGCTCTTTAAAGTTCAAGTCCTTCAAAGGGTGCATGTAGGAACCCGCAGGAGACAGCTAGGTGTCGGCTATTCAAGAACGATGGAGATAGAATGATGGTCCGCAAGTGGCGGTTCACATTGTCAAGCCCACAAGAGTCATCGACATGCATCATTTACTTTGGGAAGGCCAAATGACCGCAGAAAGGTTAGACCCCACAAGGTGGAGGGTAGCTTAAGCAAAATCATTTAAAAATAGCGATCATGGAATGATGGGGACAGGACAGTGGCCCGCACTGTCAGGCCCGCAAGAGGGGGCCTGCTCCCAATCTTAACTTAGTAATTTGGCATGAAGGGATCAGAGGGAGATAGATAGTGTGAGGTCCACAAAGCAGATGGGTAAGAGTAGTTGTCCATTTAGAAACAAAAAAGAGCATGGGGCAGCCCACAGAAGGTGGCCTGTAAGGGCCGACCCACAAAGGGTCAAAACTTAGCTGAGTTTAGGATCAACCTAGGTAGTGAGGATAGATACAAGATCCACCATGTATCTAGAAGGGTAAACTTCACCATTTTGGATTGGGAATTATCAATGATGGCGAATGGCGAGCAACGGTCCATGGGAAATGGCCGACAAAAGTATAACATCATGAATCCATGCATGGCAGCAAAAATTTCAATGGGGTCTACAGGGTGGGAGGGTGACATGTGACATTCATTCAAGACGGTGGTGAAGCAAAGAGAAAATGGAAATTAGTGACCCGCAAAAGCAGACCCACAAGGGTTGACGGCCTGGGGGAAGATTTTGGCTAAGTGTTTAATTTGGGTCAAGCGGAAACGGAGGAAGGTCTCACGAAGCCCACAAGGTGGAAGGTCAGGGTGAAATAGTAATTTGGGAACAACAAAGGGCAGCAGCCATCCACATACGAAAACCCGCATTCACAGACCCCCATGGGTCTTGAGGGTCACAAATAGCTTAATATTTTCATTTATCTCGAAGGTAATGACAAGAGGGTGGCATCCACCAACATATGCGGGTCCGCTGAAGTTGATGGTCACGGCTCAAATTTTGTCAATCATAGATTTGATGCAATGATGGTGAAAGGTTTGTGGGCTACAAGGGTTAGATGACCCAAGTCATGAATGGTGACAGAGTTCCAAAGTTTCACATAGGAAAAGATGACCAATTTTCAAAGGTTTTTCAATTTCTATGATATGGATTTTGTGTGGAACTTCATGTTCTAGCTAAGTTCAAAGTTTTAGCTCCTAAAAATTTTAAGAATTTTGCAGAATTTCATGGAAAACACATAACTGGGCGGTGGTGGAAAACCTACATAAATTTCTTGCAAGAAATCTTGAAGAAACCAAAGGTTACAACACTTGAACATCAAAAAGATCACGCAGGTGTGGAGGCAGTGACGAAAGGCACAACTCTGACAAGTTGTAGCAGGAATATTGGTGAAAATGACTTGTCATTGTTATTTATAGAAATGTTGACAATAAATGCCAACATTAAATGTCGGTATGATGGGAGACGCAGTTGGTGGGCGTGGTCTTCAAAATAACCGATGGCGGGAACTTCGAAGCCCGTAGGGTGGAAGGCATCCCAGTGTTTTCCATTTGGTAGACCAATGAAAGAGATGGTGACTGACAATGCAGGGCCTAAATGGTAGGAGAACGAACCAACCTGACCACCATGTAAATAGCGAAGCAAGGACTGAACTTCGCCAAGGGCGGCCCACAAGGGCGGACCCACAGGGAGTAAAAGACAACAATTTTAAGGACACAGGGAAAACTACCAAAGGGACTCTGTGAAGGCCAAAGACTTGAATATTTTGAGGATGGTGAAACTTGGTCAACTTAAGATGGTAACTTTAAGACTCATTCACCACTTAGAACTCAAAAATAGGGGGCATGCAAAATGAGACGGAAGCAAAAGCAACACAGAAAAATAGCAAAAGAGAGGGTCCCCATTCGGAACGGGGCATGTGTGCTATAGGCACAACAATAACTACAATGAGAATGTATTTTGTAACTGTCCAATAGAAATAGGACATGTGTACTCTCTAGCCTAAAGCTTGTTTTCTCCTTCAATTCTATAAGAAGGAATTCAAGTCCAAAAGTATAGGTTCATTGCTTGGTAATTGATCATAGAGAATTTTGTAAAGGGAATACAAAGCGAATTTTAGAAGTTATTCTTAGGTTTTGAGTCTATCAATATGCATATGTAATTTTACATAATAGTACTAGCAATTAAATAGAAAATGGTGTAAATTCAAGACCATTTCTCTCATGTGTACTTGTTTCATGGATTATAAATAAAATGATCAAGGGTTATCTTATTTGTCTTCATTGATTTTTAATGGATGTATAGTTTTGTTCTTGCCTTTAATTCAAAGAATTAATGAAAATGCTTGGATGAAGCTATGGGTTCATGTAAATTGAACTTACTTGGATCTTTATAAGGGTTATGGTCGAGGATATAAAGAATGTGATGCTGTGATTCAGTATTATCAAAGTTTAATGATGCTATGTGTTAATCTATTGCCAAATTATATAGGTTTGAGATTGACTATGTTCCTAGGTTAAGGCATTGATCTAAGTGAGTTTTCATGATACATCTTGTTGATCATTCAACAATAATTATTTTTATAAAAGAAATTTTAAATGGACCACAATTGTTGCTTTTTTATGTTAAGTTTCTTTATTCTCATTCTCTAAATGTTGAGTGTTGTAGAGGAGTAGCCAGCTTCTTGTTACATTTCATTTATTGAGCTATTGTATGAGAAATCATTTTTTATTTTCAATGTATTTGGTCATTAGGTGCAAAGGTCCTTAAATACATTGTGGGATCACCTTCTCAGGTCTTTTAGAGCCCAAAGTGTAGGGGAAAATCAATTCTTCTTTCACTCATTCATTGGCCAATCCCTTTAGGTTGCTAAGAATTGGAAATGGCAAAGTCCTCAGGATTCCTTGAAGATCATCTTGGTTCTTGAAAAACAACCAACACAAAGTAGGGTCAAATGTTTCATTGTATGTTTCAAAGGTGTTAATATTTGTTTCAAATGTGTCACCATGTTTTCAAAGGTTTTATTGTACTATCAAATGCTTCATTGTGTAAAAATTAGGTTTCAGACTGATAGAACAAGATTAGAAGTTCTCATATTAGATACATAGTAATACTATCAATCTATATATCATATGCACCATTGTACATGTCAAATGTGGCTCTATATAGTTAGATATATCAAAGGATAATCAGATGCACTAAATGATAAATAGATGTGGTATTATAACAATATATGTGTCATAGTAGCAATCATATGCACAATTATATGTTTGTAACTAAAAATTTGTAAGGATTTGACTGATTTTGACTAATTTTGATAATTTATAAGATTGAATTTTACTTGTTTTGATTATAAAGAGATAAAAAATAGTAGAGAATAATATAAAACTTACTCCAAGGTATGGTATGATTGGTATTCAAGGGTCCTCACAACAAAAACATGTCAAGAAGTATAGTCTAGATAGTATTAAAGGTGTGTCACCCTAGTGTGGGCCCAAGAAATAAAATACCATAGTATTTTGTATGCATAGTCCACTCTCAAGAGGAAATAACTGTCTCTAGTGGCATAAGGGTTCACCTTCCTCTTTCCCTTATAGGTTTTTATACCTCCAAATAAATTTAATCTCTCCTTAGAATGGTACATGAATAACTTTATGTATGATACTATACCTTTCACCATACTAGATTGATGTCCATTGATCTCAGGCCTCTAAATATTAAAGGTTTGTAGTGGTCCCAAGATTAGTGACACCATTTGATAGTGCCTGAGACAAGGGGTCTCCCCTCTTCATCTCACCAAATATGTCTCGACGAACTAGGTGTTGTACAACTTGGCTTGAATAATATTAGCCATAGCTAGAGGTATAAATTTTGTTCACCCTTTTATATACCCCATCAATAAATATGGTTGAGGCCACCCTTGGGGTAATGAAATCCCCAAGTAGGAATCCTATTGTAAATAAAAAGAAGATACTAGTGTTTTTATTCTCAATAACACATGAAGCACAAGAGAAAGAATAACTTGATGTTTTCCTTGGGTGTGCATAACATTGGCAAACTGAGAGTGTTTTTTATCTCCAAGCTTGCACAAAGTGCAAGGAGAGAGAATACGCACTATAAGATTACTAAACACAAAATAGAATTCATTAATTAGAGCCCAAACAAAGTGTAAACTATGGTAGAAAGAAAAGAAATTGATTTTTTAGACTCCATCAGATACATCAACTTAGCCTATTTTACTCATCTTCTCCTAACATTTTCCAATTTTGCAAAGAAATGTTAGCTGCAAAAAAATATTGAGAAAACATTAGAATTAGAAAATAAAACTTATTGAATCAAATTGATTAATTTAAATATCAAAAACATCATTTTTAATTTCAAATGTGTTGATTTACCTATCAAAAGTATCATTGTGGTTTCAAATGCATCACTATGGGGTTTCAAAAATATCATTATACTATCAATTGCATCAATTCATAGTCAATTACATCATTGTAAGTTCAGATGTGTCGTTGTATGAAAAATTCAATCTACAAAGTAGTAACCACATATAATCAAATGTGTCTATCTAGCCTTAAAATTGTCACTATAGGTTTCAAATGCATCATTGTAACTTTAGAAATGTTGATTTGAGTATCAAATATGTCAATCTAAATTAAATTGTATCACTATAACTTGTAACCTAAAAAACTTCAAGAAACTCAATTAAATGTTAAATCAAGGATGTGGGTCCCATCAAGTGTGCTAGAATATGATTAGGGAACTTGAGAATCAGCAATAAAATAAACTCAAAGTAATAGGAAATCGATTCAAAACCCTAATTGAATTGATCAACAAGTCCCGATCTCAATAGAGCATGTGCAATATTCAAATAAAAGCAATCAAAGAGAACGTAAATAAAATCTAATCTAATCTACTTTACCTCCATTGAAAACACCTAGTCTTAATCCATTTTAAAGTACAATATTATGTGTTTTTAGTATGATATGTGGATTTCTCATAACCTTAGCATAACCTTGTTAAGAAAGAGTGATGACAATTGAGTATAGTTCAGCTACAAATTCAAGAAGAGATTGAATGATCAAAGGATAAATGATTTATAGGTTTTAGGACATTGGATCAATAGTGTAATGTGAAATGAGATCAAGATGAGGATTGATGGGAGATTAGAAGGATCATGCATGAGGTTGTATGGAGAGATGAAGTGGAGTGAAGTTTAGCTCACTCACTATTTTTAGGCATGATCACTAAATTTAAGTATGGTCTCTAGATTTAGTTTTGGAAGAATAAAGATAAGAAATAGATATAATTAGAAACTAAATAAAGTAATGATTATTTATTTTTAGAGGAATTTGCAAACTAAATAAATTAAATAATTTATTTAATTTTGGAGGAATGATTAGCTAATTAAATGATTAAAAAATATTTAGTTATATGAGATGAGAAAAATGCATGATTGAATTAAATAATTAAAAATTATTTAATTAAAGTGGATGAGGGAAAATGATCAATTAAATAAATAATTAAAATTTATTTAATTAAAGGTGATGAAAGAAAAATAATGAAATATTACATAATTAAAATTTATTTAATTAAAGTGGAAAATGGGTTAGTTTAATCAAATAATTAAAATTTATTTGATTAATAGTGATGAAAGGGGTGATGAGTGATGATGATGGGAAATTATGAATTAGAAAAATGCATTATACATTTGTAGGTGTTTATACATATTTACAATAAAACAAGCCATGTGAAAACAACTATTAATTCATTAGATTGCCTTAGTTATTGAAACCAAATTTTTACATAGTTTTTCAATAAGTTTTAGCTATGCTTGTTAGAGGCTTTATAGATATCTAATTTTATTAGAATTCCAAGTTTAGAGGGATTTAGTGGATTGTATGGTTTTTAAATAACAATGAAATATCTCCAATCTCCCACTTGAGGTAAAATATTGATTGTTCTTGAGGTATTATTTTTATTAGGGGGTTTGGTGTAAATCACAATAATTTTGGAGATTATCTCATAGAACATGTTACAAAAGGAAATGTGCATTAATGAACCTACAGACTTGGACAAACCTAGGGATTATCATAAGTGTTGTGATTTTTACTTATTTCATAATTTATTTATATGTGTGTTTCTTCTACCACAAGGTGTAATTCATCCCTAGTTATATACCAAAAGTGTTGATATAAAAGAGAATTGCAGCCATCTAGCCTAGGATCTTTATCTAAGTAGAAACAAAGCAAGGCTTTGAGTTCTTTCATCATAATAGGATACATGAAATATGTGTTTTCTATTTTTGAGGTGATTTTGGGATGCACTCTAGACTATTTTTGTGGACTCCATTAGGATCATAATCCAATGGTTAGGTTAGGATGAATAGGCTAGAAATTCAAATTACTAGTTTTCCACCTTAAGGTAATTTGAATTTTTTAAGTGAATGGTTTGTCACAAGGTTTAGATTGGTCCCTCAATTCTTGTTTTTGGTTTCTTGAAGCATAATAAGGTCCTAGAGGACCATGGTAGTCATGTAAGGTCCTTTTAATTTTTATGTTTACATGTTATGCTTAAAAGTTGAACAAAATGGAAAAATTGTCAAATTTTATGATAGTAATTAGGGCTTTAGGAAAAGAGGACAAAAATTCTCATGTGTAATTATTTTAGGAGTTTTTGAATGAAAATCAGTGAAAAATATATGCTCCAAGAAAGGAGGGAGCAGGATTTTGGTGTTATACCTTATTTTTGACAAGTTTGGGATAATTTTTTATGCAAAACTAGTAAAAGAATGACCCTATATGGCTTTGTCCAGCTAGTTGACATTATTGCAGGTTGATGGAAATTTAGATTCTATTTTTTTATTCCAATGCAGGTGGTTTGGTTGAATTTCTTGTTGATGTGAGCAATTTATGGCCATTTTTTTTTCAACAACGTTGTGATAGACCTAGGGTTTATACTGAGTGTGTAAATTGCATTTATTTAATTTTAGTTACTCAAAAATCATGAGATTTGGAAAAAAAAAATTGTTCGCTCATATGTGCATGTTCCCAAAAGGAAGATCAGTAATTCATTGTTTTGTGTGATTTATTGCTGACAATGTATTCTTACTATCTTTTGTTTATGTAAAACCCTGCTTCTTTGAGGGTTTTGATGGAATTTATTTGCTTTGAATTTAAACACTACCAAGATTAGTGAGGAAGGAGCCTTTAGAGTGTGTTTAAGGGTTTAGAGTAGAGAGTGCAATAGGAAGGTGAATTTGGATTCCTTTGAGTGTTTTTTCCTAGTAAAATAGGTTATTTTAGGAATTGTAATAGGGTATTGTCAGCCGCCATGATTGAAGGGACAAAGAACCTTGTGTAGATAGTTGAGAGAATCACATTTATTTTTCATTGAAATCCCATTAAGTTTATAAAATCTTTCTCTCTACATCATTATTGATGTCAAATCCAAGTTAAGCAAGAAAGTGTTAAGCAAGAAATTTAATAGAAGGGTTAAGCAAGAAAAAGAAAGATGCCTCCAAGAAACATTGAAAGAATGGATAAGAGAATAGCCACATAGTTGGGAGAAGCCCTTGCTAGAGAAATAAGGGAGATGAGAGTCAGTTTGGATGTAAGACTCAATGCAATGGAAGCAAACCAAAGAAGAGGAATGGTTACAAGATATGTGAGTGACCAAGAAGATGAAGTGGTGAATGAAGCACCTCAAGAAGAGAGGGATGCTAATAATTTTAGGATGGAAATATTTCTAAAGGAAGTCAAGGGTGAAGGAACCAAGGTGAAGGTGGAAATTCTAGAGTATGTAGGCAGTTTAAATGGTGAAGAACTCCTTGATTGGATATGGGATTTGGATAAGTACTTTGAATTGGAGGAGGTACCTGAAGAGCAACAAGTAAAGTTGGTTGGGACCAAACTAGAAGGTCATGCATCCCTATGGTGGGATTATGTTCAAGAAGACAAGAAAAAGAAAGGAAAATCCAAGATTACTTCTTGGGATAGGATGGTTTCCAAGTTGAAGGGAAAATTCATGCCTAGTGACTACATGTCCCAGTTGTATAGGAAGTTGTAGAACTTGAAACAAAAGGATATGGGAGTGAAAGAATATAGTGAAGAGTTTTATAAGTTGAGCATCAAGTCAGGACATATGGAGGATGATACAGACAAGATTGAAAGGTACCTAAGTCCCACGACACTTGAAGAGTGTTATTAGTTGGCCTTAAAGGCTGAAGAGAAGTTGAATAGGAAGAAAGAAAAGTATAATAGAGGTAGAGGAAGTAACTTCAAAGGTAGAGGTTCATATGGGGGTAGTGGATAGTCACAAGACAGTAAAGGTGAGTCAAGCACCTTTCAAGAATAAACACCAAGTTCAAGAGAATATTTTAGAGGAAGAAGGCCTAACTTTAGGGGTAAATTTGGACAAAGAGGAGGATTCAATGGCTTCATAGGGAAATGGTACAAGTGCAAAAATCTTTTTGGTCATCAATCTTGGAAGTGTCTAGAAGAGAAAACCACCACTACCTTTAGGAATGAAAGAAGGACTCAAGTTGCTCAAGGAGGAGACAAAGAAAGTGTGAGCTCTTCCACATATCACGAAGAGCCAGAAATAGGAGAATCCTTGCTGATGAGAAGGAAATTGATCAAGGTTCCAATGGAGAAGGAGCCACCTCAAAGGAAGTCATTATTCAGGACTATATACAAGTGCCAATGTAAGTGTTACAAAGTTTTAATAGATTCAGGTAATACTGATAATTTAATTGTTGTTGATATGGTAGAGAAATTAAATTTGAAGATATTACCTCATCCCACACCCTATTAGGGAAAAATTTAAGAAACCCCCCCCTCGGCGAAGGTGTAAAATCCTAGCGAATCCTGTATACTTCTTGATAAAAAATATTAATTTTATTGGCAAAAATTTTCATTTTTTGGGAAAAAAAATAATCCCAATTGGAGAATATTTTATAATCGTTGGAAGTCTGTGGAAAATCTTGGCGAATTGCAAATTTTTTTAATTGAATAAAATATTTTTCATTGGCGATTAAAACCATTTTTCAAACAAGAATTTTTTTTCCATTAGCGATTAAAACCTTTTTTCAAAGCAAAAAATATATTTTCATTGGCGAATTAAAAATAATCTCAAAATAAAATAAAAAACCAATGGTGAAATAAACAGATATGCCAACGAAAAATCATAGGGGTTGTTCAATGAATGTTTGATGGATGACTATAGTTGCATTCTGGAAGTAAATCTCCAAAGCATTAGACTTGTGATTTGAAATCTCTGGAATAACACTAGAACCGTTAGATTTCTAGAAATCAATGGTTGAGATTTTATTACCGTACAAATGGTTATAAAGTTTTGTTTCTCAACAATTGGGCAACCTCAGCGAGATGCACAAATTTCAAAGTGTTAGCTCATTTAATGAATTGTAAGGTGCCATTAAGGGATGTCTTCTCAAATGCTTTCAAACACCAAAAAGAGTTGAATTCCAGAAGTAAATCTTTGAAGCATTAGACTTGTGAATTAACACCTACAGAATAACACTATAACTATTAGATGTAGACATGTGGCAAGATAAACGCCCATCGCTCATCACTCATTTTGTCTTTTCAATGCCTCGACATTGTATATTTCATTTAATTGAAATTCTCAATCTTTTTGAAGAAAGTGTGGTTGGCATGTTGCTAGTGCTAGTGCTAGTGCTAGTGCTGGCAGTGGTGGCGATTAATGCCATATGTGATATGAAAATCCAAAGCAATTTCTTGGAAAACTCATAGCTTTATTGAAACAAGATTTGTAATGATTTCGTATCATTTGAACTTTGAGTGGTACTGGTGAATTGGTGATTTTGACAGCTTGTTAGCTTGAGGTACAATTGGCATGTAGCCAGACGTCAATCAAATTAAACATTTTAATTATACAGTATGGTAGTGGCACTGGTGGCCCATAAATAGGGATAGTGATTCGATGAATAGTGGATAGTGCCAAAAGGGTTTTTATTTTCTAGGGTTAATAAGGTATTAAGGATTCACGAAGAAGATGATGTGGTATTGGAGATATTGGAAATTCTCCTGCCTACAGTTATGTAGTTACAGAGTAATCAGTAAAAGATGAATTTCCTTCAAGTTCAGAATGGATGGAATTGGAAAGAAGTTGATTTGGTTAACCTGACTTCTCAGACAGGTTTTGAACCAGGATGAGGAGCTCTGATGGAGGTAAGTGTTATACCAATGCATGGAAGCTACGTGCAAAATATGGGAGCACATTTGCTTCTCCTCTTGTATTTTAACAACTCCCATTTCCCCAGCATGGCTGGCCAGGCAATCCCCATGCATTTATTTTCAAAGAGACATTTTTATTACATCTTCTGTGTGAGTCTGGTTCTCGAAGGGGATAAGTAGATTTTGTATCTTCACGAATCCCATTTCCCCAAGATTGATTAGAACCCCTTTCCCTAGCATGGTTGGAAAATCCACCAGTAGAAGCTCAGAATCATGAATTTATTTTCAGACCCACATTTGTATTACGTTGTCACCAACAGAAGCTAGGAATCATGCATTTAATTTTTAGAGTTACATTTGTAGTAAGTTTTCAGCAGCAAAAGCTTGGAAATTGGAATCAATTTGTAATCCATTGTAACGAGCAACAACTTGGAATAAATTATTAAATTTTGTCTATGTAAAGTAGTAAAGTGACACACTAACATATGTTATTGTTGTGCAGTTTTTGCACACATGCCCCACTGAAGGTGGGGACCCATTTTTTTGCTTGCCCTCTTGGTCCCTTTTGTGTCCTTGACCCTCTTATGTGGTTCTCTTTGGTGCCTGCTTCTGTTTCCATTCCGCCTCCCCTGGGTGGGTTTTGGCTTTGTCTCACCTGTTCCCCTTTCCTTTCTGCCTCTGCCTCTACCTCTTTCTAGTGCCGCTCCCACCTACAATGCTGCTCGGTTCTCTAACTTTGGAACTCTATGGAACTGTTTTGTGTTTTGGTGATGTATTGGGCATTGATGGTGGCTTATTGTTTGCAGGTTGATGTGCCCGTGGGCCGTGGTGGAATGCGTGTGCTTCATTAGTTGCTGGGCGTGGCTCGAGGACTGATCCCCTGCTCTTACCATGACCTCACACCTTCTTTGACTCTGACTCACAGTAGCGCGGTGTTATCGTGATACCAAGATCTCATTCACGAGCTCTCGCGGTAGCACGATGACTACCGCCACACCACGAGCCTCTATCTTACTCATCATGGTAGCATGGTTACTATGGTATTGTGACCTCTATTTGGACTACCTATGGTAGCGCAATAACTTATCGCAGTACCACTGGCTGTCTATTGCTTCACTGCGGTAGGGCGATATTTTGTCTTCTGTGGCAGTGGTGCTAGTGCCATCCTGCTGGGCTTGCATGTGGTTTGGATTTCTGCTCTGGGCCATTGGAACATTAGTGGCTGGTTGGTGGGATGTGATGGTTTCCTCATGGTCGAGACCGATCTTGATCATTTATTTTGTGATCGGTGGCTGGTTTTTCTCTTGGTTTTGGCATGCGTTTTTATTCATGGGTGTTCATTCATGGTGGGTGTGGCTCGAGGATCTATCCCTTGATTGTGTGCGATACCAGGTTGATTTGATGGTGTCCTTTTACTGCATTCATGGCTGAACGACGAGTTATTGTGGTCTATCGGGGCCGATCTGGTTGGTGGACATGATTTCTTGTAACCTTGGCTCTGTTTCATGCTATGGGCAGTTTTCTATAAATGTGGCATTCTGCCTCATTTGTAAGGGTTCGATCTCCATATAGTGGGTGTTGGACTCAGTAGAGACTTGTTATCAGTAGGTTAGCAGTAGAATAGCATGTTAGCAAAGTAGAGGTAGTTTTCACATCTCAAGCAAGTGTTGTAACAAATGAGAAATGTTGTTAATACGATGATGTAATACAAAGTGCAAACATTGTGTCATGACTAGTGCCTCCTTTGCATGTTTCTTGTTCTATCTTTCAAATTTCTTGCAAATTTTTAGATGTAGCTTAAATTTAATTTGTAATGCTTATGATTTAATATCTAGAATGTTGTAGCGATCCCTGGTTCATATCTTGGGCAGTTTCTTGATTATGGGAATGTTGTACAATGTATCTGTACCTTATATTCATGTGTTTAGTTCAATTGTATGTATTCATTCAGTCCCATTGAATGACTGCCTTTAGTGTGAAAATCTTTAACACCTTAGAAGATTGCACTATTTTCTGCAAGATTGTAGGTATAGCTTGGGTCAACCATAAATTAGTTTAAGGGATTGGTCCATTCCAGGTCTTTCATCAATTGTGTGATTAGTGTTAGAAGTAGTGTTAGCAATTAGAACTTCTAAAACCCTTATCTTTTGTTGTTTCTTTTATTAAATGGTTAGGAATCAAAGTTAAGGCATCACTATATCTTAAAATCTGATGAGTTTAGAGCTTCCAGCATCTGTACATAAGACCCCTTGTGATTACCAGCATATTCACATTTATCACTAAGTTTTTTCTACTACATTGTCATGACCTGACACCCAAGAGACCTTGGGGTTATCTCTTTGTTCTTAGAGTTCAACCTTTTAAGAGAGATTGGATAACTCTTATTCTGTTTGAGTTGTTGACGTACAGAAACACCAAACAACAGGATTGGTGCTAGAAGGAGGGCCCCAACAAGAAAGCTGGAGCATTTTCTAAATACCATTTCTCCTGAGAGGCTCAGAAGGAGAACTAGATCCATAACAAGAGAAGAAGAAGAGTTTCAAGAATTGCCACCTCCAACCAAGTCAAGAAGGACCAAAAGGAGGGAGGAATCATCATCGAATCCAACATTTCCGTCATCTTCACCACCACCCACTCCATCCTCATCCGATTATGAGACTAGTTCTATTTCACAACCCCAACCAATCATTCATCAACCATTACCACCTCCACCGATGGCTTTCTTGGGAAATAACCCATCACCCTTGACCTTCAACAACTACAATGTCATGCCCAAGAACCCTGAGCACTTTTGCTCTAAGTTTCATACGAATGACCCAAATAGGACAACAAAAGAACATATTAGGATCTTTTAGACCTATCTGAGGGATAGAGGGATTAACCATGAAGATTTTGTGTGCAGGCTCTTCCCCTATTTTCTAGGAGAAGAGGCCTTTATTGGTATAACCAATTACCTGTTGCTTCCATCCATAACTAGGCAGAGCTTGAGGTTGCATTCCTGCTAAAATTTAAGATTCCCATTAGTGCTAATGAGCTATATATGCAGTTTACTGGAGTTAAAAGAGAAATCAATGAGCCTATAGGATCATTCAACAATAGGTTCCATCGAGTATACACTTGACTGCAAGCACCTTATGCTGGAAATGAGGCCACCGCCCTAGAGGTCTATTTTGAAGCCCTTGATAGTCTCACCTCCACCTTCCTCAAGTGGAGAAATAACCCTCCCACTACCTTGATCACTACATATACAGAGGTTGTTAAAGTTAGCACTGATCTGAGACAACACTTTTCGGGACCTTTGCCATCTCTGAAACCTGTTGCTCACCCAGGCCAAGTCCAATCTCTTAACCAGGCCTTGACTAATCAAACTCCCCTCATGAATCCTACTCCACAGTTGCCTTTGGTTCCTCACCCGGGTCATCCAATAAACCAAGTTCAACCAATGCCTAGTTATCCCCAACAAACTTCTATCCATCCCCTCCACTCTCAGCCACAGGCTAGCTACCCTACATATTTGAAAAACTTAGAAGTTTTGAATTAGTCCAATGGCTCTAGAGGAGTGTTAGGATCCCCCCAAAACACTATGAGTCCGGTCCCTTACAAAAATCCGGATAAAGAAAGGTTAGATCAGCTGACCAAACAAGTAAAGAAGCTAAACATGGAGGTAACCTACCTAAGGAACCAGAACAACCAGCTCCATGCTCCTCAAAAAAGCATGCAATCAAGATACAATAGAGATAAACACTATGACATAAGTCAAAAATTTGAAAGAGGATAAGGTTCTGGTTAGAATTTTGATAGAAATCAGCAAGGTGGACAAGGATTTGAAAGAAGATAGCTACCTAGGTAGAATAGGCCATGGAACACTGAGCCTAACAATGGGGGAGTCCCCATTCCACTAGATCAACCTTCCAATCCGAAGAAACCTTTAGGTGGTGTATATCTGGTGGAAGCTGCTTTGTCTGGATGGTGTAGACTTCATGAGACAAATAAACACTCTGAGCTTGATTGCCCTCAATTTCAAACTATTGCTTCCATCTTTCAATGTGAAGTTGAAAACAATTCCACCCGCTAGGAGTTGGTGCCCTCGAATCCCTATGATTTCCCAGTGTTAGTATTGAATCATGCTTCATTCCCTAGGAGTGAGAAGAATCAACCAGAGGAGGAATCAAGTAGCCCAAATGAGGAGGTTGAACAAGTACTCAATGAAGATGAAATCTCTCAGCTATTCAAAGAAGAAACTGAGAATGACAATGGCCCATTGGATGAAGAAGAGGCTGGTGTTGAGGAAGTGCAAATGTTTTAGCAACCGGTTAGAAAGTATGATCTGAGGAGCAAGCCCCATAGGAATCCCTAAGCTAGGGGACCATTCACTACATCTACTCCTCCACATAATTCTACTACCCCAGGCATGCCAATAACAATCCATCCTACCCTCAAGTGCCCACACAATACCTCACGAAGGAAGGACAACCCGATGTTTCCAAAGGAAGCCTTGTTGATGCAACCAAGGATAAGAATGTCATTCATTCCAAGGAGCCCCACACTGACCTAAAGGTGGAATAGCTGGGAGAATATTTCACCGAGGAACTTAGAAAAGTAAAGGTGAGTCTTTCTGCTTTCGAGTTATTAAGAGTTCCTAAAATCAGAAATGCAGTCCTTGGGTCCTTTAATTCAAATATAGCAACACTAGGAGTAGCAACCAATGAGGTAATTACAAGGCCTCATAGTTCACAGACATCCAAAGGTCCTAGTCCATCACAACCTAGGGACAGGGGTATAGAAAAGGATAAAATTCAAGTTGCCCAAGCTAACTCATAGTTGAGTTTATTCCAGGGAAAGATGGAAACCCCTCCTTTTTTGATTTCCATTCATATATTTGGTAAGAACCTACACAACTGCCTGCTGGATTCAGGAGCATCCATGAATGTTATGCCATTTTTTGTTTGTAGGGCTCTTGGTATTACCCCTAAAGCTTCTCAAAATAAAGTCACCCAATTAGACAAAACAGAGGTGAACATTGTAGGAGAACTAAATATGATTCCCATGCAAGTTGCCTAAGACCCCCGAGTGCAACAAGTGCTCAATATTCAGGTGGCTGATATTCCTGACACCTATGGTCTGATCTTGGGTAGGGAGTTTACCAAGGCACTAAATGGGTACACATCCACAGATCATTTACACATCTGGCTCCCCTGGAAAGGAGTCCCAAATCAGATTAGGATTCAGAGAGAACCAAGGATGGAGTATGTCATCGCCGAATATCAAAATACCTCAAATGAGATATTGATATTGGAAGTTAGTAAGGGAAACTATGTCCTAGCCTCCCTTACTTTGGACTCAGAAGAAATATTGATGTTGCAAAGCTCTTCTTGTGAATCTACATCAGAAACCATCAGTTTCGAGACACCATGTAACCAAACAAAGGAATCGGCGATGGGTGAGGAGTTCAGTGATCAGGAAGAAAGACAACTCTGCTTGTTGGATAACTTCCAAGAGTTTATCCAGAAATCTGTGGAAGATCAAATTCAACTTGGTAGAAATATGAACTTTGAAGAATTGCTTCTTCCTAATTGGTGTTGAATCCATGATGCTCCTCATTCCGAACTAGAATGTTGCTTGTGTCAAACTGCAGTAAAATAGACACAAAGGCACACCAACACAACCCCAACTGTTGGGTCAAGCGTAAAGATCATACAAAATAGATAGAAGGGGAAGGATCCAAAACCTCTAGATGAACCTTCGGCAACAATAAGGATAGAGACATCCCAAACACAATAGGAACTAATGGCTACTAGACGTTGAGGTTTGATGGATCCAAATCCAAGCAAGGTGCTGGAGCAGGAGTGGAGCTGATCAGTCCTAAAGGTAAAACCTACTTTGCTGCTCACATACTCCAATTCCAATGCACCAACAATGTAGCTAAGTATGAAGCCCTAGTTCATGGGCTATTAATGGCATTGAGAAAGGAAGTTAAAATCCTGCAAGTGTTTGGAGATTCTGAGTTAGTGGTTAGGCAGGTGAGAAAACAATACTCATGTCATGACAAAAGAATGACCAATTACAAACATAGAGTTTGGGACCTTATTGAATGATTTGATTCCTTCAACATTCAACTGATACCCCAGAGTAAGAATCAGACTGCTGATTCTTTGGAAAAAGTAGCAAGTAACCTACAAACCCTATCACTCTCAGGCTTAAATAAATTCACTATGGAACTTGTTCTAGTTCCCTCGATGCCTGACAATGTCACCAATTTTCAGGTATTTGAAGATGATAAGCACATCCTTGATTTTATTACTAGCTATGATGTATTTTCTTCCCAAGTAATTGATGAGGTTGAGCCTCAAGAGGCTGAAATTGATTTAGAAGGAGTCCTCAATCTAAAGACTAACACCATCCCAAGAGGCATGGTGCAATTAGAAAGGATCTTCGATCTGGATAGGATAAGAGATTAGGAGCAGGAAATGAAAAGGGAGTCCCCAAGCTGCCAATGTGAAACATATAACATGGGGACCCAAGGTAATATCAAAAATGTATCTATTGGTAAGGTGTGCACTCAAAAGGAGAGACAAGGGATTATTGATGCCTTGCACACATATCAAGATGTAATAGCCTAGAGCTATGATGACATGAGGACATATGACACTTTGGTCATCACACACACAATTCCCCTCAAGACAAATGTTAGGCCATTCGGGCAAAGACAAAGACCAATCAATGCTTTGCTGGAGCCCATTATTCAGAAGGAAGTGCAAAAGTTAATTTCAGCACGAATCATATTCCCAATAAGACATTCAACATGGGTTGCAAACTTGGTCCTAGTTAGGAAGAAAAATGGGGAAATCAGGCTATGTGTCAATTTCAGAAAGTTGAATAGAGCATCCGAGAAGGATAATTATCCAGTCCCTTCACTAGATGAGGTGCTTCAGGTTGTCAACGGATCTTAGATGATGTCCTTTTGGATGGGTACTCTAGATATAACTAGGTCATGGTTCAATATGAGGATAGGCACAAAATTGCCTTCACTACAAAATGGGGAACCTTTGCTTACAAAAGAATGCCCTTTGGATTAATTAATGTTGGAGCTACATTCCAAAGATCAATGGATATTGCCTTCAAGGAAATCATTGGAAAGTGCATAATCATTTACATGGATGATTTGACATTCTTTTCCAAGAAGAGAAGTGATCATGTTGTAGATTTGTGCAGAGTATTCCAGAAGTGTAGGGATTTTGGTATTTCACTTAATCCAAGGAAGTGCATCTTTGGAGTTACTGAGGGAAAGCTGTTAGAACATGTTATTTTAGAACAAGGTATTGCCATTGATCCCGAGTGAGTGGAAGCAATACTAAAAATTAAACCCCCTACAAGCAAGAAAGAAATGAAGTCATTTTTTGGCAAGATTAACTTTGTTAGAAAATTTATCACCGGATTTGTAGAAATAGTGAAGCCCTTAAATGCCATGTTGAAGTAAGAGGCGAAGGTTGAATGGAATGTAGAGGCCAGGGAGGCATTTGCAGAAATCAAGAGATCTATTGCTAAGGCCCCTGTCTTGGTAAGTCCCGCTTATGCTAGACCATTCTACATCTATTTGTTTGCTTCTGATCACTCCTATGCAGACTTGTTGGCACAAAAGTCTGATAAGGGTAACAAACACCCCATAGAATTCATGAGTGCACCCTTGAAAGATGCAAGATTGAGATATTCTAGCATTGAAAAGCAGGCTTATGCCTTGACCCTAACTGTGAAGAATTTTAGGCACTATATACTGAGAAACAAGGTCTTTGCTTCAGTCCCTGATCCAACAGTCAAGTTGTTGTTGATGCAAAATGAGTTGGGAGAACGTAGAGCCAAGTGGGCGACTATGCTGCAAGAATATGATATTGAAATCCAACCCATGAAGTTGGTAAGAGGGCAGGGACTGACCAAGACAATGGCAGAAATGGGCCCTGACCTTGTTTCCCAACATTATAAGCTTGAGGATGTTTCCTTGGGGAGATGGTATGATGACATTATCTACTATTTATTGAATCAGAAATGTCCCAAACACCTTAATTCAGTGCAAAGGAGGGCCCTCCACTTGAAGAGTAGCAACTTTATGATGAAGGGAGCTGTCTTATACAAGAGAAATCATGAAGGTGTCTACCTAAGATGCCTAGAGAAAGAAGAGGCAGGGAGAGTGATGACTAAATTTCATGAAAAATATGGCACAGGACATGGTTCAACACCTTCCATAGAAAATCAGATCCTGAGGACAAGCTATTACTGGCCTACCTTGTTCAAGGACACAAACAACCATGTGAGAACTTGCCATGTGTGTCAAACTACAACAAACAAGGAGAGGTGTGTAGGTCTTCCACTTCAGCCTGTCATAGAGGTAAAACCATTTGCACAGTGGGGAATGGACTTTATTTGTCCAATCAAACCACCTTCATTTGTAGGCCACAAGTATATTCTTACCATAACTAATTATTTCACGAGGTGGACTAAAGCTCTTGCATCCAAACAATGTACTTCTGAAGTAGTTATTAATTTCATGGAATCAGGTATCATCAATCATTTTGGTTATCCATTAGCTATAGTTTGTGACAATGGTTCTGCATTTGCATCTTTAAAGTTTTCTAACTAAACCTATGACCATGGGATTGCCATAAATTTTGCATCCAATTACTCTCCATAAGGGAACGGTTTGGCTGAGTCTTCCAATAAGAACCTTTTGATAGTCATCCAAAAATTGATAGATAAGAACCCCAAGGATCGGCATAGCCAGCTCCAATTTGCTCTTTGGGCAGACCGCACTAGACAAAGGACATCCTTAGGAACCTCTCCTTATCACTTGGTATATGGTTTGGAACCTGTCTTTCCCATCTAGCTGAAGATCCCTACCCTACAATTCATCAATGAATATTATGATGGGGAAAATAAACGTGAAGTTTTCTTGGCTGAATTGCTACACCTTGAAGAGAGAAGAGATGAAGCCCTAGAAAACTTTGCCAAACATCAGGGTATAGTGAAGAGATGGTTTGATAGGAAAGCCAAGGTAAAGGCCTTTAGAATTTCTGACTTGGTCCTCTACTAGGATAAGGCCCATGAAAAGAAAGGGGAGCATGGAAAATTTGATAGAATTTGGTTCGGCCCTTATTAGATTGCAGAGATTATGGGAGATAATTCATTCCATTTGAAAGCCCTCACTAGAGGAGATGTCCCACTAGCTGTCAATGGGCAATATCTGAAGCATTATTTTCAGTCTTGAGATGCTCTCAACTCTGTCCTTGTACATTATTAGATTAGGTTTCCTTTCCGTTGTGTTGTTTTTCTTTGTTTTCTATTGGGTGCCTTTGGGTTTTGCTCTACTTGTCTGCTGCTTCGGTTTTGGTTCTCTTTGGTTTGCTTGGGTCGTCTTCTCCTGTTGTTTCTTTGAGGGTTGTCTTGATTTCCTTTGGGCTTGTTGCATCTGTACAAATGGCTACTTGTCTGGGGTTACTCTGGGATTTCTTTTACAAACTCTTATCATTCTTTCAGATTCATTCAAAGTGGTAGGTTTCCTTCATCTAATGTTGCATGGGTTGGGAATTGGAGTCACTTGACTAAGTTAAATTCTGGAATATATTTGGGTCTTATATCTTCACACAAATCTTAAGAATTATGAGGTTGCATGTGGTCTTTAGGAGGTCTAACTGGGTGAAAAATCTTAAATTCTACTCCAGCATTGCTATGGTTCTCATCCTTGAGTGTGGGCTTCATTGCCTACGAGGCAAAAAGTAAAGCTTCAAAAGCAAATCTCAAAAGAGAATATCAAGAGAAAAAAAAGAATCAGAAAGGTTCACCTTTTCAAGGGCATCCTAGTATCTCTACGAGGGCTATGGAAACCTAGCTAGCAGTAGAGCTATGCTAGGGAGGGTCACAGTGATAACCTCACCGGGGCTATGGATGCTTGACTGGCAGTGAAGCTCTATCCAGGTTGCTTTTGGAGTTAGAATCCTTACGTAGCCTTGTTAGACTAAATTTGGTCCTTACTGCAACTTAGGAAAGGAAAATGAATGCATATGCACACACTTTGACCCTAGTACAGGAAAGGTTTGCTTGCTTGTGATGTTTGAAACCTTTCCTAGGTGTAACCTGATGCTTGGAAAGAAACCAGAGATTTTGAATTCATAATGATACTTTTTCATTGAAATGCTTTGGAGCATTTCCCAAGCGGAGTCACAATTTGTTGTGCAATTTTTGCACACACACCCCACTGAAGGTGGGGACCCATTTTTTTGCCTGCCCTCTTGGTCCCTTTTGTGTCCTTGACCCTCTTATGTACTTCTCTTTGATGCTTGCTTTCGTTTCTTCTCTGCCTCCGTCGGGTGGGTTTTGGCTTTGTCTCGCCTATTCCCCTTTCCTTTCCACCTCTACCTCCACCTATTTCTGGTGTTGCTCCCACCTGGATTGTTACTTGGTTCTCTAACTTTGGAACTCTATGGAACTATTTTGTGTTTTGGTGATGTATTGGGCATTGATGGTGGCTTCTTATTTGTAGGTTGATGTGTCTGTGGGTCATGGTGGAGTGTTCACGCTTCATTGGTTGCTGGGCGTGGCTCGAGGAATGGTCCCCTGCTCTTATCATGCCCCTGCACCTTCTTTGACTTTGACTCGCGGTAGCACGGTGTTACCGCGATACCACGACCTCATTCATGGGCTCTTGCGGTAGCACAGTGACTACCGCCACACCGTGAGCCTCTATTTTACTTGCCGCGGTAGCAGAATTATTGTGGTACCACGACCTTTGTTTATCCTACCTGCAGTAGTGCGATAACTTACCATGGTACCGGTAGTTGTTTGATGCTTCACCGTGGTAGGGCGGTATTTTGTCTTTTGTGGTGGTGGTGTGGGTGCCATCCTATTGGGCTTTCATGTGGTTCAAATTTCTACTCTAGGCCGTTGGGACATTAGTGGTTGGTTGGTGGGACATGATGGTTTCCTCCTGGTTGGGACCGATCTTGATCGTTCATTTTGCATCTCAAGCCCGATCGGTGGCTGGTTTTTCTCTTGGTTTTGGCACGCATTTTTGTTCACGGGTGTTCATTCATGGCGGGTGTGGATCGAGGATCTATCCTTTGGTTGCGTGCAATCCCAAGTTGGCTCTATTTCACACTATGGGCAATTTTCTATAAATGTGGCATTTTTCCTCTTTTGTAAGGGTTCGATCTCCATATAGTGGGTGTTGGAATCAATAGAGACTTGTAATCAATAGGTTTGCAGTAGAGTAGCATGTTAGTAGAGTAGAGGTAGTTTTCACACCTCAAGCAAGTGTTGTAACAAATGAGAAATGTTTTTAATACAATGATGTAATATAAAGTGCAAACATTGTGTCATGACTGGTGCCTCCTTTGCATGTTTCTTGTTCTATCTTTCAAATTTCTTGGAAATGTTTAGATGTAGTTTAAATTTAATTTGTAATGCTTATGATTTAATATCCAAAATTTTGTAGTGATCCCTGGTTCATATCTTGGGCAGTTTCTTGATTATGGGAATGTTGTACAAGGTCAACCTGTACCTTATATTCATGTGCTTAGTTCAATTGTTGTATTCATTCAATCCCATTGAATGAGTGCCTTTAGTTTGAAAATCTTTAACACCTTAGAAGATTGCACTATTTTTTGCAAGATTGCAGGTAAGCCTAGGTCGACCGGAAATTAGTTTAAGGGATTGGTCCATTTCAGGTCTTTCATCATTTGTGTGATTAGTGTTAGAAGTAGTGTTAGCAATTAGAACTTCTGAAACCCTTATCTTTTGCTATTTCTTTTATTAAATGGTTAGGAATCAAAGTTAAGGCATCACTATATCTTAAAATCTGATGAGTTTAGAGCTTCCAGCATTTGTACGTAAGACCCCTTGTGATTACCAACATATTCACATTTATCAATGAGTTTGTTCTACTACATTTGCATGACCTGACACCTGAGAGACCTTGGGGTTATCTCTTTGTTCATAGAGATCAACCTTTCAAGAGAGATTGGATAACTTTTATTCTGCTTGAGTTGTTGATGTGCAGAAACACCAAACACTAGTTATTTATACAAAATAGGATCTTGTCTAATCTACAACTACTCATCTGTAAAAAGATATGTAATAATGTGACATTGAAATTCATTTGCAATAAAATAAATGGTTGTGTTATTTTATTCTTCATTAATCATTTACACTTAGAGTAAAGAGTTTTTTTCTGAGTTCGAAACTTTAGTGTCTATTAATATATTCAAATCTATTTTTTTCTTTTGAGAAATTAAGTAATATAATTTATGCAATATGCACTTGATAAGTCATAGTTATATCGGGCCATCGGGGGAATGTAATCATTCATTCCACCGATGTTTATGTGTTACAACGATGTGCCTACTTTTGTTGACTCTATCAGTATATCGGGGAGCACACCTTATGAGTCTTCGCATTTGGGCCATCGACGGGGCTGTGATGGGGGTTCCATTGATAAAGCATTGTTAGGTCGATGCCTATGGTATTGATTTTTGTTATGAATGGGGGAAGGACTACGAGTACAGGATTTCAAATCTATTTATGGATGCAATGTAATTATGTAGGCTATAATATGGATCTTCTCACACAAATTTCTACAATTTGCATTATGTGGGCTATAATAAGTCCTTTGCAACGTTAAGTTACCGGCTCCTTTGCCTTGATGCCAATCCTAGCCCGCAAAAGTTTAAAACACATGTGTCATGTTTATTTTTTTAAGTTAATATCATAAATTACTCAAGTTTCAACCATTGGATGAACATTTGATGTATGGTTGTAGTTGCATTATGTAATGAAATGCATAGAGCGATGGGCTTGCCAACTTAAACCTCCGAAATCACCCCATAACCATTAGATTTAGAAAGATCAACGGTTAAGATTAAGAATTTGCAACTTGTAGACCTAAGATGTTTCATTCACATTAATGTTCGAATTTTGAGAAACAAACCATTAAAAGCATTTTGTACTGCTAAGTGTCAACTATCAAATAATTACTGATTTTTTCCAAGTGAGAGGATCACCACATGGTGAGATTTTTTCAAGTCCTTTGCAGTATGCAATGTTAATTTACCGATCCCTTGGCCTTGATGCTAATCCTAGCGCATAAAATTTTAAAACAGCTTTAAAACACGTTTCATTTAAAAAAAAAAATTAATATCATAAATTACTCAAGTTTCAACCGTTGGATGAACATTTGATGTATGGTTGTATTTGCATTTCGTAATGAAATGCACAGAGCGATGGGCTTGCCAACTCAAACCTCCAGAATCACCCTTTAACCATTAGATTTAGAAATATCAACGGTTAAGATTAAGAATTTACAACTTGTAGACCTAAGACGTTTCATTCACTTTAATGTTCCAATTTTGAGAAACAAAGCATTTAAAGCATGTTGTACTGCTAAGTGTCAACTATCAAGTGTACTAATTTTTTTTAAGTGAGAGGGTCAGCACACGGTGAGATTTTTTCAAATCCTTTGCAGTTTGCAACGTTAATTTACCAACCCCTTGGCCTTGATGCCAATCCTAGCGCACAAAATTTTAAAACACATGTCATGTTTTTTTTTAAAAGTTAATATCATAAATTACTCAAGTTTCAATCATTGGATGAACATTTGATGTATGGTTGTAGTTGCATTCCATAATGAAATGCATAGAGTGATGGGTTTTTCAACTTAAACCTCTAGAATCACCCTATAACCATTAGATTTAGAAAGATCATCGGTTAAGAATTTGCAACTTGTAGTCTTGTAGACCTAAGATGTTTCATTCACTTTAATGTTCCAATTACGAGAAAAAAAAGCATTTAAAGCACTTTGCACTTTGAAATTGTACAGTGATTTTTAAAGTCTTCACTCTTTAGATTGCTCATTGCAGTGCACCACCTTGTTTTGGATTCCATAGTTCCACTTCCAACAATGCCATTCCAGTTTTCAAGAGTCGGGACTCAAAATCTAGGTAAGTGAAAGAATTCCTATGGCTACGTTTCATCGTTTGACATTTCTTAAAATCTGATTTTGTCAAAGTTTGAAGTTTGGGTTTAGAGACTTAAGAATTCATTAAAATTAAGGAGGACTAATAGGGTTTAGAGACTTAAGAATTCATTAAAATTAAGAATTCAAATTTCACAACTTCACATTTGTATAAGCATGTCTACCACTAGTACCACTAGAGAAATGTTCGATAAAAAAATACATTATGCAGAATTGCTTAAAACCCTAGGTTTCACTGATGGGTACCATGATATTTATGATCTTGAAATATATGGTAGGCGTACCTCAGAACTTATATTTTCATCTCAAAATAAGGCTGCAAAGCAAACACAAGTTTTAGTTAATAGTGTCAGTGCACCGTGGGTAACTAGATTAGGGCACATGATGTTACATGAAGTTTTCCCTTTCCCAGAATTTATCATGGCCTGTGCCGAAAATTATGATGATAAGAAAAGAGAAATTGTTAATAAAGATAGCCAAGTAGAATTGTTATCCATTAATTCAGAAGAACTTGGAAAAGTGTTGGGGTTTACAACCGAAAAATTTGGAAACCACCACATTGACATAGAAAAGCTTGCTAGTGATTATGAAGCAATTGAAGAAGGGCAGAAAAATAATTTCTTAAATAAAATAGTTCAGGACAAAAACAAATTGAAAGGTGATCATAAACCTCCTTATAATTTGGATATTTTTAAACCATGGGTTCAGGATACTATTTCCATGCTAGCATTTTGCCTTGGTCTGGATAGGAATTTGGAAGTGGGTGCAAGCCTCCTTGAAATGGTATTTAATATCCATTTTGGTGTTGAACATGTCAAATATAATTATATTCAACATATTGTAGAATCCATGCATAAACAATTTTTAATGATTAAGGTAGGTTCCACCAAGACATTTAGGTTCACAACCTACTTGTGCTATATTTTTCTATTCAAATTTAGAGGAAAGTTTCAGACCAACAAGATTTAGATTCAACCCTATAGTAATGCAGAGGAAAATAAAATGGCTCCAATATATGAATGGACCACTGAGATAAGGATGCATGATTCTCGAAGGAACTACAATCATTTTGTAGACTAATTTTTGGCTCCATTGCATCAAGAAATTACAAATACTTTAATGCCTAGATTGCCTATGTCATGTAGAAACTGCATGCAACTAGGAAAAGAAATACAATTGGCTGATTGGTACTTAATGGAAGATTATATTGTGCTAAGATTTTATGGATCAGAAGTACAGCCATACAAACTTCCAATACATGTGACATAAAGGGTTTTTGCATTGGAATATGTAAGGCAGGTGCAGAGTGCTAATGAACTACACTTTATCAGTCAGCAAAAGAAGACCTTATTTCCTTCTTTACCTTTTTCATGTGGAGGTTTCACATTCTAGAGAAAATCATTTAGTGTGGCACATAATATTTTGATTTTTTTTGACTTTGATGCTATCTTTCACTAGCAATATGATCCATGTGACATCATTAAACCAATGATTGTGGCCAATAGGAATGCTGCAAGTAGAATTCAACATCAAAGTAAACCCTTGCTTGAAAACTTGAGAAACAAGGATTCTTGGGATGAGGTCAAAATAGCAATGGAGAAAAGTGCTGCTGAGAATGGTATTTCTTTTGAACAATTGTTAGCAGAAATTATGGCATTGCATCGAAAGACAATCAGGACATACAACATTTTTTTATGAAAAAATTCATAAAACATCTAGTAGAGTAAAAATTCGAGGTTCTCTAGAGAAGGAAGTTACAGATAATAATTGGTCATGATAAAAAATTATTGCCTTTTGGTCTATGAGGAAGGACCTAGGTGATCTAAGAGCTCTTGTAGAGTATGGAGCTAACGAAGAAGATAAAGAGTTTAGAAAATTGTGGAATATCGAGCATCCTGATGAACGTAGAAGCAAAGGAAGTGATGATGAATCTAATTATGATAGTGAAGAAGAAGAACAAAGCCATGCCAATTACAAACCTAGTTTAAGTGAGGCTGCAAAAGAAGCATATGCTTTAGCATATACTTCAGGAGCAACCATACTTGAAAAAAATGGTTATTAAGGTTGTCCTTTGGGGTCCAAAGACTCCAAAAGACAAGGCCTTTGGATGGTAACAGATGTTGAGCATAGAAAACCAGTTGATAAATCTAGCCTTGGGATTGGAGGTGAAAAAGTAGACCAAGGGCATACAAGTCAAACTCAATTTGTTAGAGCTTCTAATCCTCATCCTTATGGTCAGATACAATCACAACTAGGACATTCCCTTGGTGGACAACTTAGTGCAACTAGGAGTTCCATTGGTGGCGATGGTATGGGTAGTAGTACCAGTAGTGGTCAACATGTGCTACAACAACAAATTACACACAAGAGGAAAACAATACAAGATACCACAGAAACACAAGGTGATCAAGGCAATCAAAAGAGGCAAAGGATTTTGATAGGTCCAAGTCACACTATAAGTGGATCCACCACAAAGGAGTTATTTCCAAGTAATCCCCCAATTCCAGTTAGTGTGGTTGTGACATCATTAGCAACTGCAAGTACTCCTATTCCTTCGCCATTCAAGCATTCCATTGTTCCTGCCTCCCCAGGTTATGATTTCATTGAAGAGTTTAAAAAGAAATCATACTTGAATAAAAAAGAAAAGAAGCAACTGATGGAGAGTGTGTCTGTTGTAACTTAAGAGCCTACAAGAAACATGGTATTACCCACATTTGACACAAATAAAGAAATCATGGAGTACACAATTGTTGTTCCCACAGATCAAATCAAACCAACAAATCAGATGGATTGATCTGAATACCAGGTAACCAATTTTCAATTGAATTTTTCTGGCCTAAAAAATACTGTCAAAATTAATGTATCAAAGAAGAAAAATGAATTGGTATACACATAATTTCTAAAGCAAGATAGAGAGAAGAAAAGGTTGAAGACCCAAATAAAAAAGTTACAGGTAGACCTAACAAGTGAGAAAGAAAACAAGAAAGAAACAAATAACAAGAGCAATGAACTAGAAAAAAGAATAATAAAATCTACCTCTACATCAACAAGCAAAGAGGATAAACCAAATGAGAGAGAATTGAATGAATTGAAGCGAAGGCTAGATGAGAGAAACAAGAAATATGATGAGGAAAAATCCACTTCATAAAAATTAAGACTAAGCATTGCGAATGAAAATGCACAGTGGGAACAAAAATTGGAGAAACAGATAAAAACAAATGAAAGATTGGAGACAGAGCTAGATGAGAGCAACAAGAAATATGATGAGAAAAAATCCACTTTAGAAAAATTAAGACTAAGCATTGCGAATGGAAATGCACAATGGGAACAAAAATCGGAGAAACAGAAAAAAAGAAAGAAAGATTGGAGACAAAGATGACGGAAGCAAAAGAAGAATTTAAGTCTTCTCAAAATAAGTTATTTGCATTTTGTAGAGATATAGTGAGGCATATGAAATAAAATATCTGGGATGAAGTAATGCAGAGGTTTGATCATTTGTGTGACATGTTTCAATTGATTGATGTTATTAGACAACATTATAAGAAGCTCAGAGAATATTTAGTGGACAACAAAAACATGCTAGAATTAGAGAAATCTGCAAACCAAGTTCTATAAATAGTCGACAAAGCTAGTGACAATGATTTGAAATCAAAAGGGATTACTAATCAAATTATAACCTCAATGAAATTGTCATCTATGATTGAAAGGTGTTCAATAATGTGTGGAAGAAAGGAATATTTGCATTTGGTTGTAGACAAGATGAAGGTGGTGGATGAAAAGGTAAGGAAATTCACAGAGCTTGGTTTTCCAGAGGCTTTTGACATAAATGAGTGATTCATTGGAAAGGATGATTTCAGAAAGAAGATGGAAGGTGCAAGGAAGATTGATTGGGGCCAGTTTCCTCAGAACCCAGATGTGAACTATTTGGATTTCATCAGAACGCTGATAACCTTGGATGCAAAATTGACTAAAGAATTCAAGAGAGGTTCCATTTCCAATTACAATCATGAAATGTTAACAAAAATTGAAGTCAAACAACACCACTTAGAACAAATGACAATTCCACCACCTGAAGAGTGGAAGTTGCTAGAAAAGGTGATACAGTGACTTGATTTTTAATTTTCAATCTTTGATAATATGAGTTTCCAAGTTCCAACTCAGCTCTATGCAGACTTGTCTTTAGGAATTGACAAGATTTTGCATTGACAATGCCAATATGTACTCCTTCATGTGAAAATCAATTAAAAATCTCAAATTCAAACTTCAATAATGTGATGATGTTCAATTATCTTTATTATTTATTTTATGATTTGAACTATAAGGTGATGAACTGTTAGCTCATTATATTTACTTCTTGGTAGAGCTTCCAAGTTATGGATGTTGAACTATTAGCTCATTATATTTACTTCTTTGTAGAGCTTCTAAGTTATGGATGTTGAACTATTAGCTTATGTTATGTTTTGACTAAAAATCCTGATCAGTACCCACCAACTTATAGTCTTGCACCTCACCCACATCCCACATACTGCAAAAATAAACTACATTTAATTTTATGATTAGCACAAATTGTAGAGATTTGTGTGACAAGATCCATTTTGTGGCCCACATTACTACTTGGTCAAGATCCTGAATACATTTTTTCACTTGCTTCTTCTATTAAGTTGATTGTCTTATCCCCTCTTTTTCTAAAGCTATCAAATAAAATTGAAGAGCTAATGTCCCACCCTGGTAGGAGCAAAACTCCAGCTTCTTGAAGAAATTCCCTTCCTCTTTCAGGAGTGATGGACTCCATTTCCTTTTCTACCTCCATTTTAAATTCCTCTAGAGCGGTTGCCTCATGTTTAGGGGTGATATCCTATATCTGTTGTCTCATTTTTTTCCTTTATATTCATAAACAAATGATTTAAATTAAAAAGATTTAACAAAATCATAATTAGAAATAAGTTGTTGTCCAACCCTGACCCTCACATCATCAGATAGTTCATTTGATGCCTCAAATCTTACAATATTATACTCTTGAGGGAGCTCGTATTGTGCAATCATAGGAGCACTGATTTTTTTGACTTGCTCACCCTCTTCATCACCCTCCTCTTCTCACTTATATCAGTATCTACATAAAAAAATACCTCAGGAGTAGGCTGTGAAGGTATGTAATCCAAGGGCTCCATGTCTTCAGCTTGTACTCCTGAATAGGTTGCATGAGGTGCATCAAAAAAAACTGGGGGAACATCCTTTACCAGTTCATTGACATGAGTGATGAGTTGCACAATTCTTGTTAAAGGATTTTGTATCTCACCAAATGCCTTTGAATAAGATGGGACATTTTTTCTCTTCCATTCCTCTGCAAGAATAATCTTGTTATAGGCTACCATTCTTTCCTTGGTGGAAGCCTCATCATGGTTTCTTATGACATCTTCGATTGAGAACAAATGTTCATACCCTGATAGCCCCTGCGATAATCTCGCCTTGTGAATAAACCCTTCTGCATCAAATTATTTCCTTATATCACCTAGAGGTAGGTTGTACTATGCTAATTTACCATCAATTTCTCCATATCCTTAATTGGAAACCACTGTAAAGTCTCTAAAACATAAGGTATTGGGCATAAATGATTGTTTGCTATGTCCTTTGAGGTGTTTGGAATCAAATTTTGCCAATTGCCTCACAATTTCTAAATAAGCAATTCGATCAGAAACTACTTGTGGCATCAAGTGTGGAGCCCCTTCGAACCCATAAACCCTTATCACTGTAGAATCAAGGAAAGCATACCAGTCTCCCTAGTTATGATTCACTTTATTTCTCCAGTCATTTTACTTCTGAGGATAGGTTATAATTGCACAGATACCCCAGCAACTTCATCAATGGTTTTACAAAAAATTCTTCAAAATAAAGGTAATGAGACCTACCAAATCAGTTGTCGCACAATGAATTCCATATTTGTACAGGTTTAAAATCCCCATTTTCATCTGTATCTTTTATTCTTAATTCTTCACTCTAGACCCCTCTGACTTGTCCCTCGTACAATAGAAAATGCATAAGCAAAGAATAGTGTTCAAAATTAATATTATCACTATTATTTTTAATCTTTTCAAGCCCTTGATGTAGGGAGTTGGACAAGTAGCTAGCATAATCAAATGGCCTAGCATCCTTGCTATGTATGTCTCCAGCTAAGACCATTGGGGCAATCGACATGAGAGGTGGAACCTCTACTCCCAAAACCTGACTAGCTAAATAATAGGTGTATCAAAAATACTCTTTGAACAAATCTTCATGGAAAGGAGGGTTTTCGCTGCTAGAGAAGCTCCTGAGTTGGCCTCCTTCATCCTTGGGCCTATGAAAAGGTAATTTCCATCTCTTATAGCTGGTATCCATGTGGCGATACTCTGTCAAGAGATATTTGACTGTGAATGATAAATTCAGTGAACACTCTAAGTGAAATACATTAGAAATGAGATCCTAGAAATAACAAGCATGTCACCCCTACCATGTGATTGAATAGTTATTTTCTTGGGTTCATATCTAATAGAAAGATATTTAATTAGCACTGCGTTCACAAACACATTGGGCACCACAAGTCTTCCCAGGTTCAACCTCCATGGATTGCAAACTGGTTGAAACCTTTTTTTTTTGGTAATGGTACATGAAGAGGTCGTACCCTCATTGTGGTGTCCAAATATCCCCTAATCCCTTATGTGTGTCCCATAGTCAATCCATGGAAGGATTCATTTGAGCACTCCTCTTGGGTCTCAGCCCCGACCCAGGGCATTGATCTATCAGGTCTTTATTTAGGAGTCTCTTAGGTTTTTCGGTTTTCTATTTTTTAGCTTTGGGTATGTCTGTACTCTCTTCCATTATTTAAATCTTAAGCGTTTGATGGAAATATCTTCTCATCTAGGTCTGAAGTACTTACATGAATCTCATCGAGTCACCTCCATAGTCCACTGGTCTTTGCTACATCAGAACTCCAAGTTTTTTCCTTTCTGCTTCTACCCTAAGTGAAATATTCCAAGATTTTGTAACAACTATGCAATCAAATTGTGATATAATTCACTTCAATTTTGGTTCATAAATGTACCGCAACATGATACCCTAGGATGCCACATTAGTCTTTCATCGATAGCCACCCTCTCCACTGATGGACACCTATCCTTCATTCTATCGGTGGGATGCTAGATAATGTTTCCCCAATGCACCATAGTTCCCTCGATATACTTTATGCATTTGATAATTCATGCCCATGGTTATAATTCATGGTTACTTTTGTTGAAAACTTGACTCTATCGATATATCGGGAGAGCACCTTAGAAGTCAGCCCGATAGAGTATTGTTACACCGATACTAGGTTGTGAGCTATTTTCATCAGGCCATCGGCAGGACTATGATGGGGGTTTCGCCGATGAAGCATTGTTAGGCCAATGGTATTGAATTTTTGTAGGAATGGGGGAAGGAATTAGGACTACGTCACTACAGTAATTTCAAATTTGTTTATGGATGCAATGTGAATGTAGGCTATAATATGGATCTTGTCATACAAATTTCTACAATTTGCATTGTTCATAAAATCAAAGTGTGGTATATTTTTGTGATTATTGATAAAATTCGATAATTCATGCCCATGGTCATAATTCATGGTTACTTTTATTGACAAATTGACTCTATTGGTATATCAGGAGAGCACCTTAGGAGTCAGCCCGATAGAGTATTGTTACACCGATACTAGGTTGTGAGCTATTTTCATTGGGCCATCGGCGGTACTATGATGGGGGTTCCGCCGATGAAGCATTGCTAGGCCAATGGTATTGAATTTTGTTAGGAATGGGGGAAGGACTACATCACTATGAAACTTCAAATTTATTTATGGATGCAATGTAGGCTAAAATATGGAACTTGTCACACAAATTTCTACAATTTGCATTGTTCATAATTTATGAATCATAAAATCAAAGTGTCATTTATTTTTGTGATTATTGATATATGGAAGATAAGTGGGGTGGACTCGGTGGAGGCTAGTTTCTTTGTAAAGAAAAATTAAATTTCCTTTTAAGAGATCAAATTTAAATTTTAATATCACAATTTCATGGATGATGGATTACTATATAATTTATAAAATATCATCAACTATAGTTTGACTTTGGCATATGATTCATGAAGTGCAATATAATATAAAATATCATGGAGTGCAATATAAAATAAAATATCTTGAACTTGAAGTGCAATGATTCACAATTTATTTGAATACAATATAAAAAATTATCAACTACAGTTTGGAATATGATTCATGCAGTGCTTGAGTGCAATATAAAATAAGATATCATGAACTGCAATGATTCACAATTTCAATGTTCATTGAATACAATATAAAATATCATCAACTACAGTTTGGACTTTGGAACAATGGAAACTGATTCATGAAGTGCAGTAAAAATACCTAAAACTTGCTAATTCTCTCTCATTTACCAACCAGAGTCAAGGTCCTCAAACCAATTCTCATCTTGAGATAAAGTAAAAGAGTCATCTTGATTCTGAGTCTGCTCTGTACTTTCTTTGGCCTGTGTCTCAAATTCAACATTCATTGTGTGATTTGTGTCAATTTCAATATCATTGCCATCTATCCCAAGCCCACTGCCACTGCCACTAGTATTGGTGGCTCTTGGAATTGGAGAGCCTGTGTTGCACAACCCGGTCCCTCTTCTTTCACATGTGGACCTCCAGATTATGAGTACCCTTTCAAAAGGAATTTTTTTGACATTATATGCAGTTCCTTTCATCCTCAAGCAATTTTCCAAATTCTTGTCCAGTTTGTTTCTTAAATTTGATTTCAAAAACCCCAATGTATTGAAAACTCTCTCATCCTCCACCGACCCCAATATCATTGTTTGACATAAATCAACAAGTTTGAAATATTTTGACATTGAACCATGCAATATTTCACTCCGACCTAAGCTTTTCCAAAACTTTTTTATTGATCCCGGTTCAAAGGCCTTCTCCTTGCCCATGGATTTATACTAGTCCCTCAAAGCTATTGCAAAACTCCCACATTGCTTTCTAAGCTTATTTTCATTTAAAATTCCTTCTATTGTCTGTTCATTGTATGTTACCTTTTTCAAAAACTATTCGATCAAGATTTTTACTTGATCATAAAAATATTTTGGGTTATCTCAGTTTACCCAAAATTGAGGATACACAATACCCATGGCTTCAAGTATTTCATGTCGAGGGAATCTTTCATGAATCTCCGAGGAAAGAGATTTTACAATTTTCTTCAAATTATCACTCATAGATTTAACAATGTCGTTAAAATCTTCGTCGTTAATAGGTACTTCTCTTCTAGAGTGCCTAGCTATCTTACAATGGTACATTGGTATCTCATATCCACGTACATAGATACATAAGTGCCCGCTTGCATTAAACTATAAATAATTATTAGGATTATTCAAATCAGTAATTTTCTGCCACATCAAATAATTTACGCCTTCTTGTGTTAGATCTAGATATAGATGATCGAGGGCCAAGCATGTAAGTTTACGTAGATTGGCATATTCATAAATATACATAGTTTTGTCTTGGGCTTTCTTCACAAGATTTTTCATCTCATCCAGCATGGGGAGAAGACTAGCTAAAGTCAAGAGTGTCTCTATATCGATTAACCTATGTAAGAGGTTAGGAGATTTGTCTACTATGCTGCGATGCTCGTAGATCACTCCAATCAAGGATTGATATTCTGAAAGAACTCGTTGCACTGGTCCATACAGGGAGATCCATCTGGTATCGACATCCTTGAGAAGCTTGTTTCCATGTGTTATTCCCTTGGAAATTTTTTGAAATTCAAGGAAACCTTTGGGACTTTGGTAGAAGTATGCATGGATCTCACGAACTAGATTTTTAACTTTTGATACTATAGGAAACTTGCTTACAATTTTGAATGCTAAATTCATTCTCTGGGCCATGCAGTGAATTCCAAGCATGTATGGTGCACAAGTAGTTTGTAACTTTTTGCAAAGAATGCTCCTTTGGCCTTGCATCCTTACAACTCCATCGGCTCCTACACACACCAAATTTTTGGCAATTGTCAACTCATCCATACCTGCAATTTAAATCAAATATTTATTGACTAGTTCAAATAGATTTTATGATGTTGAACTGTCCTTAATTTTATGAACACAAAGAAGATGAGCTTAGCAAACATTTTTTTCTACAGTATACAAATGCATACAAACCCCATAAGTATTTTCTACCATAGTAACTTCATCTAAATATAATGCAATGAAATTTGACTCTTTTACTTTCTCCTTTAAATATTTATTTTCCACTATAGCAAGATAGTTCTCCCATTCCCATCCAATGTTTATTGACCAATGTGAGAAGGGAAAGTGGGGAACACTCAAATAAGATAATAAATCAAAATATTCTAGGTAGTCTATCATAGGACGCCCCCTGGACAAAATATGAAAACAACACTCATCTGAACAGTTTTTGATAGAATTCTTGCTTCCAAGGCTTTTCCAAAATGAGCCTCAAGTGTACCTTCACATTTTTTAATCTTCAACATTCTATGGTTATTCTCTCCATAATATGCAACATACTTAACATGAAGACATTCTTCCTTTGATTTCCATCGTACGACTGATTGTTCCTTTCCATCTATGATTTGTTTTTTCGTAAACTTTACCGATATGCTTTTCTATAGTGTCAAGCTTTAGCTACATCAACTTGTCTCTTCCACATTTCCAACTTCAAATCTTACATTTGACCTTTGTTTCCCTTTCAATATCATTTTCGTTTGGTACCCCCACTGGTTCAAGGAATGGGTACTTCGACAACCAACCAATTTTAAAATTCCTTGTCATTTCCCACTCGTGCCCCAATTTTGATTTTCCTTTTCTTTTCTTGCTACCAACATCATCCTCATCCACTTCAATTATCTCATTCTAGCTAACTAGGGTATCCCTTGGAACATCTTCTGCGGTATTGCCATCCTCATTTGATAAATTTTGATTTAACTCAATGACAATCTCACCTTGACCTTCCTGTGGTGGTTAGGTATTGTCAATGCCATATTCAAGAATATTTGGTGGAAGAGTTGATGATGTAGCTCCACCTTGATATGATGTGTTGGTGTTTAAAATAACAACCCAGCTAGAATTTGAATCTCCCTAAGAGGTAGCCAACCTCTATTTTAAAGAACAACTAAGGCTAGTGGCCAACTAACAAGATTCAGTCAAAGACTGACATCTCCTACACTTTTGGCTTTACAAGACCAAGGTGGTTAAACATAAATAATGCTCAAAACTATATCCCATTCATACACTGACATTGTTTTATAAAACAAATAATTTCCAATGCAAATACACTAAGGGAAGCATTGACTACCTTAAATTTGGATAAATTCTCAGCAACTCAACCCTCTCTCAGCCATTAGAAAGTAGGACACACAATAACACAGTAAGATTAAAAATGATTTTGCAATTAATATTGTTTTTGAGATGCACAAAATTGCAGAAAAGATCAGTGCCTCTTCTGGGCCATGGATTCAAACACATAAAATGAATTCTCCAGCAAACAGTCTTCAACCAGTGGATTAAACTTGTTGATGCTTTGCATCAACTATTGGTGCCTTGCACCAACAATCCTTCTCTTGATATCAATAAGATTTTGCTTATTAAATCCAATCTGCACACGTGAAATCACAATCACCTATTCAAAGCATTTTAACCATTTCTTTGAAACAGAACAATGAACAGACAAAACAATCTCATGAAACTTGAGATGATAAATTCAAAGACACTTTGTATTATTGAATTTACATGACTGAAAGCATACAAATGTGGAGAAAATCTAACGACATTCATGAATGTGAAAGCACTTCATGATGTTAATTGCATAAATTGGTTGTATTTACTCTTGAATTCATAAAATTACAACTTACAGACTCAAACAATGACTCAAAAAATACAAATTTCTATCTACACAATCCAATACAAAACTTAGAACCTTTTCAGAACTTATCTCAGAACCTTCAGAACTTTTACCAATGAGAGAATAATAGAAGATATAGAAGAATGGAGGAAATAGAAGAAGCCCCGAATTTGATCAGCAATTGCCATCTGGAATCTTCATTCACCGTTGATCAATAATTCTACAAAATATCTTCTCCTCTTCCTTGCAGCAACAAACATTCTCTCAAACCACATCTACTCATGATTTCCCAGAAACAAAAAATCTGCCCATGTGGAGATTCTCCAAATTCTATCCAGCTACTCAAAATATCTCTTCCCGTGCACAAACTATTTTTATTTTCTATTCTTTGCTTGCTGCAGCAATACTTAGCACATTTTAAACTTTAGCCTCCAAAGTGGATAAATTCACTTTATAAGTTCTCCACTTTTAAAATTTACTCATGGGGGCAATTATAATTCCAATGTTTTATTACTTAAAATAAAAAATCCACCTTGAGAATTTTAAATATTTCACCAATACTTGTATCCATTCACTCAATGTTTTAAATTTCCTATTTTAAAACATTTACCCCCTTTTAGTAAAATAACATTCACCAAATATACAGTGAATAGATTTATTCACCTCATGCAGCATAAAATGATAAATAAAATCATTTTCCTGTGAATATCATATTTACCCGGTTACATTATGGAGTAAATAGTTAAAATTTTACCCATGCCATTGAAAATTCTCCCAGAACCCACCACCGTTTTTAAAACTATGCAATCCCTTTAAATTTTTTAAAATCGAGCTCCTTCCATGATCGCATACCCCACATCCTTTTTGCTCACGTCATCAGCATTCTCGCAAGGTGTGCGCGAATGCCCTAAAACTGCCCTTTGGGAGTATTCTCATGCATTTTCATGGCAATGGTCGCACCTCCTTTCTGGTCCACGTCGTGGGCTCCTTTGCACTGGATTTCTCCTCCTTTGGGTAGGTTTTCCACCATTTGCCGATGCGTGCTTACCTGCTCTTCATTTCTTCCTAGGCATGGGCCTTCTTTTCACTACTTGGCAGCATGTCCTCTCCCATCATGGTGCGCGGGCTTCTCCCACCTACCTCCTCATACACCCGCACCTCTCATTCACTAGTCATCCCTATACTGGCGTGGGCTTCACCTCATTTGCTGGCTCTTCACACCCCTCTAGCGGGCATCCTCCTGTGTTTCTGCCATCCGTGGTGCTACAGGTCATGCCTCTCATGTGGTCTCCCATTCTGCTAGTCACCTCCACAAACAATTTGTGTGCCCCTCTCCACTCTTTGCAGTGTGCGTGGGCTCCTCCATACTCTTCCTATTGCTATGCACGGGATTCTCCCCACCACAGTGCGCGCGCCTACCATGTTGTTTGGTGCGGGTTCATTCCTATTGGCTTCTACACATTGGTTGTGCCTTCCCCTGTTGCAGGTCATTCCCCATGGTGGCGTGCTCTCTCTTCCATGTGCACCACTACAAGTGTGGGCCCTCTCCCCTTGTTGGCGTGGACCCTTCATGCTAGCTGCACCCATTATTCACTGGCCTTCCCTACTTCCATGCTTGGTGTGGGTCTTCACTGCAGGTTGTGCCCTTCTTGGCTGGCTGTGGGCCTCCTTCTAGCACCCTCTGTATGTTGTTTGCAAGCTTCAAAAGCCTCCAAAGCAACAGGTCGCACCCAGTATATTCTCTGCAGGAAATATTCTAAAGCCTTTTCATTGATTCCATTGGTGCACAGGCTTCCTCTGGTTCTCCCACACCTATTGGCCACCATATTTGCCATTTGCATTTGTTTAAAAGTTTCTAAAGCCTTTCAACAAATACATTTTGTGCATAGTAATGTTTAGTTACAATTTTGCCAGATTTTCCTCACACATTGGTATCAAGACAATATTAGCTTGTAAGAAAATTTTGTGATCAAGGGGCCATGTATCTGCTTCCAACAATGGTGCCAGATTAAAAGATATCTTAGCTTCATCTTGGAATGATTCAAATGCAATGCCATCTCCTCCTATCATGTAAAACATTAATTTTTTATTGCCTCTGAATCCTCATTTATAGTTCTCAAATTTCTAATCACAACTTTTAAAAGGTATCCCTTCAATATCATAAGGATTTTCAAGCAACCAAGTAAAATCGAATAGTGCTCTGATTCCATTCAGCAAGTGCATTGGAAGCCACTTTTTATTTTCATGTCTCCTCTTTAGTTTCACTATATTTCTTGTTATCATCCTGCTTCATTTAATTCAAGATAATTCTCGTGAAGAAATTGCCGCAATGCAATACTCAAAACCTTACAATTGTGGGAAGCATGTCGCGCTCCATGTGGCCCGACTAAAAAAATTTTGTTTTCAAACAAACTTCATGTTCAAATGATTTGACACTACCTTATGAATACTTCTGAAGTTGAAAAATGAACTAGGTTGCCATCATAAGCTGTTTTCTATCCCTTTTGGAAAACGGTCAAAATAGGCCAAGTTGCCTCAGGAATCGGCCTGGAAAGTTGGGAAAATGACCTTGTGAAACCATAAAAAATTGCAAGCACATAGTCACTTGATCCATCAATATAGTCCAAAAGATGGATCGGAGAAATAGGTCACAAGGAACTTGATATTAATCGACGAAGTTGCCCAATTAACCTTTTCTGAAACAGCAACCGTTCTGCACCAGTTAAAATTAATCCAACTGCCTATTTGAAAAAATAGCAAATCAACTCCTGGCGATCTTTCGTCAGACACAATGGAACATTAAGATACCCTGAGCACATGTGCATAAAAAATTACTTTGAAACATCACCGATCAAAAGATACTGACGGTCAAAGTTGGCCTCTCAGAAAGGCTGTCAAGAATGCAACTGCAAAACAGAACAAATTATATTTGGTTTCGATCAGCTAAAAATAGCAAATCAAATCATGAAGTTCTACAAAATAACATGTGAGATCATCTTGATGTGGGGAATATGGAACAACATTTTTTTTGACATGATAGTGAACTCGTTGCGAAAAACAAGTTCAAACAGGAAGTTGTTTTGAAAACTGGCAATCTGCAAACAACAGAACAGTGCAAAAACCTTCCAGCTTCACTTTTTGAAACGCTATCAGAACTTATCATGGGAAGCTAAAATTTGACATGCCTGCTCATAGAGGTCAACTAAATATGTCTGCAACTAGGTTTTGCATGACAATCAACAGGCTTTAAATTATAAGCCTCTAAAGTGGGTCAATCGGGACTGATTCTTTAGGTGCACTTCTGAAAGTGTAGAAGCAAAATTTTTTTAAAATAGGCATCTCAAATTTGTAGAATTTTAGAGTGCCATCAATGGCTCTAACTGGGGATGTATGCCCCCTGTGGGCTTAGCAAGATCCTAGATCTCTAGAGAGTAGACCAAAAGCTGAATCCAACAGGTGTCCTCAAACTACTCCCCTTTATTCAACCTTATTTTTTCAACTTCATTTGATGACCCTAGGTCACCAAATGAAAAACGGGAATCAACATCTACCTCTGTCAAACACAATTTTGTAGAAAGAGCTGATCTCCCTCAACTTATGCTTGCCTCTATCAAACCACAACAACACAGGTGACTGCACCTTTGCAAACAGTAATACCAAACTGCCCTTGTGCAAATGTGAACTTGCTCTCTGTTCAACTCTGTCATCAAGTGTTAACCAAATCAGATATGTCACATCACTATTACCTTCTTCATTCTCTGATTTAGTATTAAGTGGTATTATTTTAAAATGGGGATCAAGACCATTTGAAAGCATAGCTTGATCACAACCATCCACCTGATAAAACATATTGGTATCTCCTAATAGACAATTATTCACAACATCATCAACATGTTCACAATCACTATGCATCTGAAAGTCAGACATACTTTTGAAATGTTGATTATTATGTGGCAACAACTTATCACATAAATCACTTAAATCATTCCCAAGCTTAAAACAACTTGTCTCAATGTTGTTCACCTCGCCACATTCTATGAAAACCTCTTCTAGCTGACAAAAATAGCACTCACATTCTACCTTGTGGCTGGAACTGTTAAACTCAAACTGATTACTAGTTTGCATATTAGAATTAAAACTATCACAAGAACTTACCAAAAGATCTTGCTCATCATGCAAACCATCTCCAAGTGTATGCAAACAAATACACTCATGCATTAGCACACTTTGTGACTGTTCTTCATCATGTTGGTATTGAGATTCATCAGGGATTTCTGACTCATCATCATCTGTAATCATATAATCATCCTCTAAACATAAGGTATCAACCTCTTCAATTTCACAAGCTTGCTCAACAAGCAATTCTGGTTCAGAAGAATAATCTGATTTCTAATTGAAATCAGCATTAACATCCATATGAAAAAACTCATGTCTAGGCTCATTACTCGGCTCATTCAAGTCATCAAACAAAGACTTGTTCAAATCTGCATTAAAATATTCAAGATTTGACTCATTGGATATGTAAACCTCATGGTTATTTTCTGTTTCAAACTCATCAAAAGAGATTTCTGAACTTACATTAGTGTCCATATCTTCATATTCATCATACAGTGCATCATCACAATCAGCTTGTTGTTTGTCTTCATCCATGTCATGTTTAACTAGTTCATTATTGGAAAGAGAATCAGAGTCACTTGCATCATACCTTGCATCTTGAAGGTCATCACCATTATCAAAGTCAATAGGGGCTGCACACAATAACTGAGAGTTGTCCTCATGTGCACATTTCTGATATCTCATGGTCAATAGGTCTGAAATTTGTTCACAACTCAATAGATCATTGTTCTGATCTACTGTTTCAACCACTTCCTCTTCTTTACCTTCACTTGAATTGGATGCAATGTCAAATTGCAAATTAGGGCATATCAAAGTATCATCATCTTCAAACTCTGAGAATTCAATGGGCTGATCATAAACTGGATCTCCCCAATCATAGGAGGCAGAATTGCTGACAACATTACCACAAGAAAAGTCATAACCAGTCATAGTAAATAAACTGTCCACTTCCCCCTTCTTATTCTCTTCTAGGTTGTCATAACAACAATCCACATCACTTTGCATTTCAACATCAGATTGGGTATCATCACTGAACTTGTCACTTGCATCCTCTTGAGGGTAAATACAAACATCTTCTCTGTCAGACTAAAAACCATCAATGGTTTTCTCATTACAACTGCTTGTGGCTTGTTTTTCAAACTGGAATTCATCACACACTCTGTCACTAGCAGCTAACACACTAATGTTATCAAGAGTATTCCCTAAATCAGAAAACCCTCTTGTCTCACTATGTAGACTTGCATCATTACTACACTCAACATATGTAGGCTTGATTTGATCAGTTGTATCACAACATTGCTGATCACATATCTCTTCTTCAAAGAGTAAATCCAACTCATAATCTTCTTCAAGTTCTTGGCTCAGAAGACTCAACTGCTAATTTGTAGTTAGGTACATTTCTTCTATAAGTTGTTCATTAACAACTTCCTCATCATCTGATGATGCATCCTTCTCATCTTTTACCTTCTCAAGTATGCACTTGTCTGAAAACATCTGATCATTTTCATTCACACAACTGTTGATTCCATCAGCATGTTTTCCCATAACTTAAGACAACAAACTTTGAACATACTCATTCCTTTATTTCTCCAAATTATCCAACACTGTGTATGCCATTTGCATGCTCAATATTTTAAAATCTTTTAACAATGCACTAGATCCTTCTTCATAAGCTTCAAAATACATATGGATACAGTCAGAAGTACTAGGTCTGAAACTTTCTAGGATTAGTGAAAGAGCAACAACAAATCTATGACCGAAATCAACACTTGACTCTTCCTCTTGTTTCTTGATCTTCTTTAACCTCATGACAAGGTCTGAGGGATCTCTTGCAAATTCTTCTTTGTAAGCAGCCACTAATTCATCCCAGCAAGAAAATGACTTCTCAGGAAAACTTAGATACCAATCCCGAGCTCGTGCTTCAAGAGATCTGACAAAAAATATCATCTGCATATCCTGATCTCTGAATGAATGTTTCTCCATGAAGCTAGAAAAAATTTGAACATGTGCATCTCCTTCACATATGGTTTACCCATCAAATCTAGGCATTTCCTTATATACTTGAGCTGACATACATTCAGTTTCATAATCAACCCATGACAAATCTAATAGAGCATACAATGGGTCAAAGGACTTGACAACAAGTGCAATGACTTGACAAGCAGACACAGTTTGATGGTCTCTTGATAGGGCTTGTTGAATCATTTGGTGTCTTTCATCCATTTCTTTAAGTCCTCTTTCAAATACATCATTCCATTCAAGACTAAACCTTAGCTTATTAACTCTTGGGTTCTTACACTTTAGGGTATTGGATGCTTGAAGATTATTATACTTTTGACACTTCTTGACAAGCTAAACCAAAGTATTCACTGGTATAGCTACTTTACATTGGTGATCCATGGATATTACAAATTAAGGCTCATTAATTATGCATAATTACAAGCCAAATGGATGGAAACCCCTAAGATACACAAATGCATTATAACCATCCAAACTAGCAGATATTTGAGCATTAAACATAATTCTTTCAATGGAACTGCAATACATTCAACAGATTGAACAAATGGAAGTGTGCAAACTTAAATTTACTGTGCTTTCCCTTTATTAGTGCTAACTCACTCAATAGAGAAACAAAGTTTCTTCTAAGAAGTTCAAATATGGTCTTCATACACAAGTTCTTGAAAACCAAAAGTGAAGAATACTTGGAAACTTTTAAACTGCTGCAAATTGTCTTCCTGACTGGTAGTATTTATAGATCTGGAACTTTCTTCAAATTTGTAACAGGTTCTATTAACAGAGACACCACCTCTTTTCACAAAGGACTGAACTTCAAGCAATGTAAAGTTATTTTACATGTAAACTTCTTTCTCTGAGTTCCTTTCCACCAGCAGAGCACCACAGATTACAAAACTATTCAGGTTCACTGCAACACTTTCTTCTCCAGGGTTGAAATACTTCAAAAATTGAACTAAATCAGAATGGTAAATTATTTGACTCTATGCAATGACTCTTAAGGCTAGATTTTGCAATCAGAATTTTCTCAAATTCTCCCTAGCGGAGTCGCCATTCAGTTGTTGACTCGGATGGGAAAATAATTCAATAATATGCAACCTCTGGTTACAGAAATAATTCAACACTTTAATGACTCTATAACAGCACCATCTGCAACCAAAACTTCTGAGTTCATCCCCAGCAGAGTCACCATTTTGTTGGTGTTTAAATTAACAACCCAGCTAGACATTGAAACTCCCTAAGAGGTAGCCAACCTCTATTTTAAAGAACAACTAAGGCTAGTGGCCAACTGACAAGATTCAGTCAAAGACTGCCATCTCCTACACTTCTGGCTCTGCAGGACCAAGGTGGGTAAACCTAAACAATGCTCAAAACTATATTCCATTCATACACTGACATTGTTTTATAAAATAGATAATTCCCAATGCAAATACACTAAGGGAAGCATTGACTAATTTAAATTTGGCTGAATTCTCAGCAACTCAACCCTCTCTCAGCCATTGGAAAGTAGGACACACAATAACACAGTAAGATTAAAAATGATTTTGCAATTAATATTGTTTTTGAGATGCACAAAACTGCATAAAAGATCAATGCCTCTTCTGGGCCATGGAGTCAAACACAAGAAATGAATTCTCCCGCAAACAGTCTTCAACTAGTGGATTAAACTTGCTGATGATTTGCATCAACTCTTGGTGCCTTGCACCGACAATCCTTCTCTTGATATCAATCAAATTCTGCTTATTAAATCCAATCTGCACACCTGAAATCACAATCACTTGTTCAAAGTATTTTAACCATTTCTTTGAAATAGAATAGTGAACAGACAAAACAATCTCATGAAACTTGAGATGATAAATTCAAAGACACTTTGTATTATTGAATTTACATGACTAAAAGCATACGAATGTGGAGACAATCTGAAGACATTCATGAATGTGAAAGCACTCCATGATGTTAATTGCATAAACTGGTTGTATTTACTCTTGAATTCATAAAATTATAGCTTACAGACTCAAACAATGACTCAAAAAATACAAATTTCTATCTACACAGTCCAATACAAAACTTAGAACCTTTTCAGAACTTATCTCAGAACCTTTAGAACTTTTACCAATGAGAGAATAATAGAAGATATAGAAGAATGGAGGAAATAGAAGAAGTCCCAAATTTGATAAGCGATTGCCATTTGGAATCTTCATTCACCTTTGATCAATAATTCTACAAAATATCTTCTCCTCTTTCTTGCAGCAACAAACATTCTCTCAAACCACATCTACTCATGATTGCCCAGCAACAGAAAATCTGCCCATGTGGAGATTCTCCAAATTCTATCTAGCTGCTCAAAATATCTCTTCCCGTGCACAAACTGTTTTTATTCTCTGTTCTTTGCTTGCTACAACAATACTTCGCACATTTTAAACTTTTGCCTCCAAAGTGGATAAATTCACTTTATAAGTTCTCCACTTTTAAAATTTACTCATGGGGGTAATTATAATTCCAATGTTTTATTACTTAAAATAAAAAATCCAATTGAGAATTTTAAATATTTCACCAATACTTGTATCCATTCACTCAATGTTTTAAATTTCCCATTTTAAAACATTTACCCCCTTTCAATAAAATAACATTCACCAAATATACAGTGAATAGATTTATTCACCTCATGCAGCATAAAATGATAAATAAAATCATTTTCTTGTGAATATCATATTTACCCGGTTACACTATGGAGTAAATAATTAAAATTTTACCCATGCCATTGAAAATTCTCTCGGAAGCCACCACCGTTTTTAAAACTATGCAATCCCCTTTAATTTGTTTATAATCAAGCTCCTTCTATGATCGCATACCTCGCATCCTTTTTGCTCACGTCATCAACATTCTCGCAAGGTGTGCGAGAATGCCCTAAAACTGCCCTTTGGGAGTATTCTCTTGCATTTTCATGGCAATGGCCGCACCTCCTTTCTGGTTCAGGTCGCGGGCTCCTTTGCACTGGCTTTCTCCTCCTTTGGGTGGGTCTTCCACCATTTGCCGGTGCGTGCTTACATGCTCTTCATTTCTTCCTGGGCGCGGGCCTTCTTTTCATTGCTTGCCTCATTGCTTGGCAGCGTGTCCTCTCCCATCATGGTGCACAGGCTTCTCCCACCTACCTCCTCATACACTCGCACCTTGCATTCACTAGTCATCCCTGTATTGGCGTGGGCTTCACCTCATTTGCTGGCTCTTCACACCCCGCTGGTGGGCATCCTCCTGTGTTTCTGCCATCCACGGTGCTGCAGGTCGTGCCTCTCATGTGGTCTCCCATTCTGCTGGTCGCCTCCACAAATAATTTGTGTGCCCCTCTCCACTCTTTGCAGTGTGCATGGGCTCCTCCATACTCTTCCTGTTGCTATGTGCGGGATTCTCCCCACCACAGTGCACGCGCCTACCATGTTGTTTGGTGTGGGTTCATCCCTATTGGCTTCTACACATTGGTTGTGCTTTCTCCTGTTGCAGGTCGTTCCCCATGGTGGCGTGCTCTCTCTTCCATGTGTGCCGCTGCAAGTGTGGGCCCTCTCCCCTTGCTGGCATGGACCCTTCATGCTAGCTACGCCCATTATTCATTGGCCTTCCCTGCTTCCATGCTTGGTGTGGGTCTTCACTGTAGGTTGTGCCCTTCTTGGCTGGTTGCGGGCCTCCTTCTGGCACCCTCCATATGTTGTTTGCAGGCTTCAAAAGCCTCCAAAGTAACAGGCCGTGCCCAGTACATTCTCTGTAGGAAAGATTCTAAAGCCTTTTCATTGATTCCATTGGTGCACAGGCTTCCTCTGGTTCGCCCAAACCTATTGGCCACCATATCTGCCATTTGCATTTGTTTAAAAGTTTCCAAATCTTTTCGACAAATACATTTTGTGCATAGTAATGTTCAGTTACAATTTTGCCATATTTTCCTCACACATTGGTATCAAGACAATATTAGCTTGTAAGAAAATTTTGTGATCGAGGGGCCACGTATCTGCTTCCAACAATGGTGGCAGATTAAAATATATCTTAGCTTCATTCCGGAATGATTCAAATGCAATGCCATCTCCTCCTATCATGTAAAACATTAATTTTTTATTTCCTCTGAATCCCCATTTATAGTTCTCAATTTTTTGATCACAACTTTTAAAAGGTATCCCTTCAATATCATAAGGATGTTCAAGCAACCAAGCAGAATCAAATAGTGCTCTGATTTCATTCAGCAAGTGCATTGGCAGCCACTTTTTATTTTCATATGTCTCCTCTTTAGTTTCACTATATTTCTTGTTATCATCCTGCTTCATTTAATTCAAGACAATTCTCGTGAAGAAATTGTCGCAATGCAATACTCAAAACTTTACAATTGTGCGAAGCATGTCGGGCTCCATGTGGCTCGACTAAATTTTTTTGTTTTCAAACAAACTTCATGTTCAAATGATTTGACACTTCCTTTTGAATACTTCTGAAGTTGAAAAATGAACTAGGTTGCAATCATAAACTATTTTCTGTCCCATTTGGAAAACGGTCAAAACAGGCCAAGTTGCCTCAGGAATCGGCCTGGAAAGTTGGGCAAATGACCTCGTGAAACTATAAAAGCTTGCAAGCACATAGTCACTTGATCCATCAGTATAGTGAAAAAGATGGATCAGAGAAATAGGTCACAAGGAACTGGATATTAATCAGTGAAGTTTCCCGATTAAACTTTTTTGAAACAACTACTATTCTGCACCAGTTAAAACTAATCCAACTGCCTATTTGAAAAAATAGCAAATCAACTCTTGGCGATCTGCCGTCAGACACAGTGGAACATTAAGATACCTTGAGCACATGTGCAGAAATAATTACTTTGAAACATCACCTATCAAAAGATACTGACGGTCGAAGTTGGCCTCTCAGAAAGGCTATCATGAATGCAACTGCAAAACAGAACAAACTGCATTTGGTTTCGATTAGCTAAAAAAAGCAAATCAAATCATGAAGTTCTGCAAACTGACATGTGAGATCATTTTGATATGGGGAATATGGAACAACATTTTTTTTGACACGATAGTGAACTGGTTGCGAAAACCAAGCTCAAACAGGAAGTTGTTTTGAAAACTGACAATCTGCAAACAGCAGAACAGTGCAAAAACCTTCCAGCTTCACTTTTTGAAACATTGTCAGAAATTATCATGGGAAGCTAAAATTTTACATGCCTGCTCACAGAGGTCAACTGAATATGTTTGCAACTGGGTTTTTCACGACAATCAACAGGTTTTAAATTATCAGCCTCCAAAGTGGGTTAGTTGGGACTAATTCTTTAGGTGCACTTCTGAAAGGGCAGAAGCAAATTTTTTTTAAAATAGGCATCTCAAATTTGCAGAATTTGAGAGTGCCATCATGATGGATTAGAAGCTTTTCCAATTCGAAATTAATATTGTATGGTACCTCCACATTTTGGGCATTTTGATGGCCTCCCAGTCTCTTCATTACCCTCAGGAATCTTACCCTTGCTGCTCGACATATTGATATCTCACTTCGAATAAAATTTGGAAAAAAATGTCTTCTTGTTTAAGAAGGATAGACCGAAAGAGAATATAGATCCCATTCCCTATTCAAATTCATGTTTAAGACTGAAGCAAGAATGGAAAACAGATAAATAAATCTTATTATTATAACTAATAAGTAATAACAGTATGAAGAAATGATCACTCACCTTTGAGTCTACGTTTTCGAATTTCGCTGACTTCTTAATCGAGAAGTAGAACCTCATAACTGAACAAAATATGTAAAAAAAAAAAAGTTTCAATTGTATTTATATCAATCCATATTTGGCGAATTCGGTGGGATTTTTAAATGGTATGTTAAAAATTTGGCGAATCTCGTGTGCTTATACAACGATACCTTGTAATTTTCAAGGTGAAATGTGTCCTCAAATGTAATTATTTTTAAATTTTATTGGCGAAATAGGTCCTCATAAGAAACTATTTATAAATTTTAATTGGCGAAATGGGTCTTCACAAGCAACTATTTGTAAATTTTAATTGGCAAAATGGGTCCTCACATAATGTTGTTTTAATAGTATTGGCAAATATGTTGGTGTTTTATGACATGCTCCTTGGGATTCCAAGTGAAAATATTAATCGGTCCATTGGAAATGCATAGTATGTTATGGCAAATTTATTGCCTAAACATTCCTCGTAAAAACAAACATCTGGCAAATGGACACGCATTGGACCGATAGTTTGTGAAATCCTGGCGATTTGAACACCCTACTGGATACAGTAAATTTGACAATTTCAATTTTTCCAATTCCTAGAATTCGCCAATTAGCGAAGATTCACCACTAAAGTTTTCCCTGCACCCTATAAAGTTTCATGGTTCAATAAGGGGCAACAAGTACTAGTTAATGAACAATGTTGGGTAGAGTTTCAAATAGGAAGATATAAGGACAAGGTGTTATGTATATAATTCCAATGGAAGTATTCCATGTGTTGTTTGTTAGGCCTTGGCAATATGACAGAAAAATAATCCATGATGGTAGACATAATTTTTATTTTTTGGAGAAGGATGGAGTCACCTACACCTTAGCACCTTTGAAAGAGGAATACAAAGAACAAAATATTGGCGCAAGTGTGATGATAATGGGTGAAAAGGAGTTTCTAAAGAAAATGGAAGAGGAATATGTAGGTTTTGCAATGATGATCAAACCTAGGACTATCATAACAACAACGAGAATTGATGAGTTTCCTTGGGAAATTTAAGACATGTTAAAAGGTTATGTAGATATAGTTGTTGATGAAATTCCTAATTATTTTCCTTCAATGATAGATATCAATCATCATATAGAGTTTCTAGAAAGGAAAGAAAAATCTTTTAATTCAATTGAAGGTGTTGAACATTTGCAATTGGAACTTGAGAATGTAAAACAAGTTATCTCTAATTTACAAAAGAAGCTTGGTGAATGCAAGACAATACAAGATGGCATTAGGGAGATAATTCCTAACATAAAGGTCCATGAACATAGAGACACATGTATGCAAAGTCACTATTTCTTTTTTCAATCCAAGGAAGGTCAATTATCAATTTTTCAATCTAATATACATACAAAAAAGAAGGAAAACCATTCTACAAAGTCAATGGAGAAGTCAGAAATAGACTTGGTACATTAGAAAGGTAAAGTTCATATTGTTGATTTTCAAACCAAGACCCTTCAATAAAATGTTGAAATGTTGAAAATACCACTAGCTGAGTGTAGGAAACAAAGCAAAGAAGTAATGGGAAGGGAGAGTTAGCTACAAGGTGAAATAGTTGCAATACAAGAGTCTCTTCAAAATATGAGAAGTAATAGTGTTGAAGAGGTAAGGAGAACTAACTCTCTATTGTATTTCATTAAGGATGTAGAATATGCACATCGATTGCAAGAATTACAAAATGAGGCATTGGAATCTAGACATGCTTTGACTCTTTTAGAAGAGGACAAAAAAATTGATCAAGAGTCTATGCCTGATGTCATAATGGCTAGAGACAAAAAGAGGAGACAAAGTTCTCTCATTGAGATTTTAGTTTCACAATTGAGTAATAAATTTTAGTTTTTGAACTCCAACTATTTGTCAAGGGACAAGATGGAGCAATATTTCAAGAGAAAGGAAAAGATACAAATCATGTAGTGGGTTCAAAGGAGGATCAACTTTTGGAAATGGATTCTCAGTTGAGTTGCATGTGGTAGAAAAGCAAGAGGCCTAAGGTAAAAATGAGATAGGCTTTAAGATGTTTGAAAGAAGTATAGGGCAGTTTAGAGAAAGAATCTACATATGAAATTAGCAGGTTGTAGGGGTCCAAGATGGAAGAAATTGACAAGGCCTTAAAGCGTACAAACAAGGAGCCCTCTCAAATGGAACTAAGTTTTTTTATTTCCCTTGGGAGTATGATGCAGAAGCATCAATTTCAAGGTGTGTTTATGCTTTATTTGATGATAGGAGTCTAGTTGAGTTGATTTAGGTTTGTGGATTCTATTGGGATCAGAATCCAATGGTCAAGTTAGGTTGAATAGGCTAGAAATTCAAATTACTAGTTTCCTACCTTAAGGTAATTTGAATTTTTGAAGTGAATGGTTTGTCACAAGGTTGAGATTGGTCCCTCAATTATTATTTTTGGTTTCTTGAAGCATAATAAGGTCCTAGAGGACCACAATAGTCATGTAAGGTCCTTTTATTTGTTTTGTTTACATGTTATATTTAAAATTTGCACAAAATGGCAAAATTGTCAAATTTTATGACATTAATTAGGGATTTTGGAAAAGAGGACAAAAATGCTCGTGTGTAATTGTTTTTGGAGTTCTTTGAATGAAAATAAATGAAAAATATATGCTCCAAGAAAGGAGGGAGAAATATTTTGGTGTTGTACCCTATTTTTGACAAGTTTCAGATAGTTTTTTATGCAAAAATAGTAAAAGAATGGCCTTGTATAGCTCTGTGCGGCTAGTTGACATTATTGTAGGTTGATGAAAAGTTAGATTGAAATTTTTTATTTCAATGTAAGTGGTTTGGTTGAATTTCATGTTGATTTGAGAAAGTTATGGCCATTTTTTGTCAACAATGCTGTGAAAAACCTAGGGTTTACAATGAGTGTGTAAATTGCATTTCTTTATTTTCAATCATGAGATTTGGCACAATTTTTTGTAGGATCATATGCACGTGTTCCCAAAAGGAAGCCCAGTAATTCATTTGTTGTGCGATTTATTGCTGACATTGTATTCTTATTGGCTTTTGGTTATGTAAAACCCTACTTTTTTGAGGGTTTTGATGGAATTTATTTTCTTAGAATTTAAACACTACCAATATTAGCGAGAAGGATCCTTTAGAGTGTGTTTAAGGGTTTAGAGCCTAAGAGTGCAATAGGAAGGCGAATTTGGATTCCTTTGAGTGTTTGTGCCTAGTAAAATAGGTTGTTTTAGGAATTGTAACAGGGTATTGTTAGCTGTCATGATTGAAGGGACAAAGAACCTTGTGTAGAAAGTTGAGAGAATCACATTTCTTTATCATTGAAATCCCATTGAGTTTGTAAAATCTTTCTCTCTGCATTATAATGGCTATAATCTCCATCAAAATTTGTATGGCATGAAAAATTCTATGTAAACCCAAAATAAAATTTAATTCCCCAAATAATTGACTTTCTTTCACTTGAATATGATAATTTAGTAAATTAAATCAAAGAATAGGCATACAATTTAGAATGTTGTGAAAATTATAATAAATAAAAATCATTCATCAATGATAGTATAATTCATTTGTTAATAACTAAATCCTTCCACCTTTGGTTATAAATTAAGATATTTTTAGCATAATGTTGTGAAGCATATCTTAACCACAATTTTCATTGTCACTTTATCTATAATCTTATGATTCAATAATCATGTTTTTTTCGAAATTACTATATATTATGTTATTGATCTTATTTTCATGTTGTATAGTCCTAACATAATGCATATCATTGCTCTCAATTAATTAATAAGGTTCCATACAACATTTTAGTAAGTAGTTTTTATCAGTTCCTCGACTTATTTTCAATCTCTAAGGGGATGTGAATTCATATGATCAATATTATTGAATGGTTGGCCAATCTCCTACACTTTAGGATCTACAAAACATATGTGGGAAACCCTATCAAACACACTAAACTCTAGTAACTTTCAAGATCTCATTTCAATTCCAAAGAAAATATGAAAATTCACACAATTGATTGAATAACACTTCATGTTGTATAGTCCTAACATAATGTATATCATTTCTCTCAATTAATTAATAAGGTTCCATACAACATTTTAGTAAGTAGGTTTTATCGGTTCCTTGACCTATTTTCAATCTCTGAGGGGATGTGAATTCATATGATCAATATTATTGAATGGTTGGTCAATCTCCTATACTTTAGGATCTACAAAACATATGTGGGTAAACCTATCAAACACACTAAACTCTAGTAAATTTCAAGATTTCATTTCAATTCCAAAGAAAATATGAAAATTCACACAAAGTAGACAAGGATTTGTAAATTATTGGGATTGAATAATACAATCTGTAACATGATATATTTTTTGCAAACTAGAATAACAAAGTTAAATCTTAATCTAAACATTCAATCTAAAATCTAACAACAAAGAATGAGGAAATAAACTAAACAAACTTAAACAAATTAATGGAAAGCTCTTACCAAATATGCATTCACCCCTTCGAATTATCTTGATTGTTCTTCTCCATTTTTCCTTTTCAATATTCTTGCCCTCAGATTTCTATGTTTGAATGCAAGTATAACTTCGTCGAGTGTCTAAAAAAAATATCGAAGATGAATCTCTTCTAAAAAATGAATGATTTCGGGAGGAGGAATAATGATAATGACAAGCCATTTTATAGATTTTGTGTTTTCGAACGATCGGCTCAGATTGAAAGAGAGATCGACGGATGAGATTGATGAATGCCATGCGATGTGAGTTCCATCTTAGATAAAATGTGAGTTAGAACATGAGTCAAAAAATACTGCAGGACAAAGACTAAGTTAGAATGATAACTTAATCTTGAGTTAAGGATCTTCAAAAATAGAAGAAATAGACTTTGAATGTCAAAGACAAAGTTAGAAGTCTAAGAATAACGCATTCGAATGCAAACATGAGTTAATTAATTAAATAAAGATATTTAATTAATAAATACATCATGCATATGAGTTGGAATCAGTTAACCGACTAGTTGTGACAAAGAGTCCTCTCGTAGAGATAATCGGATGTTGAATCCGGAGATAACTAGAGAACTAAAAATAGATCTTGAGTCAGAAGGTGAGTGAACGATTAGATAACTGATTGATAGAAGAATGTGACATAAATAATTAAATATGAATTAAATGTTAATTTAATTCAACATTCGAAAATGAAAGACTTAATTAAATAAATAAAGATCATTTATTTAATTTGACTGTTGAAAAGGACAATATAAATAATTAAATAATAAATATTTAATTATAGATAAAGGGGAGGTTAAATGAATAATTAAATAACGATATTTAATTATAGTTGGCATATGATAAAGGGGTATTTATATAAATTATTTAATTGATAGATAAAGGGAGAAGAATTAATTAGTTTGCAACATAATTAAATAAATATGATTTATTTAATTAATCAAGTTGAATAAAGGATAATAATGAATTAATGAATTAATTAAAAAGGGGTATTTAATTAATAGAGGAAATATGTGTTAGAAAGGTTAATTAAATAATTAACATTATTTAATCAATACAACGGACTATAGAAAATTAATGTCAAATGTGTACTCGCAGGCCTAGACCAATTTTCGGTATCTACAATTTGCCCCTCTTTGATACAATGTTGGTATAGCGTTGTGTCAAAGAAAATATGCCTCGAGCGTGCCCTAGCATGAAATAGGTTAAGGTATGCCTCCTCGGGAAAATTGACAAAATTTTGAAAGTTTCAAAAAATTAGGAAATATTCTCGATAAGTCAATATGATAGTCATAAATGCTATGGAGTTGACGGAATTGAATTTGGAGAGGATACGGATGAGTACGCATCATTTGAATGTGAAAGGCTAAGCGGCCAATAGAGAAGGGCTGAAGAAATGCCATTTTTAACCAACCTATAAATAGGAATTATGGCTAAATGTATTTCATTTGCACTCGGAGGAGATAGAAAAAGAGGAGATTTTGCTTTGACTAGCTAACGAAATGGCACCCATTCCATACGCTGCGCATCGAGGTTATCAGATCCCGATGTTCAGGAGGCTAGCCAACATAGGACCACCGGTATGTACCCGAAAACGAACTTGTCAAAGTTAATTTTGCACATATTTCTAGGCATTAGAAAATTAATTAAGCAAATGCGGTGTGTTGTAAACGATGCATATGCTGTCATATTCGCCGCACCTGATTGTGAAACGACACATTTGTAAAAACACGTTTATGCTAGATTTGGATTTTTAGGGAATGATCGCATGTGAAGCATTATGCACCGCATGTGTAGTTATGCAACACATTTGCATTAGGGATAGATGTAGGTGTAGTTGTGAACCGCATATGTTGTTGTGAAACGCATATGTTGAAGGCAAGCAGATGATGAAACTACACTGCATTTGTGAAAATGCACTGCATGTGATTTAGTGAACTGCATGTGCAGTTGGTTAACAAAGGTTGTGGAAAATATGCAACACATATGTGATATGCACCGCATTTGAGGCTTAGTGCAATGCATTTGCAAAAATGCACCGCATTTGCAAAAATGCACCGCATTTGCAAAAAGTGAGCCGCATTTGACTGGTAAATTTTTGAAAAAATTTCTAAGGAAAACTTGAATATTTTTGACATTATGGTTTAAATGCAGGTGGTTCTAGATCCTATTTATATGTGGGAGTCATGACCAGACACATTCAATCTTAGAGATCGATTGACGAGTGAATAGATTTGGATTCTATGGAAGCTAGGTCTACGTCACTATTTGTCGATGCCTGCCATTCGAGCGAATAGGGGGATGTTGACGACACTTTGCAAGTGATGGCATTCAAAGACATTGTCGTTTCATTTACCGACTGGGGAGGCCACTGCCACATTAGAGGATGTGTATAGGATTTTGAGACTACCTATTAGAGGAGAGCGGGTCATGTATGATACCCAGCGAGGACTAATTGAGTTAGCATGGTTTTATCAAGTGGATGACATCAGTAGGCTCGGGATTGAGCATTACGAGATTAGATGGTCAATATTAGCAGATAGATACGAGCAGATAGACTATATTCTATGTACATTGATCAAGGGGATAGTCCTACTAGACAGACGAGGTCACGGATTTCCAGTGGGATGGGGAGCTATGTTGGTTGGCATGTTAGAGAGTGAGATGAGGTATGCATGGGGTCCATGTCTACTCGGGATGTTATACTTCCATTTACACGACATTGTTTATAGAGATGCACAGTCATTGAGTTGTGGGACTACACTGCTGATGGTATGGGGTTGGGAGAGGATAGATGTCTTTCATCCTCCGTTTACTGTAGAGAGACCTGAGAGACATCCTTATGTGTTCTGATATACAGGACGGATTACGCAGACACAGGATATTGGAGAAATGCACTTGACATTTTGGATCAGTTTACATGGAGACCTTACATGGATTGTGAGGAGTGGATTGACGAGGATACACATTTTCCATTCTGCAGATAGACATAGTATCTCATTGGGAGGACTGTTTCTAGTGTTCACATCATTGAGCGACACTTGCCAGATAGAGTTCTGAGACAGTTCGGCGAGGTTCAGGATGAGCCTCGGAGTAGAGTAGAGTTTGCTCGTTTGTCTAGAGAGGTTTTGTATTGGGGACCTATGATACCAGTAGCTACAGTGGAGGCAAAGATATAGGCGTTACAACCAGTATAGTGGGGATGGAGAGATGGATTAGCAGACCTAGGGACTACAACTGTGGATGATGCATGGTGGGTGGAGCATCAACCTATTCCATATAAAAATCTAGATCAGCCAACACCTATAGAGAGACGAGGCATAGGGCCCAGAGGATGATAGAGAGGTGGAGGTGCTAGAGTGGGGAGAGTTGGAGGGAGAGACGGTGATGGGAGGGGTGGTAGACAAGGTCGAAGAGGTGGAGAGGGGGTCGGGCAGGTGCACTATCACCTATCTGTGAGGCAGTAGTTTAAGATGTACCTATGGTAGACATCGGAGGGGGAGTGGATGTACAGGCTGGGGGTGAGCATGCTACAGCAGAGGTAGAGGTTGAGGAGTGTGTAGAGGTTGATGTTACAGTAGAGGATGTGGCAGAGGATTTGGATGCGGATATGGCTATAGACCCTCTGGGTGTGTTGGCAGGATATGGAGAGGATGATGTGGAGGATGACGATGAGGATGATGTAGAGGAGGATGCACCGATGGAGGAGCAAGAGAGAGAGATCAGAGATCAAATCATGGAGGGGAGACAGGAGGAGGATGCTCTTAGAGATGGCGATAGGGAGGCTTTAGAGGAGAGACTTAGACTCATGACGACAGAGTTTGATGTGATGAGGCTAGAGAGAGACAGTGCCTATATAGAGAGGGATAGTGCATATGTCGAGAGGGATAGTGCTCGCTCAGAGAGGGATAGTGCTCTTATGGAGAGAGACCAAGCTATAGCGTGAAGATATGAGATAGAGCAATAGTTCACAAAGGTTAGACGCCTTTGCAATGGGTCCCCATCTGATGGTATGGTATGAGAGTTGGTCAGATCGATGGAGAGAGCCACTTATTATAGGGATCTATATGAGGCAACAGTGCTAGCAGAGAGATGAGCTCCTAGTTTTTCAGAGGTGTAGATTCAGAGGTCACAGAGCAGGATTCAGAGGATGCAGAGTACAGAGGGGGTGGTATGACCATTGAGGATAGGTCCATATGAGAGGCCTTCCACCTCGCAGAGAGCACCTTCGAGTCTTTTCCCACCACCTTCACCATGTGACAGCAGGGGTAGCGGGACACAATGACAGGGTTACATATGTAGACATCGTAGAGTTCTGAGTTGACCAATGCTAACTAGAGGAGGCATTTCTATGATAACTCTTACCTTCTCTGGATCTACTTCAATGCCTCTTCAAGAGATGATATACCCTAACAGTTTCCTTGATTTTACTCCAAAGACACATTTCTTCAGATTTAGCCTGACATTGTAATTTTCTAGCCTCTGGAATATCTTGTCTAAGACGTTCAAATGATCTTCCCTTGTTTCTGATTTTGCTATAATGTCATCTACATAATCTTCCATGAAAGTATGTACAAAGTCATGGAAAATCATAGTCATGGCCTGTTGATAGATAGCTCTTGCATTCTTAAGGCCAAACGGCATAACATTCCAATAATATGTGCCCCATGGACACATGAAAGTTGTCTTGTGTTGGACTTCAGCTACTATCTTAATCTGGTTATACCCAGAGAAACCATCCATGAGGGATAGCATCTCGTATCCTGTTGTAAGGTCTACTATCATGTCAATATTCGGCAAAGGGAAGTCATCTTTAGGACATGCCTTATTGATGTCTCTAAAGTTAGTGCAAATGTGAATGCCCCCAGTTGGCTTAGTCACTGGTACAAGATTTGATATCCAATCTGCATAGTCTATTGTCCTTATGAATCCTACATCCAAGAGTTTCTTGAGTTCTACCTTGACTAATAGCGCAATTTGCGGATGCATTTTCCTCAACTTCAGTTTGACTGGTTTGATACCTAGATGTAGTGGTAAATGATGCAATATTAGGTTTGGATCCAACCCAGGCATGTCACCATACGACCATGCAAAGTTTATTTGTCTCTTTGTGAAGAAGTCCTTAAACTCATGTTTTTCTGTCTCTGTTAAAGAAGCTGCAAAATATGCCTTCTGAGGAGTCTCTTATGTACCTATGTTGACTTCAATAGATTCTTCTACTAGCATCAGTGACCTTTCCTATTCAATGGGGATAATATTTAAACCTCTATCCTTGGGTGCCTCTGAGAGGTTTTTTCCCTTGGATACGTCCTTTATTTTGACTTTTTCTTCGTCCAAAGGCACCTTTTGGTTTTCACCTAGGGATTCATCATTTTTATTTTCATTGTCCTTTTTCTTTTCATTTTCATTTTTGTGACTAGAGGTGTAAATAGACTCCCCAAAATATGCTTTATCGTCCAAGTCTATGGTAGAACTTGCTTTATGATCCCCTCTTAGTATGCCTTCTCTAAGTCCCATGAACTCAGCAATTGCTTCGTCGTTCTCGAATGTATCTATGATAGGTGTACCTTGTTGATCCCAGTCAATAAGTTCGGGATATATAAGGGGCATGTCATCATCAGAGTTTTTAAAGGTAGCTGCTGATAAGGTGAATATGGAATGGTTGACATGGTCGCAGAAGTTTTGGACTAATTCCTTCTTATTCTTCTTCCTAGGTGGAGGTATACTCTGAAGTGGGACTATAGTAAGGGCGGATTCATCAGAAGATGGCTTGTCAGGTGCCCAAGATGCATGATCAAGGGTTTCCCAATAATATTTCTCTTGCCATTCTTGTTTGGACAAGTGCTTCTTAGGACAAGGACTAGATGGTTGTGGTCCAGGTTTCGCATTTAGGTCCAATTCTCCAAATAAGGCATCTATGTTCATGGTACTAGTAGATGAAAAGGACTCCCATTCACCATCTTGTGTAAGGGGATTCATCATAGATTGGAGGTTTGTCGTAAAGTGGGGGTTTGTCATAAATTGGGGGAAGTGGTTCATGAGATGTCTCAATGTCTACGCAAGCACTCACTTCCTCTTGAAAAGATGACGAAGTACCGCGACACCCAATTCTAAGCAGTTGACACCCTAGCCCTAAGTATTTCGGTTGTGGGTAGACAGTGATCGGTTCCGTCCTTCCATTTTGATATAGTCCTAACCCATTGTGCTTGTCATAGCCTTCTTTTTGCATTATCTTAAATCCTTTTCCATAGTGGTCCCTGGCTATTTGAATAGACAGGGAGGGGTATTCATGTTCTTCTTGATACAACCAGGAATCACCTTGATCCATAATTTCTTCACTTAACTCTCCCCATTTGGTTAATGTCATTGTAGGGGGAACATGAAATGTGACCATTGACTGTCTTCTATTTTTCATGGGTAGGCCATATGCCTTAGGTGGAATCAGTTCACTAACACAGTATGATGCCTTTATATTATATTCGCCACAACCCTTGTCTTGGATCTTGAGTTTAGGAGTGGATGATGGTGGTTTGAATGAAATGGACTTAGTGAGATGTGAGGGGTCAACGTATTGGGATAAAGTGGATGATGAAGCTTCTTGGTTAATGGGTACTTGTTGTTTTGGAATTTCCCTTAGGCTTGTACAATACTGAAAGGGATCTGGATCACCATCAATAGTGATCTTTGTGCCATTATACGAGAACTTGAGACATTGGTGATATGTTGAAGGTACAACTTTCATTGCGTGTATCCAAGGTCTACCTAACAACAAGTTGTACGGGAGGGTGAGATCCAAGACTTGGAAGTTGGTGTTCATGATTGCTGGGCCAATTTGGATAGGGAGTGTGACAACTCCTTTGGATGATCTTTCCTCATCATCATAAGCCTTGATGACTATACTCTTAGAGGTATCTACACAGTCTTTTGAGAATCCTAATGCCTTAACCAACTTTAGGGTACACAAGTTCAAACTTGCTCCTCCGTCTACCAAGACTCGTCAGACTTTGTTTTGATGGACTAGGACTTCAAGATGTAAGGGGTCATTGTGATCAGACTTTTCAGTTGAGTAATCCTATTGGGAAAATGTGGCATGATGCGAGTTGGTCAAATATCCCACCATTTCTTCAAAACGATTGACATCTAAGTCTGTAGGAACAGTTGTATTATGTAGAGATTTGTCAAGAATGGCTCGATGCCCAGGTGATAAGGTCAACAATTCCAAGATAGATATTTGCATGGGGGTTTTACTCAATTGATTAAGAAGGTTGTACTTGAACTTGGAAGCTTGTGTAGGTGGCTCAGAAGAAGGACCAGGAATAGTAATCTTAGTTTTGTGTGTGTTTACATTACATTCTGGATGCTTCTTAATGGTGAAGGTATTGACATTCTCGTTTGTGGCTCGGAGATGATTTATGATCATTCCTTTACCATAGTCATACTTGGTATTGTTATAATTGGCCGATGGATTATTCTGGGGTCCCGAACTGGAGGCTTTTCCTTTTGTGTGGTCATGTAATGGGTTCGTGAAGACCTTATGATCACTATTCTTAGATTTTTTCTGCCCACCAACCTCTATGGTCCCATTTTCAACAAAGTCTTGTAACATGATAGATTGTCTGCAAACTAGAATAACAAAGGTAAATCTTAATCTAAACATTCAATCTAAAATCTAACAACAAAGAACGAGGAAATAAACTAAACAAACTTAAATAAATTAATGGAAAGCTCTCACTGAATATGCGTTCACCCCTTTGAATTATCTTGATTGTTCTTCTCCATTTTGCCTTTTCAGTATTCTTGCCCTTAGATTTTTGTGTTTGAATGCAAGTATAACTTCGTCAAGTGTCTAAGAAAAATATCAAAGATGAATCTCTTCTCAAAAATGAATGATTTTGGGAGGAGGAATAATGATAATGACAAGCCATTTTATAGATTTTGGGTTTTCGAATGATCGGCTCAAATTGTAAGAGAGATTGACGGATGAGATTGATGAATGCCATGCGATGTGAGTTCTGTCTCAGATAAAACATGAGTTAGAACATGAGTTAGAAAAGACTACAGAACAAAGACTAAGTTAGAACGATAACTTAATCTTGAGTTAAGGATCTTCGAAAATAGAAGAAATAGACTTTGTATGTCAAAGACAAAGTTAGAAGTCTAAGAATAACGCATTCGAATTCAAACATGAGTTAATTAATTAAATAAAGATATTTAATTAATAAATACATCATGCATATGAGTTGGAATTAGTTAACCAACTAGTTGTGACAGAGAGTCCTCTCGCAGAGATAATCGGATGTTGAATCCAGAGATAACTGGAGAACTAAAAATAGATCTTGAGTCAGAAGGTGAGTGAACGATTAGATACTGATTGATAGAAGAATGTGACATAAATAATTAAATATGAATTAAATATTCAACATTCGAAAATGAAAGACTTAATTAAATAAATAAAGATCATTTATTTAATTTGACTGTTGAAAAGGATAATATAAATAATTGAATAATAAGTATTTAATTATAGATAAAGGGGAGGTTAAATGAATAATTAAATAACGATATTTAATTATAGTTGAGATATGATAAAGGGGTAGTTAAATAATAAATTATTTAATTGATAGATAAAGGGGGGAGAATTAATTAGATCGCAACATAATTAAATAAATATGATTTATTTAATTAATCAAGTTGAATAAAAGATAATAATGAATTAATGAATTAATTAAAAAGGGGTATTTAATTAATAGAGGAAATATGTGTTAGAAAGGTTAATTAAATAATTAACATTATTTAATCAAGACAACGGACTATAGAAAATTAATGTCAAATGTGTACTCGCAGGCCTAGACCAATTTTCAGTATCTACACAGTCATTGTAATTTTATGTTTTGGTGTAAATTTAAATAAAATTATAGAGATAATTTACTCTTTGACATATTTATCATTGTCTTTTTTAAATATGAAATTACATGTAAAAACAACATAGTACTTCCTAAATCAAATAGGACTCTATTGTTGAAGAAGCCAAGTTAGTTGTAACTCTCCTATTTTAGCTCTTGGCTCTCCTCTATATGTAGGAGGGAGCTCTATTGTAAATATACCTTTTTAGCTAATGAAGCAAATAACTTACCAATTGAAGATAATTTTGAAACTTTTTTTTCGTGATGTAAATCAGATTTCAATCAATAAAAGAAGCATATTCACAACCAATCTTTTCCTTGGATTAAACTTATTATGTATTGAGATTGTTCTCATATTGTCTTTCTCATTGCATTATCTTATACATGATTAAATAATGGTGTGATATCATATTTTTAGGAGGGGATTCAAATCTAATTTTGTAGACTTTAATCTACATTATTATCTTTGAAGATTATGCTTATGTGTGTGCACTTGGGTGATAATTTGAAGACTTTGGGTTGTGGGATGTTATCAATGTTTTGTTGATCTTTTGGTGGCATATATCAAAGACTTTGGGCTGAAATATATACCATTCTTGTTATTTTCAAATCATCATAGAAAGGAAAAAAATACTTTGTACTTCTATGGGTTTTCTCGCTATGAACAGTCACTGGTATCATTTTGATTATTCTTTCATTTTATCAAAGTAGATATTGGTTATTATTTCTCAAAATAGGATGTTGTGGTTAATTTCATGTTGCAATTATCACAGGATATCATTGTAATTTTTGTAAGAGAAAAACATCTTTTATGAAACAAGAGAAAAGGATAAATGGAAACACCCATGGATAATTGTAGTGTATATAATATAAGTTAGTTGCTAGTTATTTTTTGTGAGCAATAAGAAGGGAGCCTCCCCTTTCTGAGAGGAGAGATTTAATATCGTAATACTGTGGTTGAAATCACCATTTTGTAATTAGTTAGTTGATTACAAAATATTCACCCAATAGTGTGCATCATTTTTCTTCCTTAAAATACCAACATAGTAAGTATGTTGAAATTTTAAGGGGGGGCATATATTACCCATATCCATTCCATAAATATCTTGTGAGATATGACTTATTGACATACCCCCTTGGTGGTGACAGTTTTGTTTATAATTCCCCTAAGGCATGGTTATCAATGCATCCCCTTAGACATTCAAATGTATTGTTCGTCCCCTTGTATGTTTATGCACCTTCTTAGGTGAGCTTTGTTTGTCCCCTTAAATGTTAAAATTTGGCAAGATATTCCATGTATTTGGCATAACATAGCTTGTTGATTCATGAACTTGAGCACCCATCATATCACATGGACACCTATCATAATACAACTTGCTAGCTGGTAGTTCCATGTGGCTCATGAGTGATTTTACATCCTTGTGAGAGCATCATTTTAGATAGGATATTCAATGGATGATGTTTGGTATTTGACAAAAAATTAAGACTGAGGTCTCTTTTCCTTACCGACTTGAATCCTTTTAGTACTAACCTTGTGTTTGTGTTTGTGTTTATATATGTTTTCTTATGTGCGTATCATGTTTATATTATGTTGGGAATTGTGTAGTGGATTATATTGTGTTCTTGTCATGTATATTTTGTGTTGTATTGTTGCATTACATGCATGTGTGTTCCCTTATCTTTATGTTGGTTTTCCATGGGATCTTGAAACCTGGGGGCTTGTGCATCCCGCTAGATTCAATGTCATCATATCTCTCCAACATTGGATATTCGAACCCCTCTTGAAATATTTTCTACTTTAGTTTGAGTTTGAGCATAGTTTCATACTCTCACTAAAGTGGGGGTTAAATGTAGCATCGTAAATTGTCACCCTTGAAAATTTCACACTAGATTTTGTTCCCTTCTAAGTGCATGGGCCTAACTATATCTAATGTCCTAAATTATGCATTCCATAGCCTATTTGGACATTTATCAAGAAAACCCATTTGAAAAACCAAAAAAAAACATTTAACATTTTTCTCCCAACACCTTACATCCTACAAAATAGGGTTGGGACATAGTCTCCCTAGGCGACTTGGTCCCCTTATTTTGCCTCCAAAATTTAATATGTCGGAGTTGACATTTTATTATTTGAATTTCAAATGTCAAATGTTGGCTATATGGATTTAATTTTTGGAAAATTAGAATAATTGTGTATAAATACCTAGTCGTTTCACCATTTGAAAGCTAAGTGGCAATTATTGAAAGCATTTAGTGATCAAGCAATCATTATCATGTCAAGAGTAGTCAAGAGCATATTTATGGAAGCATTGAAGCATTAAAGCACCATGTCAAGTTTTATGTGGGTTTTTTCATGTTTATATTATCATTTTTTTTGTGAGGACTAACCCTTGTAGATCTTCCAAGCAATTCAAGCCAATTTTCAAGCAAACCTTAAGAAGATTTGTATGACTTCAATCCTTGAAGGATTCAGATCTAAGTAGTGAGCTACATCCATTGTTGATTCATCATTTGTTTGTCATTTAGCCTCTATCCCTCAAAAGGATAAGCTCTCTTTCATTGGCATTACCATTGTGGAGGTGGAAACACCAACACATGGTTTGACTAAGGAAAGCCTCTATATGGCACAACCCTTCCTCTCTCTTTGAATGTGCAAGTTAGAGGTTTGAAGAAGTTTAGAGGAAGATTGAAGCTCATTCATTAATTGTTGCATTCAAACCCTACAACTTGACAACATACAAAAACTCAGTTATCTTGACACTCGATGAAGATTTGACAGTGAAGCACCGAAAGTAAGAAGGCTCAAATCAAACATCAAAGGACTATGAAATAAAATTATGAATTTAGCATGAGTCTTATTGATTGAGATTGTTACATATATTTTTTGTTATCCTCACATCATTTGATATTTTATGTACTTTCTTTTTTATTATTTTAATGCTTTATAACTTAGTGTTACAAGCCCACTAAAGTGGATCCAAAATTTAATTCTGCATACCTTATTATTTTTAAACTATGTTTTGCACTTTCTTTGGTGTCCCCTCCTCTAGCATGTTTCAAGGTGCACTAGTTTTTTAGCCCCAATATTTTTGTTTAACCAATTTGTTGATTTTTATATCACATTCTACTACTTTTTTTTATTTTTCTTAATTTTGGATATTTTCTCTAAGATGGTAGTATGATGTGCAATCCATGCAACACTAACATCCTGTAAGTTTTTGGATTTAAGATGTTGGTTTCCTACCAAGCCATAAATTATTGTCGTAATGTTTATTTATTGAAAATTTCCTATGTGCTTGAATCCAACAAGTCTCTCCTTCCTCTCATGTCCTCTCAAATCTCATTTAAAAAAAATATTGATCATTATGCAACTCTCTCTCTTCTCTCCTCTTAGCTACATTCTACTAGTTAATCCTATAATGGTGAAGATTTATGTTATGTTATTACACCATTGTGGACATTTTTGAATGCTTGATCCTCTACACTACCTCTTTCTAGTAAAATCCTTCATGTAAAACATTTTTTATTTTTATTTGGTCAATATATATATAGACTCTTTCTCCATCACTTCTTTTTATCAACAACATAAATTTTTCCAGTTCTTCACATTGATGAACACCTCCATTACTTCTTGCTATTTTTTTTGCTCTTTCTACTTGTCACTCACTTCATTTTTATTAATGAAAAATCTTTGGTATCCATCACTACCTATTATTCAATCCCATGCATATTATTGTGTTTCTCCCCATAGACTATGTCTCAACACTTATAAATATTTTTTACATTATTTGTTCTTAATTCTTAGACACTATCTCTAATATTTCTCTTTCCTATTGACTACCTATGAAGGTTAAAATATCAAAATATGGGCTTGACCCAAAGGCAATATCCTAAGTAGTTCCAAACTTTCCTTCTATCTCATAATAGGAATTTATAATACCTCCCTCAAATTTATGGAGCTTTGGTTTTATTGTCTTCTCTATTTTATATTCAATACTTCACTTAATCTAGTTATTTTTAATTTTCTTTTTCTTTTTTACATTTTTTATTACACATAGTACTTTTCCTATGTAGATTACATTAGATACTTGATACTTTAAATTTTAAAATATTTTTATATGACAATGCATGGATTGGATGATAATGTGTACATTTGATGATAACACAACATATTAACATTCTGACTTAAGAGATTCTATGATTAATTTTTATATCTTTGTATTCAATCATTTTCTTGTTTCAATTCTCAGCTCTTAGATTTAGCTTTGATAACATTATTTGATAAGTTAGAGTGAATTTTGAATAACACTAGTTAGTTTTATTATTGTTTGTTATAAAATAATAGCAAAAACATTATTTATAACTTAGTCTTGTTCATTGTGCATAGTTAAAAGGTTAAAAGTTTAGAGACATCTAATTATGCTTTAAATTCATAACATTACACCAATATTATCGAAACCCTTGATGGTAACTTTTGTTTTCTCTACTCATATCCACATTCATGTGTTTTAAACAATCCTTTAGTTACATATATTCAAACTAGAGTCATTGTCAACCAAGACACACTTAATGTTGATATGTCCAAACTTCACCATAATATGTAAAGGTAAATATTCATTAGCAATTAATTCATGTGGAAGATCCACAACATCAAATGAAATATCATGGTTGGGTTGGAACCCAATGTATGTAATTAATGAATCCATTATCCTTGGAGAAGTATGGGATAAATTTGTATCTTCTTTAAATCTCTTTGCATAATCTACTTATATAGAGGATATGTGCATAAAGTCCTAGAGAGATGGCTTAGCTTGTTATTTAGTACTCTATCAATAATCTCATATTTCTTAGCTGCAAGGTTAGGTGTAGAAGAGGGATTGAAATTATTAGGTTCCAAAATTAGTATGTTGATGTAACTTTGCAACCTCTAGCCAAATTTTGATAAGAATGGCCTACCACATGATAGCTTGTGAAGTCAAGAATTAATGTAATCATGGTTCAAGGGAAATCAGGTGTCCCTTTAAAGTAAGAAGTTTAGGTCCTAAATCAATATAGATAATATAAATGCTAAATTTCCAATAAAGACAATAGATATATGGATTAAGAGATATATCAATGTGAGCACTAGAGAAATCCAATCTATCTTTAGGCATGTTTGGAAAAGAAAACTAAGCTATAAAAGCATGCGCCATTAAAAAATGAGGAATAAAATAAATAGAAGGAATTAAGCCATTTCAATGTTCACCTCTTGAAGAGAGTCAAAATTCACTTATTAATGAGATATCATAATTTGTGTACCCATTTCCAGTGATAAATTTAAGAAATCTCCCTACAAAAAGATAAAATTCTAGTGAATCGTAGCTCGAGGCAATAATTTTTATGGTGAAATACCAATTTTAGAAAAATAAAAAAATGTGGCAATGTTTTTCAAGCTTGTTCACATTATTGGTTTTTGCTAGCAAATTTGTCCATAATTTAAATATGGTTGGCAACTCTAAGAAAATCCCCCTAAAAAAATATATAAAATCTTGACTAATCTTAGCCTAAAAGAATAAATTTTCTGGCAAATATATATCATTTTAGAAAGAAATATTTTTCTCAATAGCAATTTTTTAAAATTTGTTCATATTGTTGTTTTTGTTGGTGAATTTTTCCACAATTAAAAAATTGTGACTCAAAAAAGTATTATAAGTTAAATGATAAACTTTCCATCATCTGATGAGTGTAGATCAACAACTTGAGTTCTATTTTAGACCCAAGTAAAATTTGAACCTAAATTTTTCAAAATAGGTCTCCTTAAGAGACAAGTGTCAAAAATGTTTTCAATGAGTGGATAATTATAGTCAACTTGTCAACTTCATTAAATTGACCACATAAATTTTGGGACTCCACAAACCTTTTAAAAGGAACATACTTGTAGTTTTGTAAACTTCAACTAAAGCCATTATATTAAAATGGAAACCAACGAAAATAAATGGAAGTCACACTCAAAGTGAAAACAGCTCTAAAACTAGTAGTTTATTAGTAATATAATATTGCTTGAAAGGTAATAGAAAAAATACCACTCTGAAGTGCCCAGAACTATACTATTCCCTCTTGAAACTATCGTTTCCCACCCACTCAGATTAGTTAGGTTATAGTTGGCCTCCTCTCGAGTTTAGGGGGTGGATAGGGGGTTGTTTCCCAAGGGTTTCGGGTGTAAGCATCAGTCAGTTAATCATAGTTCATGGAGGGCTCCCAACGTAATTGCTTAGAGTCTAGTCTCCCGATGTAATAACTTAGAGTATCTCTATGTAATAACTTAGAGGGAGAGGCCCTCCCCCCATTATAGAGTAGCAACTTGGACATTTATCTTATTTGCACCCACTTCCCTGATTGAAAGAACTATTCTTTATAATTGTTTTGAGCTTGAGATTCTATACGTAACATGGGTGATTCATTCTTGGGAACCGATCAACGACATTTGAAATGACCGACTGATTTGTCCTCCCACCCAAGGCCTACACCGTAAGGAATATATGGTAAGTGGGGTTCGACAGACCCCACCATCTAGGGCTTACCACTTGGCTCGGATGGCTGGTGGGGATTTAGGCCCTATAGATAGTAGGGGGGATAAATTGACAACTCTCTCTACGTATCTAACAAAATTGGAAGCATAACAACAACTCCCATTCTTGAATACGATTATAAGCGATTGCTGGTTCACTAGGGATTTTTGCTGGTTCACTAGGGATTTTCCAATAAGCACACAACAAATATGATTAAGATTTGTGATTATATTATAAACTAAACTTAGTTAATATATAAAATTATATTTTTTTTAAATAAAAGGTGCAAAAGATACAAAATAGAATGGTTAAAAGTAAACCGAAGGAATGCCAAGAATAGGCATTGCAGAGTAAGCCAAAATTATACAAAATTAGAGTGACCAAAAGGAAATAGCTGAGAGATGTGAACATGAGAGAGCATTAATACGACCATGAGGAAGCGTAGAGAAGAAGCTGGAGGAAAAATTTAGAAAAGACGTTTAGTTTCTGTCGGAGGCCATTATTTTGTGGCAGGGATAGTAACATTCCCTATATTAAAGCCAAATATTGCAGCGATACAAGGGTTTCTAAAAAGAGCATGAGCTGAGTGGTTGAGGGCATTAAACATATCAGTATTTTCAAGATATAAAAAATGGATATGAGCATCGAATGGATGTAGTTGAGATCAATGGAGAGCTAGGAATAAGAGAGCACCTAGAGTATATATCCCTTTAGAGAATCAGTGGGTAGATGCAGAGGACATGAAGCAAGGTAAAACAGTTGATCAGGTCCATTCAAGGAGGGAGTTAATCACCCTCCACCACAAAGCAATTGTCGAATTTGAAGACTTGGTGCCCATCTCCATGTTGCACACCATTTGTCTCACTCGATTATTCAACATTCTGATGTACAAAGCACCAAGGGGCAGGTATCTCTAGACCAACAGTGGAGAGGCACAAGAGACAAGATGGCAAGGACTTAAAGCCACAGCCAAGAGGCAACACGAAAGTAGTAATGGGAAGAAAAAGTGATCATTTTTTGCAAATGCCAACTAATATAGGAAGATGGGAGTTCCAACTTTAGAGGGGAGACAAAATTGCCATCAAACTAGAAGGATGGCATGACAATCTAACCGACAAGATAGCGAGAGAGATTCAGTCTCTTAAATTTCTACTCTAAGATGTTGATATTGTTGACAATAGCCATGTTTGCTTCCATATAACAATGCATCACTTCAATTTTTGTGAATTTTTTAGAATATTTGGGATGTTTCTTGTTAAGTAGTCTAGTTTTTGGTTTGATTTATATTTTTGTGATAAAATATCAATTATCAATATGGAGTCTTCTTCAATCTGAAGATTGACAAAACATTTTTTAATCTACAATGTTGTTTGTTGTTTGTTGTGTCTTCTAATATTTTTTTAGAGCAATAAGTTTTACATTTCCTGTGTTATCTCTTATCACAATACCTACTCTTGCTTTTTCAAGATTGTCTTTAGAAGCACCATCAAAATTTAGTTTGATGATAAAAAAGCCTAATCTTAATGAAGCGTGTGTGCATCAAAATGAAAACCATAATAACGTAAATATAATTAATCTAATCTACTTTACTTCCACCAAAAATGACTAACATTACTCCATTGTAAAGTATAACATTAAACACTATGATGATTATATGTGGATTGCTCATAAAACCTTAGCATAGCCTTGTTAAGCAAAAGCAAGATAAAAATAAGTATAGTTTGGTCATTGTAGACATCTAAAATTATCTAATTGATGCAGGAGCATCCAGTGGTGTAAGGGCAATCCTACATCACCCAAATATATTTACTTTCATTTAGCTTTTTGTAGATGTTGTTGCATTTCTGGATACCCTTTTCATCAAAGAAGAGTTTCCAACTTTCAAAACTGTTTTTTTGCTTTTTCTGCCCAACTGCTATTTTTAGCAAGTATGAATTTGAAGGCGTGAGAGGACATAAATTTAAGGGAAGCTTTAGGACAGAAAGATAAACACTTTGGCGAAAGAATCAAATCAAGATCATTCCCGGTTCAAAAGTTATTCAAGTTTCAATTTATGCATTTTGCCTTATAAAATCTTCAGAGCTAATTTTGAGGTACTTAGAGGCTCCGGATGGGCCCAAAAATTGGCAGAAAACGAAAGTGGTTAGCTTTTAGGCCCCACTTTCCGACACTTCATTTTTGCAAGGTATTATAATTGAAAATTCGACGGTTAGATCTTAAGTTAGGGCTTCTGAAAGTTGGTGCATATTTTGAATGTCGTTTTTGGCTCCAAATGGTGAAACGGGCTATATTTATGGGCTAGTTTTTGTTTCTTTTGGGTAGTTTTTTGGGGAAAGAAGATCGCATACTACGAAAAGGGGAATTTATGTAGTTTCTTTTTGTAATCTGCATGTAATGCAAAACGCGGGGATTTGAGATCCTCTGCATGTAAGAAGTTCATCATTCTAAATATAATAAGATTCTCTGATTTGTGTGTGCATTTTTGTGTCTCGGGTTCGCACCCTCATCACTAATGCATTCTTCTAAATTTGTCACATCCTGTTTAATTAGCTTATCTAAATCACTTTATTTAATAACAAGTGATTAGGAAATATAATGTGGTTACACTATATTTTTTTACTTAGGTAATTGAGGGAAATGATTATAAATATGATGACTAATTGTGTTTTCTATTTTTTAAGTGCATCATGAATTATTGACATTTTCTCATGTTGGAGAGAGAGTATCATCAAGTAGAAGGTTCTAGTCAGTGGAGGTAACCGTCATGATGGAATCACAACACACATTTAAACTCTTTCAATTAGGTGGCATATGTATGAATAAATTATAGTAACGAGCCCTAGCTTTAAATAATTACATTATTTGTGAATGGTGTGAGTGCGTGTGTATAAATATTCCTTAGAACAAAATCTCTTTATATAAATCTAAGCCGATTAAACAATCAAAGAGCTCGTGTTAATATGGGCCACAAATCTAACTTAACACAAGAGTGTGCTAGTTGTTAATATGTAATTGCATTCAGACATAATAGATCTCAAACAAATGAAAATAAAACTTTCTTTTTATTTAATTATTACTATAATAAAGAAAAAATAATAATTTTATTAATAAATAATATTAAATTTAATAAAGATGTTATATCTACTCTTTAGAAAAGAAAGATTAAAGATTATTTAAAAATAATAATAATAAGATAGAATAAAATACTTAAATTATTATTATATTAGACCCTACATTTTAGTATGAAATATTTGTAAAAAAATATGCTTTACACATGGCAGTGGAAATTGCAAACAAAAGATAAAGAAATAAATTTTTTTTTTGGGGGGGCGCGGAGGGGGCAACGAACAGTGGGGGAAGAAAAGAAAAAAAAAATAAAACTCTACAGCCATGACACGGGAGAGGGCTGCAATTCTTCATATGGTCACAAACAGATTCTATCAATGGTTCATGTGGTATGGCTCTGTAAAAGTAATAGTAATGAAGGTCTCAAAATTTTCTCAAATCACTTTTTTACTCATAGCAGCATTCTGAGATAAAGGAAAGAATGAAATTGCTTCAACTTAGAGATATGAGAGGTGCAGAATTTTTGAAGCTTTCTTTATTTTATAAGATTGTTTCTTGAGTATATTTAATATGTTAAATCAATTTCTTCATCATTCTGGTGGTGTTACTATTGGAATTTAAATTTTACCTTTGGTCAATTGTTAGCTTAATATAAGTAATTGACTACAAAGTCTGCCAGTCTGCAAATTAGTTTCTTTAATATAATTTTATACATTTACCCTGATTTTCTTGCCCTATTGGATCATAGCCTTCTGAAACTATTTATGTTTATTATAGTTATTTCTTTCATCCATCGAATCTTTGAGGAGACAAAAGAAGTTTATTTTGTAACCTCTTTTAATCCTCTTATGCCAAAATGGTCATTCCTCTAATTTTCGAATAACTTATCTATCTTACCTAGAGGAGGTAAAAATAAATAAATACTGTAATATATGTTTTCACACTTTGATATATGTTGGAGTTGCATGTCTTGTGTCAAATGATAGAAGACAAACTATAAAACAAGAGCACTATGTTGGAAAAGCTCAAAATGTCATGATATTACTGGGTATTTCAATGTATTTAATTTACAGCACTGTGTTGCTTCAAAGACCACAATGTCATGATATTAGTTGGTATTCCAATTTATTTAATTTACCAATAATAAATATAGCCTAGCCTGTAATAGGCATTGGACATTACCAATAATAAATATAGTCTAGCCTGTGTAATAAATATAGCCTATCTTGTAATAGGCATTGGACATTACCAATAATAAATATAGTCTAGCCTGTGTAATAAATATAGCCTATCCTGTAAATGGAGTTTTTCATATATCTAATCATCCCTTAAATGATTTAAGTAGAAAATCTCTGCTCCTTAAATTCTCTGCTTTGGAGTAGAACTCAAAATAGACTTGTGAAGTTATCTAAGTGTTGGAGTTCATGATAGCAATTGTGAAAGTGGACAGCAAATATAAATATGGATTATGGAAGAAAAATGTTCCTAATCACCTTTGAGAAACCCAATGTGGAAAAACTCTAGCAACTTGGAGTTGTGTCTTTTTATCCAAACTGGAATTAGTTGAGCTTCTATGCATATTGGGATTTTGTTTGGCATTTCCACAATGCTCTCCCAGATGATCCTATATTATGAAGAAAGAATTCAAGATAAATTTTCTTGTCTAATTGTTTGTAAAAGAATTTTACAAGTCTAAACGTTCATGAGCATAATGGGCACTTCTATTGTTCCATGTGATAATCCAAGCAACACATCAAAATTTTAAATTTAGATAGGTAGGAAAGACCATTAAAAGCTGTCCTCTTTTGGAAGAAATCTAGTGATCTTTGTTGCAAATAAAGCTGCTCTTAAATGGTTGGGTTTATTGCAAAAATATTTTTGGGTTTTATCCTTCGTTTGTTTACCTTTTCGGAACATATTGAAGTTTTGAATTTGGCCAAGAAACAAAAAAAGTTATGACTATTTTAAGTGTTGTCCTTTCTGCTGCAAACTGCAGATTAAAATGAGGAAGCTTAACCTTTGATTCCTAAACCACCTACTAGGGAATGGGTTTAGGGAACTTGTTGGAGGTAGGTGCCCTCCTTGGCATGTAATTCAATAAATGTTGTTGTCTTGGTATTATATTATTGGAACTAATGTTAGTATGATATTTATTTATTGGATACTGTTTATCCATCTTGTAGAATGCCAAGCTATCATATTTAGACGATTTAACATTTTGTGTTATAGATATTTATTATTAAATGCCATTGATTGACATTTATAAGTTCATTGCTTGGTTGAGTTATGTTCTCTTCCATAATTTGTGTATCAAATGGATATATGCTTGGATATATGATGCATGAGCATGTAGGCATGATAGGTCATTAATGATCCACATAGTGAACTAGATTCTATCATGCATGTTGCCACATACTGCTAGATCCTTGTGATGGGTTGGGCTTCTCTAGTGGAGTAGCACGAGGAAGGTTATGCTTCGTGGTAGGGTGGATATCACCTTGATAATTCTCTCTCTCGTTTTCTTCCACTCCAAGTTAGAGCAGCAAATGGTATAGATTATGTAATGCAAATGATGTTTTATTATTTATTTTGTAACTTGTTTATTTAGATGAGTAAATGACTCACTCGAATACTTATACTTTCATTTTCAATACAATATCTTTGAATTGTTTGAAAGGGCATGGTTGTTATAGGTAAATTGGTTGCATATGTTATCAACCTACTTTCAAAAGGTGTGTACTAGCAGCTGTAACTAATTATGATTCACGCTTTATACTTATGCCAAGGTATTGTAAATGTACTTGTGGTAATGGTAATAGTTGTAAAATCATTCTATATGTTGGACAATAAAAAGTCAACTTTTCAATCCTTTAGATTGGACCTACATTAGTATATATTTCATTGATCTTCATTCTTAAGGTATCATTAATTGAGTGGTTATTCACTAATTTACATACTTTAGTAGTGACTAGTTGGGTGGTTGTTACAAAATTATTCATTTCTTGTCATCATCACTCATAACTCCTTTCATCAATATTAATTAAATAATTTTCAATTATCTGATTAAACTAACTCATTTCCCACTTATATTATATTATAAACTAAATCTAAGTAACTAATTTATAATTATAATATAATAATATTATAATATATAATTGTGAATAGGAATAAATCGATGATCAATGGATTCAATGTAATAGGAGACAATAGCAATAATCAAGAATCCGATTCAATGGTCAAAAATACCTAATCTCAATGAAGTGTGTACACATCAAAATAAAAACCATAATAACGTAAATGAAACTAATCTAATCTACTTTACCTCCACCAAAATTTTCTAGCCTTACTCTATTTTGAAGTATAAAATTATGCTATGATGATGATAGTTAGATTGCTCATAAAACCTTAGCATAACCTTGTTAAGAAAAAGTGAGATTAAAAATGAGTGTAGTTAGGTTGTTGTAGACACCTAAAAATATCTAACAAACTCTTCTAAATTCATCACCCCTTTCATCACTATTGATTAAATAATTTTCAATTGATTAAACTAACCCATTTCCACTTATTTTGTATTATAAACTAAACCTAAGTAACTAATTTATAATTGTAATATATAAAAATATTATAATATATATAAGTGTGAATATGAATAAATTGATGATTATGAATTCAATGAAATAGGAGACAATAGCAATAATCAAGAAGCCAATTCAATGATCAAAAAGACATAATCTCAAGGAAACACGTGCACATAAAAATGAAAACCATAATAACATGAATGAAACTAATATAATCTACTTTACCTCCACCAAAAATTCCTAGCCTTACTCCATTATGAAGCATAAAATTATGCTATGATGATGATATGTGGATTGCTCATAAAACCTTAGCATAACCTTGTTAAGAAAAAACGAGATTAAAAATGAGTATAGTTTGGTTGTTGTAGACACCTAAAAATTTCTAACACATTCTTCTAAATTCATCATTTCTTGTCATCATCACTCATCACCCCTTTCATCACTATTAATTGAATATTTTTTAATTATTTGAGTAAACTAACCCATTTCTCACTTTAATTAAATAATTATTAATAATTCAATTATTTCATCATTTTCATTCATCACCTTTGATTAGATATTTTTTAATTTTTTAATTAATTGGTCATTTTCTCTCATCCACTTTAATCCTCAATTATTCTTCCATCTCCATAGTTAAATAATTATTTATTTAGTTATTCAGATAAATTTTGCATTAACCATCTATCCACATAGTTAAATCATGCATTTCCCTCATCTCGTATTAGCTAATTATCCCTCTAAAATCAAATAAATTATTTTAATTTATTTAGTTTGCACGATCCTCTAAAAATAAATACAATCATTATTTTATTTATTTCCTAATAATATCAAATCCTATCTTTATTCTTCAAATCCTAAATTTAGATACCAAAGCCAAATTTAGTGATCATTGCTAAAATTAGTGAGTTGACTGAACTTCAACCCTTGTTTACTCTCACTCACTCCACTTCATCTCTCCATGCAACCTCATGCATGTTCCTCATGATCTCTCATCAATCCTCATCCATTGATCTCATTTTCATATCTCACACCATTGATCCAATATCTTGAAATTATAAATCATCCATCCTTCGATCATTCATTATCTCCTCAAATCAGCAAATAAACTATACTCAATTTTTATCACGCTTTTTCTTAGCAAGGTTATGTTAAGCTTTTATGAGCAACCCACATATCATCATAAGAGAACAATTTTATATTTTACAATGGAGTAAGGCTATGTAATTTTTAATGGAGGTAAAGTAGATTAGATTAGATTATTTTAGGTTATTTATTTTCTTTCACTTTGATGTGTATACACTCTATTGAGATTAGGTTTATTGGATATTACAATCATTTTTCTATTATTTGAATTCAGCTGATCAGAATTTCTTTTTCCCTATTCACATTTTTGCATGCCTGGTGGGACTCACTTCCTTGATTTAACATTTCAATTGAGTTTCTTGAAGTTTTTAGGTTACATGTTACAATGATATGATTGAACTCAGATCAACATATTTGATACATAGAACAATGTAATTAAAGTTATAGTGTTGCATTTGATGTTATAGGATCACATCTAAATTTTGTATGTTTTCTTTGTTAATGGGCACAATTTTCTATAGAGTGATGTGTCTAATACTATAGCGATGCAATTGATTGTGGATCAATGCTTTTGAAACCCATAGTGATGCATCTGAAATCCTTCACGACACATTTGACAGGTAAATTGATGTAATTTAAGGTATATCAATGCATTTGAAATTCATAGAACACATTTAAAAATTAGAATGATGCATTTATTTTAATTTTCTAACTCAACATTTTCTCAAGTTTTTGGAATTAACATATCTTTGTAGTTTGGAAAACATTGGGAGAAGACTGGTAAAAACATATTATTGATGAATCTGATGTAGGGCACAAAAATTAATTGCTTTGATTTCTAGCATAGTTCACACTTCATTTGGGGCAATTAATAAATTTTATGCCATGTTTGGTGAACTTATAGGGTGTATGCTCTATCCTTGCACTTTGTGCAATCCTAGAAATCAAAAGCATTCTTAGTTTACACATGTCAAGTACATCCAAGGAGTACTAGTAAAGTATTCTCTTCTCATGTGCTTCATGTGAGCTTGAGAATCTAAAATAATAGTATCTTCTTTTTAATTTCAATAAGAGGCTTAGTTGGGGATTACATCACCACAAGGGCAACCTCAACCATATTTACCAATGGGGTATATAAATATGAGAAATGAAAGTTATACCTCTAGGTGTGGCTAGTGTTGTTTAAGCCAAGCCACAAGGCCCTCAGTCTATCAAGACTTTTTTGGTAAGAAGGAGATGGGAGACCCCCTCATCTTGGGAACTATCAAATGGGATCATTGTTCTTGAAACCACCATGAACCTTGTTATTTAGATACCTAAGATCAACAACCATTAATCTAGTTGTAGTGCAAGGTACAATATCACACCTAAAGTTACTCAATATGTATCATCTTGAGGAGAGATAGAATTTATTTGGAGGTGTAAAAACCTACAAGGGAAGGAGGAAGGTGAGACCTTATTCTTATAGAGACCTATTTATTCCCTCTTGAGAGTGGAGCATCCATGCACAATCCTACTATATTTTATGGTTGGTCCTACACTAGTGTGATACACCTTTAATACTCGCTAGGTTGTACTTCTTGGCATGTTTTTATTGTGAATACCAGAGAATACCAATCATACTATAAGATGGGTTAAAATGAGCTAACCTAGATTATAGTGACAACCACAACACTACTAAGCCAAAAACCAATCCAAAATAAGAAAAAAAATCAAAGCAGAAGGAAAATAAAGCAATCAAATGAAAACACTCCCCATGTTTGAACTTGAATCACTTCCCTTGTCTCTCCTTCTTTTGCAAATATGCCCTCAGATTTGTAGTTGAACTTGTTGGGGATACGAATTCGGTCTATCATCAAGATATGCATCTAAGACAACAGTGCCTTAGTGATTTCAATCCAAAATCACAACAAAGACACAACCAACCATGCCATAAAGCGAAAATAGGCACAGTTGATCCCCCATTGATCCTCTGAGAGAAGTGGATGCAAACAAATAATAGATTCAACACAAACAAATAACCATGAAAGATAAAACTATGAAAACACAAATATACGTGGGCAAAACCTTTTCAAGTAAAAAACCCCACCTCCAAAACATTCAACTCACTTGTATTATTTAGTAACAAAAAATGTTACAATACAAACACAAAGCTATGCTCTTCAGGATATTACATCTTGGTCATCTGGAGAAAGAATACTGGCAACATAGAAATGGAATCATCACACAGTTACAATGTCCTCATGGCCAGCCTAGCCTCTTGGCCTCACAAGTTCACATTTTATCAGATCTGAGAGTCAAAGTGTTCATTGTTGAACAACTCAAACACTCTCAGCCTCTCTCTGATATCGCTCATCATCTATCTTGAATCGCACACAAGAATTTTTTTTTTAATCTTACACCATGTGCATACCTGTTCAGCCCATTCCTGCCTACAATGGTCAATAGGATAATAAATTATCCACCTGCAAGAACCAATCATTCCCTGATAACATGCATCGCTTATACAACTGCATCAAGCCACACAATCATTAACCCGGCCCAGACGTGTCTGTCAACCTTCCATCAATAATTCAACTCTATCACAATCAAGAAATAACTCTCTAGCCAATGGGATCTTGAAGAAATTTCCACATGTCACCATTTCATTTGCTTGTCACAGCTGACTGTCGGTCAAATTGGTCCAACTCGGTCAACCGAGTCCCGAGCACATTCTGCCTCCACCGTGCTACCACCGAGCTCAAACAACCCTGTCGTAGTATGGCGGTGAGCTCGCCTGAGATCACCCCACCATCTACCGCACTACTGGTGCCCAGACCGACTCGCCTCGCGGTATGGCGGTAATCCATCTGACCTCCTTCGAGCTCTGGCCCACCTTTGTCTTCAGCCAACCAGAAGTAGACAACCTGCCATGTACCAACCTGTCATTCGCTTGTCGCACTGCCACCGAGTCCAACTCGGTGAAACTCTTCCCCAAGCTCATCCAAGCTCCTATCGCACTACCGTAGCCCATACCAACACGCTTCGTGGTATGGTGGTAACTGCCCAACAGTCTGTCATCGATCTTACTGTGGCCACCGCGATCACACTGTGCACTGACCGCGGTAAGGCGGTAACCGCCAGCGCTGACTGCCAGTGGACATACCGCGGCCACCGCGGTCATACCGAGCACCAACAATGGTATGGCGGTAACCACCAAACACGACCATAGGCGGTCTCACTGCGCTACCACGGTGAGCAAGTTCACCATTTGTGGTACAACAGTAACCACCTACCAAGAATGTTGAGACCAGAGCCAGAGTTGAAGCGAGAACACATACAACGGAGACTAGATTCGGAGCGAGAACACATACAGCAGAGATCGGAGACGGAGCCGGAGTGGGAACAAAATCTAGAACAAGGCAAAAGTCCAGTGCCAGGTTCCATCCCAATTCCACCTCCGACAGAACAAAGAACATGGGAAGCGGAGCTGGAACGGGAACGGGGATAGAACCCGAAACTTAGCAAAAGTTCAATGCCAGGTTCCATCCCGGTTCCGCCTCCGACAGAACCAAGGAACAACACAAAAAATGCCAAGGCAAGAAAACAACCAAGTCTTCAAGGGAAACTAGAATGTTGAGGCAACAATTTCCCAACAATCTCCCACTTGACGAAGAAATTCAGGCTTCCTCCCAACATCCGAACAAGGACCAAAACAATGCTTGCATGCTCCAACCAAGACCCCTGCAACGACATCAAAAATGTCCACCATCTCAGGCTACAGCTCCAAACATCCAACACAGGAAAAGGAGCAAGCCAAGGCGTATATGCACCAGTCTCAGGAACACAAACATCTGATCCTCCAAGTGGCAAAGGCACCAAAACAACAGCAGAAAAACACAATGCAAACACCAAAACCATTCTCCAAAACAAGAAACCAACCAGCTAGAACAACAACCATAAAACTGTCTGCCCTCCATCTAATTGATCAAACCACGTGATTGAAAACTAGCACCCATAGCTCATGCTAAACCATCCAATCACCCATATCTCAAAGGTATGAAAAACCAACAACAGACTCATGCCATCATAAAACCACCCATCTCAGCAGCAACCAAGCACCCTGTGTCAACTAGTCAAAAGACCAAACATGTCCAGGTACTCCCATTGCAAGGGTACTATCCAGATGAGTGCAAACAAGGCACCATCATAAATGATCCAGGCATACCAAGTCCACCAAACCCTGCATGTTGAAGAAGTAACCATGTAGATACAAGGGAAACCCACTTTGATCTACACAACCTACAACCACCTACTGCAAGAAACGTTTCTCTCAACTGTCTTCCACAGTTCTTCCAAACTCATCCAAACCTAACTAAAGAAAGAAGCATAGGCACCTTCGTGTTATCACCCAAGTGACAAAAAATGACCACAAACTGTGACCAACCTGGCACCACATAGGCAACCCACATCTAAAGTCAAAAGGACAATTAGGAAGAACAAGACCAAATTAGAGAGAAACTGCAAATCAAAACATATGCCCTTCTACAAACACTTCAATATGCCAGTTGTGACAAGAATGATCTTCCTCACATCCCAAAGGGAAAACCTTAACAACATCCAACAAAACCATGGATGTAAGCACCTCAAAGAAGACCAAACTTACCCATATAACCATCTCTTATCAGTCCTCAAAAGGACAAGGAGATACACAATGCTACCCATCTTCCATTATGAATCCTCCAGAATCTAAAACAACTCAAGATTCATATCCATGAAAGATAAAGCATAACACACATATCTGAGAGGTATAATGGGAAAATACCTTTCAAATAAACACTACTGCTGAGTAGACCAAGAAGAAAAAATAAAACATGCTCATCCAAGATATACAAGCCACCATGACTTACCTAAGAGCATTCTCCTTCAAGGTCTCTATTGAATTCAAATTCAACCAAGGTGTAGGCTACTTGGACTTTCAGCTATAACAACAACATTCCCAAAAGAATTCCAGCCTCACTTTATTCTCCATGCACCCATGAGTATCATCAACCTATCATCTCATGCTAACTCCAAACTGCATTGCTGCAATAAACATGAAGTCCTCCAGCATATGACCAATGCACTCAAAACATAGAGAAACCCCAGACCACTGTCAAAGCTTCAAAAAACTTATCATGACACCATGATCTACACATCCCCTTAGGAGATACCATGCTTCAAGTGAACTATACATGGTCTCAAGAGCAAAGCAACATGCCAAAACTCTAATGCACAAGCAAGAGTATACCATAACATAAAGAAAAAAAACTCTAAACCAACATCACCTGTCAAACACCACCAGCATCTCAGCCAAAGACTACCAAGGTCCTTCATGGCTCCAAGATGTTGTACACCTTCAAATAGTGAACATGTAGATGCAAATTATGCAACACCAAAGAAGACCATTCATCACCAAATGATGAATCCACAGTCACTGCTAAAGCTCCCATTGAACTGTGACACTGAGCTCTCCAAGCACCATGACTGACCACCCCATCACTATCAAAAAATTACACTATGCCAGTGTATCTAGTTCTCCATGACATCGTGATTCACATGCTTCAGGTCCCCATTACTGACTATTCAGGTACTCAAATGCCATTCCTCCTCTCATCTCAAAATAGCCACTCCAATGCACAAGTGACCATAGACAAGGTCAACTAATAGATCTACACCACACAGTCACAACCTTGTGGATATTGACAGTCCACTTCTAAGTTGTCTCACATCAAACATGTAGGTAAGGACAACCCACAACATTGCACAACTCATGGATGCAACCAAATGAAACCTGCAAATCTATTATTGCACTGGAAACTACAAAATTGAGATAATCAAAGAGAACAACCAAAGCATACAAGCATGACTCAAACACTGGATTAGCAACAGATCCAATTTTCCAGACATGTCCACAAATCAAGCACCAAAGTCTAGGTAACCAACAAGAAACACCACAAGAATGTTGAAAGAAAACACATACCAACACTCTTATGCAGAGAAGAAACCCTCCTCAAGTCTAGTCGAACTGTAGCTATCTCATCCAGTCACACCCCAAACTAGGATCTAGAAAATAGTGAACAACAGCTCCACACAATGCAAGTTTTCCTTGACCGTGTAAAACCCGCAAAACCACAATGTTTATAAAACACCCACACATCTCCATATTCACTACTCATCTGGACAACTTAGGAGTCTGTACACAACCATCAAAGTTAACCATAAAAATGAAAAGAAACATGAACATGCGTTATAGACTTTTTAGGAAAATCTACACAAAACCTCTAGAGCCAACGACATGATTCTGAACCATGCAAGTGCAAGAAATAGGCACACAGGAACAATAGGTCCATTTTAGACTAGTTCCAATGCCACAATCATCCACAAGCAAACAAGAGAGCCAGGCTATCCAGAAGTTGCAGACCACCAAGGTCACTTCATAGCCTCCATGCAATCAGAGTAGCAGAGAAAATGCCTTCAGTGCTAAGTCAGAACACCCAAAACAAGCACACAATTTCCATGGCCAAAACAACAACACAAGCAAGCCCATACCGCCAGGGAGCCTCTCACACAGACACCAAGTATGAACACCACGCTTCGTTACAAATCAGCCATGAAAACACCTCATGCCCTTTGCATCAGGAACTTTGCTACGAGCCAGGAGCCTCAGACCATATTGCCACAACATGACCAACTCTAGTCATCTCCAACATCTTTCAAAATTGTGTGTTGAATAAATGAAGCACACACTTCCACTTATCGAAGGATCAATCACCAACCGATTTCTCTAGACTTCCTCAAACTTGCTAGGCTAAGAAATCATCACACGAGAAAACCCAAAACTTCAACAACCATGAGAAGACTTTGATACCACTGGTTGGTATCATCAAGCCTCAAGCTCCTTTAACCTTGCTCTGATACCACTTGTTGGTATCATGAGCAACAAGCTACTAGCTCTGATACCACTTGTTGGGGATACAGATTCGGTCTATCATCAAGATATGCATCTAAGATAGCAGTGCCTTAGTTGGGGATTTCATCACCACAAGGGCAACCTCAACCATATTTACCAATGGGGTATATAAAGATGAGAAATGAAAGTTATACCTCTAGGTGTGGCTAGTGTTGTTTAAGCCAAGCCACAAGGCCCTCAGTCTATCAAGACTTTTTTGGTAAGAAGGAGATGGGAGACCCCCTCATCTTGGGAACTATCAAATGGGATCATTGTTCTTGGAACCACTATGAACCTTGTTATTTAGATACCTAAGACCGACAACCATTAATCTAGTTGTAGTGCAAGGTACAGTATCACACCTAAAGTTACTCAATATGTATCATCTTGAGGAGAGATATAATTAATTTGGAGGTGTAAAAACCTACAAGGGAAGGAGGAAGGTGAGACCTTATTCTTATAGAGACCTAGTTATTCCCTCTTGAGAGTGGAGCATCCATGCATAATCCTACTATATTTTATGGTTGGTCCTACACTAGTGTGATACACCTTTAATACTCACTAGGTTGTACTTCTTGGCATGTTTTTATTGTGAATACCCTAGAATACCAATCATACTATAAGATGGGTTAAAATGAGCTAACCTAGATTATAGTGACAACCACAACACTACTAATCCAAAAACCAATCCAAAATAAGAAAAAACAATCAAAGCAGAAGGAAAATAAAGCAATCAAATGAAAACACTCCCCATGTTTGAACTTGAATCACTTCCCTTGTCTCTCCTTCTTTTGCAAATATGCCCTCAGATTTGTAGTTGAACTTGTTGGGGATACAGATTCGGTCTGTCATCAAGATATGCATCTAAGACAACAATGCCATAGTGATTTCAATCCAAAATCACAACAAAGACACAACCAACCATGCCATAAAGCAAAAATAGGCACAGTTGATCCCCCATTGATCCTCTGAGAGAAGTGGATGCAAACAAATAACAGATTCAACACAAACAAATAACCATGAAAGATAAAACTATGAACACATAGATATATGTCGGGAAAACCTTTTCAGGTAAAAAACCCCACCTCCAAAACATTCAACTCACTTGTATTATTCAGTTACAAAAAAGGTTACAATACAAACACAGAGCTATGCTCTTCAGGATATTACATCTTGTTCATCTAGAGAAAGAATACTAGCAACACAGAAATGGAATCATCACATAGTTACAATGTCCTCATGACATACTGTGTAGATTCCCTTCAGCTCCTCTCAAATGACTGTCACAACCAGCCTCATGGCTAGCCCAGCCTCTTGGCCTCACAAGTTCACATTTTATCAGATTTGAGAGTCGAAGTGTTCACTATTGAACAACTCGAACACTCTTAGCCTCTCTCTGATATCGCTCATCATCTATCTCGAACTGCACACAAGATTATTCTTTTTAATCTTACACCATGTGTATACCTGTTCAGCCCATTCCCACTTACAATGGTCAACAAGATAGTAAATTATCCACCTGCAAGCACTGACCATTCCCTGATAACGTGCATCACTTTTACAGCTACATCAAGCCACACAATCATTAACTTGGCCCAGATGCATCTTTCAACCTTCCATCAATAATTCCGCTCTATCATAATCAGGAAATAACTCTCTGGCCAATGGGATCTCAAAGAACTTTCCACGTATCACCATTTCATTCACTTGTCATAGCTGACTGTCGGTCAAATCGGTCCAACTCAGTCAACCAAGTCTCGAGCACATTCTGCCTCCACCATGCTACCACCGAGCTCAAACAACCCTATCACGATATGGCGGTGAGCTCTCCCAAGCTCACCCCACCATCTACCGCACTACTGCTTCCTAGACCGACTCGCCTTGCGGTATGGTGGTAACCCATCCAACCTCCTTCGAGCTTTGGCCCACCTTTGTCTTCGGCCAACTAGAAGCAAACAACCCGCCATGTGCCAACCTGCCATTCGCCTATCGCACTGCCACTGAGTCCAACTCGGTCAAACTCTTCCCCAAGCTCATCCGATCTCCTACCGCGCTACTGCAGCCCAGACCAACATGCCTCGCGGTATGGCAGTAACCACCCAACAGTCTGTCAACGGTCTTACCGTGGCCACCGTGGTCACACCAAGCACCAACTGTGGTAAGGCGGTAACTGCCAGTGCTGACTGCTAGTGGATATACTGCGGCCATCATGGTCACACTGAGCACCGACTGTGGTATGGATGTAATCGCTAGACACAACCATAGGCGGTCTCACCGCGCTACCACAGTGAGCAAGCTCACCATCCGTGGTACAGTGGTAACCACTTACCAAGAACATTGAGACTAGAGTCAGAGTGAGAACACATACAGTGGAGACCAAAGCTAGAGCCAGAGCGAGAACACATACAACGGAGACTAGAGCCAAAGCTGGAGTGGGAACAAAAGCTGGAACAACGCAAAAGTCCAGTGCCAGGTTCCATCCCGGTTCCACCTCCGACATAACAAAGAACATGGGAAGTGGAGCTGGAACGAGAATGGGGATATAACCCAAAACTTAGAAAAATTTCAATGCCAGGTTCCATCCTGGTTTCGCCTCCGACACAACCAAGGAACAACACAAAAAATGCCAAGGCAAGAAAATGACCAAGTCTTCAAGGGAAACCAAAATGTTGAGGCAACAATTTCCCAACAGAACTTTCACAAATACTTGCAAATTGTAAGCAAGAAATTTAGAGATAAGTGGTTGTTAAGAAAAAAATGGAGGAGAAAGGCTGGTTTTATAGACAATCATTCAAACAGACGGTCAAGATCGAGCTTCTAGAAAGATTCCAAGATCGGCGGATGAGAAGACATGCAACACAGGAAATGGGATGTGACAAAACAAATAGTCAAGATTAGAAAGATCCCAAAGATGATCGAGAGCTGAGATTCAAAAATGAGATATTGGAGGAAGAATATGGAGGAGTTAAAAATTAAAATCATTTAATTCATGAGAAGGAATCTTTGACCAAGTGAAGGCATAAATTATTTATTTAAAATATTTATTTGAGGAAAAGGCAAGTGGAAATTTAATTAAAATAATTTATAAAATAATTTTAATTAAATAAAGGGAAATGGGAGAAGAGCATTAAATAATTAATTTGAGTTAATTATTTAATAAAAGAGACATTGAGGAGATAACTGAATAATTTTGATAATTATTTAACTATAGAAGAATTAAAAGATAAAATAATTAATAATTATTATTTAACTTGTAGACATACAAAATTGTCATAACACCTATGACACACCCTAAACAACATCGAACAACATCAAACAAAATCCTACAACATCTCGAAACATCTCGAAAACATCTCGCAACGTCCCGAAACATCCCGCAACATCTCAGAAACATCCCACAACATCTCAAAAATATCCCGCAACGTCCCCCAATGTCCCACAACATCCCGAGAACATCCCACAACATCCTGAAACATCACACAACATCAAACAACATCCAAAACTCTAATTTCCTTTATTAATTGAATATTACAACATTATTTAATTAATTCATTTTTTCATCATTTTCGACAAATTAAATAAATTTCATAAAGTCCTAAAAATCCTAATTCCTCTATTAATTGAATAATACAACATTATTTAATTAATTCACCTTTTCACCATTTCTGACGAATTAAATAAATTCCATTTATTTAATAAAGTCCTGAAAACCCTATTTTTGCTATTAATTGAATAAAACAACATTATTTGTTTAATTAATGTTTCATTAGTTTCAACCAATTAAATAAAATACATTTATTTAATAAAGTCCTAATCCTTCTTTATTTTGTCCTCATTGATTAAATAATGCCAATTATTTAATTACATCACTAAATGACCTTATTCCTATAAGTTGATTGAATTATTAAATCATAATAATTTAATTACAACACTTTCGCTCCAAAATTTGAATAATCAAATCAAACTATTCAAATCAATTATCAAAATCAAATCAAATTAATGCAACTTTGTTTGCAAAAGTCAAACTTGATTTGCACATTCAACTCTAAAAAATAATTAATTAATTAAATCAGTTAATCAATTTTCCTCACCCACTTTTTGATTGAGAAAATTACGATTGTTGACTGAGCCATCTAATTTGTTGACTCATCAATCTAATTCCTAACTCAACCATCTAAATACTAACCGATCAATCTAAATCCTGACTGATCAATCTAATTCCTGACTAGCCAATCTATTCCTCAATCATACAAATTGTGCAATCTACTTTGCACAATCTTATCATGTCTAAATTTTTTCAACACCTTTCGACTGTTGATCTTGATCCAACATTATTGAATCATGATCGTCCATTTCAAATCTTATTTTCTATATAACAAACCTCTTTCCACACAAAAAATGATTGGAGAATCAATATACCTTACACAACGAAGTACTATTGAGATCACCATTGATAGAGCTTCATCATCTCTTCAATAACCAACATCAACATCATTCTTCAAGATTTGGACACGAACTATGGAGGCTTCATAGTGATACGAACAATCCAACATCAAGCGAACACACTCCGATACGAGATGGGTAACAATTTCATATTTGAATTCAATTTCTTATATATGTCATTTTCATGTGTTTGGATTCAGTTTTATAAATTGTTCATTTCGTATGTGTAGGATTAGATCTTAGATTTGTGTTTGATCTTAGCTTAGATTTTGATTTCATTTACATTTATCTTATTTGCATCTAACTATTTTCCCCCTCACATATTTTGGCATGACTAGTGGGACCCTTGTCCCATACACGAACGTTTCTATGAGCCATTTTTGAAGTTGCAGGTCCTGGAATCACATTTGAACAAGTTTTCATGCACTTTCCTAGAAAATTTTGCAATTTCTTGTCAAGAAAACCACACACTTTATAAACATTGAGCATCTGACACTAAGAACTATGCATTTGACAATTTTCTAAGCATTTGATTCTGAAAGGGGCGCACTTGCTTTTATTTCCTTGTATTTGAATGATGATAGGGGCACACTTGCTCTAAAACCTGAGCATTTGATTATGACAGGGGTGCATTTGACTTTGATTTCTAAGCATTTTCTTTGACAGACATGTGCACAAGATCTGCACTTTTGTAATTGATTTTTTGCTAATGTATGCCTATTTTTGAATGTGTAAGAGGTGTTAACATGTTTGTATGTAGGGTTTGAAAGACATTAACTTGTTTTTTGTAGGGAAGATGAATGGTCAAAGCACTCTAGATCTACAATTTCTTTTTATTAAAGTTAGGAATATTTGTTTTGGTGCATAAAAGGAACAAACACACTTTTTTTTTAGTTATCTTAAAATGAACCCTTCCAAGCTTTCTTAAAATAGGAATTGTCATTTGGCGCTTTAAAAAGAACAAGACAAACCCACACTTTGTTTTGGTGTTACTAAGAATTGAACCATTTCAAGATTTTTTAAATTAGGAACTCTTATTTGGTGCTTTAAAAAGAACAACACAAATGAATCTTTCATTTTGGTGCTCTTAAAATGAACCATTTCAAGTTTTCTTAAGTTAGGAATTGTCATTTGGTGTTTTAAAAAGAACAAAAAAAATTGATTAAGGTGATCTAAAAATTAATTCTTTCCAAGTTTTCATAATTAGGATATTTGATTTTGGTGCATAAAAAGAATGCAAAATAATTTATTTTTCTTGATGCACACTTGTTTTCACTTTTGTTGACCAAGTTAAGACTAGGATTGATTTCTTAGAAACACTCAAATTTGGGCTTAAAAAATGAACAAATTATTCTTTCTATCTTGCATTATTGCTATCTTAATTGATTGATATCCAAAATACTTTGTATTGGTGCAATTAAAAAGATTTTTTTTTTATTTTTTATTCACATATTTTTGGGGATAGGATCGCTCGAGGTGCTTAAAAAGAATCAGATTGCTATGAAGTGTTTGTTTTGCATTCAGTGTTTGGAAAGCTAGATGGTTTTCTTCTCCCCTCACACCTTTTGGCGATCTTCGGTGAGCAAAAACATCTTGAGCTCTGCACCTTTATTTTCAAGCATACCTTTTTAGAGGGCCTGCCTGTTGAGAAACATCTCATGCTAGAGAAATCATAGGCGACCCAAGCGGTACTTTCATTCTGGACCACTATATAAATAATTTGTGGGTGTGAGGAAAGTTCATCATCCCGTCGGGTGTTGTTGGCCTATGCCAATGTATTCTCCCTTAGTATCCTTGTGATGCATAAAAACCCACAAGGGCTAGGAGGTTCTTAGTTGAATAAAATGCTGCATGTATAGGGGCCCAAAAATAATATCCCTAGAACATTACTAAGAGCTAAATTATTTTAGAAGCTACCCTATTATCCAAAAACATTCTTTGAAAGTGGTGCATCGAAATTTACTTCTGAGAAGTTACTTGCCAAGTACAACTATAGGCTTGTGCCATAAGTTGCATGTAAAATCATCTCTTCGGAGAATGAGGCATGCCTACCTAAAATAATGGTTTCTATGCAATAGGGTTGTAAATGCTTGATTATGTTAAACTTGTGAATTACATTCAAAACAATATTGACATCAAATTATGTGCTTGATTTAAAGAAAAAGAACACATCTAAACAAACACTGAATGAGATGGTTGAATCAAAAACCCTTTGAATTAGTGTATACTTGTGAAATAAGCCCCATGTTTACACTCACTGAAAGGATTTTCTTTAAAAGGTTTTTGAGTATTTAGGCTTTCATTTTAGGTTGCATTGGATCAAAGTTATCATTTGGGAACTATGTCTTGGGTGTTGTGATTTCAAAAAATAAGCTATACAAATGAAGGTCACACAAGTCCATGCTTACTGAGTCAATCCAAGTGTTGTTTTATCACTTGCCATACTCCAAACACAAAAAAATTGAGAGAAAACCCAACTTTAAACTTGCAAAAATCCAAAGAAGGATTGCTCAAAAAAATAGTTGCATTTTCTCTCACATTTTCTAGAGCAATCGCCAAAAGATTCATTGCAGTTGCACAAAATTCTAATGCAATTGTCATAGTTTCTGAGTAGTTGCCAAAATTTCATTGCATTTTCTCTTTTTCTTAGAAAATCCACTTATGAAAATCAATTGCATTTGATAGAAACTGGCGCACTTTCCACTAAGATTCTTGCATTTTTCAAAAAGATGCCCGCTTTTTCCTGAAAAAATATTAAATTTGATAGAAATACATAGCAATTGCACTTGTCATTCTAGCTCACACTTGCTTCTCCAAAACCTAAGCACTTGACACAATTTTGGCTGCAATTGATAAAACTGGCCACTTTTTCTCACAATCTTGTGCATTTCCTCAAAAACTGGTGCTATTGCTTTATCCTATTGGAAATTGGGAAAGACAAATTGAAATTGCTTATAGGATCATTGTTAGAACAAAATAATTAGAAAACCAGATAAGTCACATAGTCCCTCATCCATTATTTCCATCCTACTTGTTAGAAATGAAAATCAAACAAACCACTAGGATCGTTCCTTCACTTAGACATCTATGATATCAATAGTTACTGGGAACTCACAGATAGTTTAAGTAAGCTTTTCTACAACATATCCTCTAGACAAGGAAGTGAAATATTGACCCTAGTCCTTCATCATCTTGATTTCCAAAAAGTAGCACCATTCCAAAACATCACTCAAACCCTAGGGTCTTGAGCTTCATATCAACCATCTCAAACACCCTTACACTTATGACCATCTGGTGACCAACTACTCTGATTCAACAACTAAACCATACACCAACAATCATACAACCACACTTCAAACTTATTGAAGGAAAAAAAATGAATATCATTAGCAATCTAAGGAGTTTTATCTTTGAGACAAAAGAAAAACCCAACCATTGGATAAATGTAGTGAACATCTTAGATAAAGAAGAGGAAAAATCAAACCTAGCAGTTGAAAGACTTGTGTTACCACCTCCTGCATGGAAATAGGTATGATCCTCTTAGAAATATAAACCAAGTGACCTTAGACAAGATATTGAGTATCAAAACATCCAAAAAAAATGTCTATCTATTACCCGAATCACTCTTATCAAGGGTCACAACAACATTAGGGGTTTCAAAACCACCAACAAGGAATAAGTCCAAAACATCAAATTACCCTAAATAAAATTAAGAGAGATCTTGAGGAAATCAAACAAAATCAAAATCTGATGTATCGCCAATTCCATGTGCAAAGTCGAAACATTACATATCCACAACCAACATACATCATTCCACAAACACCTCAATATCCACATCAAAAACACTTCCAATATTAGTAGTATCAATAAGTTCTAGAACACCAAGGTGTACCTCAAGTACAATATCAAAATGTACCTCAAACACAATATCAAGGGGTTCCACAAAATCAAGAGCAAAATAATCAAGAAAAGCCATAGAGGAAAAATTGCCAAATAAAAAGGAAATTCAATCCTTTGGGAGAGACTTTAGAGGATCATGTATGAACTAGCACAATAGGAACTTATCAAAATCAATGACAGTCTAACTTATGGTGAACCAAACTTTAAAGTTCCTTGGTATAATAAGTACGAACAATGTGAGTTCCAAAAAATCAAGGGTCACCCAATGAAAAATGTGCTACACTCAAGCATCTCATATAAGACCTTATTGATCAAGGAGAAATAGCTATTAAGGGCCATCTACCAATGACAACAATGATAATATCTCAAACTCAAAAGTTGAAAAAAATGATCAAGAGCTATCTATCACTAATCACATTGACAATGTCTCTACATCATCGAGTGAACAAGAGGAAATACATCAAGAATTTAATCCCAAGAATGATCAAAGTCAATCACCCAAGTCTAGCAATGATCCAGTCCAAGATATATTGACATCATCCAACCATAGGGTAGTACATATTGATGATCAAGAGACTCTTCATCCAACACTTATTCCCAATGCAAAAAATCTAAGCCAAGAGCTATCACTCATATGCTCACATTTTGAGGAAATTTAAGGATCCTCTACAAGCAATCCCTTCTTTGAAATTTATCCAAGCCAAGAATGTGATCCAAAGCATATCAAATATAATGTCACACAAAGTCAAGATCAAGAATCCCTATCATCAAAATACCACAATGACTTAGCAGATATCTTCCAAGACATCCAAGGTTTTCCAAAAGAAGAACACATCCATATGCCAAGCACACATACATATATCCATGAGATGCTCACTCCTAATGGACATGTAGATGAAATTCATCCAAAATAAGAGTCCCATACTCTTGATGAAATTACTAAGGAACAAGAGTCACCTACTCTTAACATCTTTACACATGATCAAAGAACAACAAAATCTATAGACATATCTAAAATTGATCAAGAAGAAGCATTAAAATAAAAGGCATCCTCCAAGTAGGTTGAAGACATCGAGCATGAAAATATAGAGCACAGTATCTTAAAATTAGCAAAGATAATTGAAAATCCTGAGCAATAGAGCATTGGGTATACAACAGTCAAAGAAGCACCAATATATTTTGAAGGGCCATCAAAATCTAATATTTTACATAATCAAGACAAAGCTATAAATCAAGAAGTTATCCCACCTATTAAGGATTCTATTAGTGAAGAATCTATCACATTTGAAGATCCACAACATAGAAGAGAAGTATTAGCACCTTGTTTCCAAGGTAAGACATATCCTATTGTAAATAAAATTTTTCAATGGATGCATTATCAAGGCAGAGGATAAGGCCTACAAGAATAGGATATCCTAGCACCAGTGTAGATTATTGGAATCCTAAGAATCAAGGTCTTGGCTATTCAACAATTAAGGGATCTAAACATATCAGTGATACCTCTAAAATACTGGGGGAAACTTTGTCTAATGCAAGCATCAACATAGAGAGCACAGAGATTCCTTATGATGAAATTGCTACCAATGCTACAACTAGCCATATCATGAATCATCATCCACATATTTTCCACCCACTCATTGGGACCAACAACAGGAGAAAAAACTATATCTAAGAACAAAACAAGTCATTGAAGCAAAATAATCAACAAAACAAAATGGACAAGAAAATTTTAAATGGATACAAAAGAAAAAGAAAGAAAATCATCCCTATCAAACTCCATCAGTCAAAGAAACTATGGGGAAAAATCAAAAAGGGAATTTTATCCATTAAAAAGGTCTAGCAATGCAAAATAAAGCTTCAAGAGTGACCTATAAGGTATATCAAGATTTTGGTCCCAATCGAATATCCATATCCACCTATAATTTCTCATCATCCTAATTTTGGAGAGTCAAAGGTTCCAAACTATCAACCAATCCATTTGAATATCATATCCCTCAACATATTTCACCATCCAAGATATCCAAATCTCACATTGACCATGCATTGGAAAAAAGTCTTTATCATAAGGACTCTAAGGGAACTATATCATGATGTATGCATGAAGGTAAGGTTAACTCTGGTATCAACAAGGAAGATAAGAATTATCAGGGGTTACATTCAAGAGCATGTATCCTAGCAAAAAATGTCTCCAAGCAGGATATCGTTGGCACGTTATGACAACAACAACAACCATATCAACACCACCAACATCTACATCAGCACCACCAGGTGGTTCAACATGAGCAAAAAAATTGTCACCATAATGAAAACCTAGTAAACAGGCATCTTGTGTGACATCAAAAATTAATAAAAAACAAAAAAAATCAATCAAGAAAATAGTCAAGAGAAAAATCGTCCTCCAGTGAAAACCACTATGGTGGCGCTTTGGACAAGTACCATGATGAAAACTTGGAAAATAGGCATCATGTGTAGAATCGAGCATCTATGTGCACCATTTCAGGTGGAAGCATCTTGGCTGATCCATAATAAATCCCATCCATTTTTATCCAAACTCGTTATCTTGATCTTGACAAAGAAATGGTGTACACTTTACACTTGCTTATGGAAAACATTGTGACATGGGTCACTATCATTGATCCTATCCTATCCAACATTATCTAATCCAAGGGGAATACTCTATCCAAATATTTTATCCTATCACAAGATAATCCATCACCTACATTGCTAGACACTAGGGGGAAAGTACTTACATCTTGCTTCAAAATAAATCTTGATCTATGTCTTCTAGCTCACGTTATGATCTAGGCATTGTCCAAACAAAAAGGTGAGCCACATGGACCCTTCCCAATTCATCCTACCAACAAGGTATTCCACCAATGCACTATCAGGGTAACCTTTGAAATAGTTCATCCCAACAACAAGGTGTGCCACATGGTACCCTTCCCAATTCGTCCCAACAACAAGGTATACCACAGACACACTACTAGGGTAACCTTCAAAATAGTTCATCCCGACAACAAGGTGTACCACCAATGCACTACCAAGTTAACCTTCAAAGATACCAACAACATGGATTATTCATTCACTCATAAATTCTAAGATATCAACAGTTACTTGAACCCCATAACTAGTTCAAGTAAGCTTTTCTACAACATATCCTCTAGAAAAACAAAGTGAAAATTCAATCCAAGTTTTCAATATCTTAGCACTATCAAGGTAACCTTCGAAATAGTTCATCCCAACAACAAGGTATCCCATCAACGCACTATCAGAGTAACCTTCGAAATAGTTCATCCCAAAAACAAGGTGTACCACCAATGCACTACCAAGGTAACCTTCAAAGATACCAACAACGTGGATTATTCTTTCACTCAAAAATTCTACGATATCAACAATTGCTTGAACCCCACGGCTAGTTCAATTAAGCTTTTTTGTAACATATTCTATAGAAATAAAAAGTGAAATATCAATCCAAGTTTTCAATATCTTACACCCCAGGCAAAAGGGTAAAAATCCAAAAAAAATGAAAAAGAGCAAAATTCAAAAAAAATCAAAAACATTTGAAAATATCAAAAAAACAAAACATCATTGGGTTATTCCTTCACTCAAAACAATCAAAGATATCAACATTTACTTGAATCTCATAGCTAGTTCAAGTAGATTTCCCACAACATATCCTATAGACACAAAAGTGGAATATCAATTCAGATTATCAATGCTATTTACCCAAAAAAAAATTATGCTTTGAGTTAAATGGTCAAACTATGTGGTCTCTACATGTACAATTTAGGCAAGGCTTAACAGCCCCCGAGACCCTAGGCCAATCCCCTTAGGTTTCTATCATTTTTTATTTCAAACTTAGTCAGAAAAATACAAAATCTAAAAACATTCACAAAATAGAAAAGGTCAAAAAACATTCAAACCATGTGAATTATAAGCTCTGTGTGTACAATGTTGGCAAGGCTGATATTTGATGACCCCCCAAGGCCCTAGGTTAGTCCCCAAAAACAACAAAAAAAACATCATAAAAACTTATAAATATCAAAAAGATATATCCCATCATCACAATCCACAATAAAATATTCGTCTATAATAAACAAGTCGTCACGTTCACCCTTTGAAAAAAAAAAAAAAAAAAAAAGGGAAACATCAAAAGCTAGAGCTTTCAAGCAAAACAATCACAAAGCTTTGATTACAAAATACATGAAAACAAAGCCAAAGTATCAACTACCTATCTTTTGAAAATTCACCAACAACATCATGAGATATGCCTTAATGGATCCGTTCCTACAATAGACATGACCAACAACGGATAATAGTCCTGAAACCTCAAATAAAATATGGCAAGTGATACTGCAGCTTTGTTTTTATCTTTTTGTAGTCTTATTTTTATGATTTATTTTAATGACTCATTCCCAAGATCTCTCGAAGATGTCCATAAGGATTTAGAGAAGAAGGAATGGGGACAACTAAGCATCATTTCGATTTGATGTTTGTAAGATATTTTTGTAAAAATACCATAGAAAATACTTGCTTTATTGAGTAAATGAAAGTTGTGTTGGAACAATTCGTGAAGCCATTCCATGTTAGGTGTTCTATACCTCTCCATGTGACTAGTCCGAAAAGTTATAGCACAACCCAAATATATAATTTAAACAAAGTTTTTGTATGTCTGATATGAGAAAAGATAATCTTTGTTTGTAGAGTCAAATTCCATGCAATAGATACAAAGTTACCTTGGTCATTAATACCCTAGTGCATCGTATATGTTTGCTACATCAAACAGGATTGTTCAAAACTGTGAAGTCTCTAAAGAAAAGAAAAATCAACTCATCAAATGCTAACAACATCATATTTCTATCCATCATCGATATTTATTCTAATTAACATCATATTTCTATCCATTATCATAAATTTCTTCTAGTTAACGTCCATCTTGCATAGCAACATTATTAGTATCATATCCACCCTGCATCCACAAGGTCGTCAGTACATATCATGATGATAATAACAAATAAAAACATCATGTAGCATGTATGGAGAATTCATCCATCATATATCAACACCACATTAACATCATATATCATGACGATATATTGATCATCCCTAATAAAACATTATATGAGACAAGGTATGATTCATCCATCCACATCATATTCATACATCAAAACATCACAAAAACATATATAAACATACATCATCATATATCATCATCTATGAAGCATAAAATGAAGTTGAATCAAAGAAGGTATATCTAATATATATATCATCATCAGAAGGGGAATGTCATAAGTACATCATCATCAGTGAAATAAGTGTGATAGGGTAACAAAATCATAACATATATACGAGGCCTCAACTAGGCCGATGAATATATATACAAAACACATGTCTATAATCTGTCTCTAAGCAATAAACAACATAAAGATCAAATTCAAAAAGTAAGACCTTGAGAGGAAGGACAAAACCCTATGAACCACCACAAGGATTTGGTTGTCTCATAGACTAGCCACCTACCCCACCACCACCACCATCTCCATCTCTCACAACACTAGGCTCTTCGAATTGTGGATGTTGAGCAATCGTAGGAATAGTAGCATCATATAGGGTATGATAATATGTGGCCATTTATAGAAACCAATCTTGCTCTACTTTGAAACTATAATGTTTTTCCCTAAGAGTATATCTATCTACAATAAGCAACTGTACTTGAGCCTTTGCAATATGCCATTGATGGCTCTCACTATCCTGCTGAACCCTCATAATGTCTACCCGAGCCTCTATGTCTTGTCACCGCACTATCTCTATGTCTCTAGTAGCGGTCATTTAAGCTAACAGTATATATCCATCCCTAGGTGGTGGAGGAGGACTTGAAACTTATCCATGACCTTGCGCTTGAGGCATGTGGTCATCCTGACCACCCAGTGCCCCATCACATCAAACCCTATCCAACTACTTTGTAAGCACCTCAATGTGTTGTCGCTCCCCGTGATGACCTATAATACCTACTCTACCCAAAGCAGGATCACCCCTAGGATCGATGAACCTCAATGGTGTGTGTCATGCCCACCACTGATCATAATCAAGATTAATACCTAGATCTTCTAAACCAAAAAACCAACCCCAACCAACTAGAGAAAGTGCTACGAACTCAACAACAATAGTATATATATCTGCCTGGAGATCCCATACATGGACCTCCTTAGTGGTTCGACTGAACCAGGCCTCATAAGCATCAGTAGCATGACCCTATCTCTCTTTGAACTGACGACATATTTTTCCTGGTAAGTAATTCTCTAGCATAGAATAAGAACAACCAATCAAATATCAGGTCTATCGACAGTAAACAAGATGCTCTAGATCCTCTGACCATGCCTTACAACCCATAGAAGGTCTCCACACAAAACCTAGAATCTCTTTGAAAACAAATGCCAATAGAGAAGATCCCCAAGCAAGGTGTAGTGCATGAGATCTCCAAAATGATACGAGCATGGATCATCAAGAGAATGATATTGTATCTTGTTAGGTCAAGCAACTGCAATGTGCTCCCATGCCCAAACATGCAAAAGAGAAACACCTACAAAAATAGATTCTGCCCCAATACACAACCTTGTGCATATATCTATGTAAAGATGAGTGAGAATAAATGCACCCAAAGCATACCTCATCCCATGATCAAGCATACTCTCATTACATATGCCCCAACACATAGGAAATTGTTAACCTCTCCTATCAAGAACAACTAGTCCTAAAATCAAACCACATAGGACAAGCAAAACAAGATTTGCACTACCATAAAACTCAAATAGATTAATCTCTAACTGTCACACCTCCAAATGTCTAACACCTAGCACACACCGCATGGAAAAAGTACCACATTAAACATGATATGTGACAAGCTCGTCGTGAATAGGAAGGTGGAGTATCCTCCAAACTTCCTTGAGGGTAGCAATCGCCTCTCCTATAGGAAAATGAAATGAGGATGTCTCTAAATGCCATCACTCCATGAGCACGGTCATCATCATCATCGAAGTCCATATGGGAGGAATGTAATAGATATAACTAAGTCCAACTACATCTATAAATTCTTGCTCTAGAACACTGAAATGGGCAATTAGATCAAACATGTGTCAAGGTTGTCTCTCCCTCGGCTACAGTGGTTTGAAGACCACCAAAAATCATTTTAACCCATGATGTTAGGGCTTCACTTTGAACATGTAGAGAAACACAAAATGAAACAACACATGGTGAAAAAAAAATTAGGATGGAAAAAAGCAAATGCTAATAGGGTTTATGTCAAATACAAGAGTTTAAGTCAAGCGCAAGGTTTCAGAGAAAATGCTGAAATAAAATGCAAGAGTTTATGTCAAGGGCGAGGATTTAGGACAACTGCATGAAACAAGGGTGAGGTTTTAAGTCAAGTGTAAGGTTTTAGAGTAAGAGAAAGCATATTAGATGCAAGGGCTTATAGCAAGTGTGGGGTTCTTTAGTAAGGGCGAGGAAATAGTCAAAAAAAAAAAAAACAAATGCAAGGTTTTAGAGCAACAACAAGGTTTTAGAGCAAGTGCATGAATCAGATGTAAGGTTTTAAATTAACTATGAGATTTTATGGAAAGTGTGAGGGTTTTAAGTTCAAGTGTGACCTTTTGACCTAGAAAATGCAAGAAAAATGATGTAGATGCTCTGAAATCACCAATTTTTTTCTATTGACTCAAGAAACTGTATACATGCGATACGAGAATGTAACAAGATGAAAACAAGAAGTGACAAGGTACATATCAGGCCACTGACACCTGAGAGTTGCCTAAACTCTTGAACCAAGTCTGAACGATGTGGGGCTCCCTGAATCCTTGGTATTGATCCTGCACAATTGATAGAATGGGAGATTGAGAGACAAGAATTAGCTATAGGTTCAAAGCACAAATGAGCCAATTAAAAGCCTAATTGCCTATATTAACCCTCAAGAAACCCTGATTTCACCTAGGAAACCCTAATTTTTTACTTAGGGAACCTTCCTACTTTCAAATTAGAAGCTCCTAGAAACATCAGAACGAGGAACGAAGGACCTATGGACCTAATTCTTCGTCATGAACACATCGAAACTAAAATAGAATAGGGTCGTGAGCTTGACCTCAAACTCAAAATTTTTGGCCAACCTCTCGAGGGGGAAACATAGAGTCCTACCATCATTCCACTAAACACCTAGGCACAATGGGGCATAAAATATTTTCAAAAAACTTGGTCTTAACAACAAAAAATTTGAAACAAAGAAACTAGTACTTTGTATCAAAGAGGGGAAAAATGTAGACATGTAAAATTGACATAACACCTATCACACACCCTAAACAACATCCCACAACATCTTGAAAAATCTCATAAACATCCCACAACATCCTGAAACATCTTGGAAACATCCCGCAAAATCATGTAACATCTCAGAAACATCCCACAACATCTCAAAAACATCCTGCAAAATCTCACAACATCTTGCAATGTCCTGCAACATCCTAAGAACATCCCACAACATCTTGAAACATTGCACAACATCAAACAAGATCCAAAACCCTAATTTCCTCTATTAATTGAATAATACAACATTATTTAATTTATTCACTTTTTCATCCTTTTCGACAAATTGAATAAATTTCATAAAGTCCTGAAAAAACCCTAATTTCCTCTGTTAATTTAATAATATATTATTTAATTAATTCACTTTTTCATGATTTCCTATGAATTAAATAAATTCTATTTATTTAATAAAGTCCTAAAAACCCTATTTCTACTATTAATTGAATAAAACAACATTATTTGGTTAATTCATGTTTCATCAATTTTGACCAATTAAATAAAATACATTTATTTAATAAAGTCCTAATCCCACTTTATTTTGTCCTGATTGATTAAAAAACCCCAATTATTTAATTACATCACCAAATCACCTTATTCCTCTAAGTTAATTGAATTATTAAATCGTAATAATTTAATTACAACACTTTCCCTCCAAATTTTGAATAATCAAATCAAACTAATGCAACTTTCTTTGCAAAATTCAAACTTGATTTGCACGTTCAACTCCAAAAAGGAATTAATTAATTAAATCATTTAATAGATTTTCATGACCCACTTTCTAATTGAGAAAATTATGATTGTTGACTGAGCCATCTAATTTGTTGACTGATCAATATAATTCCTAACTCAACCATCTAAATCTTGACTAATCAATCTAATTCTTGACTAGCCAATCTATTCCTCAATGGTACAAATTGTGCAATCTACTTTGCACAATCTTCTCATGTATAAATCCTCTCAACACCTTTCGACCATTGATCTTGATCCAACATTGTTGAATCTTGATCATCCATTTCAAATCTCAGTTTCTATATAACAAACCTCTTTCGTCACAAAAAAGGATCGGAGAATCAATATACCTTACACAACGAAGTACTGTCAAGATCATAATTGATAGAGCTTCATCATCTCTTCGATCAACCAGCATCAATATCGTTCTTCAAGCTTTGCACGCAAAATTATGGAGGCTTCACAATGATATGAAAAATCCAACATTAGATGAACACACTTCGATACAATATGGGTAACAATTTCTTATTTGAATTCAATTGCTTATATATGCCATTTTCATGTGTTTGAATTCAGTTTTATAATTTTTTAATTTTGTGTGTAGGATTAGATCTTAGATTTGTGTGTTTGATCTTAGCTTAGATTATGATTTCATTTATGTTTATCTTGTTTGCATCTAACAGTCTTCCCCCTCACACATAACTATAGATGAATGATGATAAAAAATAATTAAATATATAATAATTTATTTAATTATTGAAGAAAAGGGGGAATTAGTGATGTAATTAATTTATTTAATTGATCAATGATAGAATAAAGTGAGGAAGTGAATTAATTAAATAATTAAAATTACTTAATTATGCAAGGAAGAAGACTAAGACAATTGAAAAATGACGCTCACAGACCAAGACATTTTTCAATGTCTAAATTTTGCCCCTCTTTGATATAATGTGATTTGAGAGTTGTGTCAAAGAATAAAGAAGAAAATCAGGTTCAAATCATGCCCCAATGTGCCCCAGTGAAGGTGGGATAGACCTATGCCCCCTCAAAAAATCTTTCAAATTTTCAAAAAGAATTGATAAATTATTCTGAAAAGCCACTTTGATGCTCTAATAGGAGAAGAATTCAACTTGTGGGCCACCAAGATGATTGTGGATAGAATATGTTAGTGCGAAGAAGATTAACGTACAAAGAAAATAGATATTAGCATGGAATCAGTCAAATGAAAAGGGATGGATATTCTTGCTTTATAGATGTCAACTTGCATGTTTATCATAATTGGGAGGTAAAAATGATGGAAAATGGATTACAAACACCATGGTATGACATAGACCAAGGTGTGCAATGTTACCACTTGCAAAAGATAAATAGTCAAAAAGACAAGGAATGCCATGACTCATATTAAGGACTTGATTTCCTAGTCCTTTTGTCAAGACAAACCACAAACAACAAGCAAAGAAAAGAGATCATGATCCAACATCGCTCCTCTAAAGCATTCATGGGACATCCTCGAGGTGCATAGTAACATGAAAAAACACCAATCAAAAAGATAAGGCAAACCCATACCAACAAAGTGTTTGCCAAAGAGATAGTCTTTGCCAATAATATTGATAAGATTGATTAGGTTGACCAAGATGATTGAAATGACCAGTTTGATTGATTATTTGACCAAATTTGATTGAAAAATGTTGATTAATTGATGTGATTGATTACACCTATTTCAAGAAAGACACATCCTGATTAAGGCAAGATTAATTGACCAAGATGACAAGATTGATTGATTTGATAAAGTGTGATTGATATGACCATTCGATGTGATGATGCCTAATTTCTGGAAAGACATATCCTATAGGAGGCAAGTAACACATTTGATAAAGTTGACCAAGTGACCACTTGTTGATAAAGTATCGAATTGTAAGAAAGACACATCTTGCTTAAGGTGAATGACAAAATTGACCAAAGACAGTCTAATCTCAAGAAGGATACATCTTGATAAAAGAAAATAGATAATACCAAATGAGACAAACAAAATAATGCCCCATTTTGATATAAGACCAATACCCTATTCAATTGATTAATGATAAGGTGATTGATTGATTGAAGATGAAATATTTGTTAGTTATATTTGACTGTTGATTCATGATTTGGTTTGAATGATGATTCCTTATGGACCAAGAATAGGACCAAGCTCAAAAAACCCTAAAGGACTGACCTAGGGCCTTGGGGGATCATCGATTGATGGCCTTTCCTGTGTTATACATGAAAATACCTCGTAGTTTGACATGACTTTACCTTGTTTTATTTGACAAAATATTGAGTGATGATTTTATTTGGACAAACCTAAAAGGACTGACCTGATATCTCGAGGGATCATTTAAGATGAGCCTTGCCTTTGTAGAAAATGTGCAAAGACAACGTAGTTTGACCCTACTAAAACAAATTGACTTAGACTCAGACTCAAACTCTTTTTTTGGAAGTTTTTGGATTTTGAAGATTTTACGATTTTTTTGGATTTTGATGTTTTATTATTTTTTTGGATTTTGATGTTTTTTGATTTTTTTTGAATTTTGATGTTTTTTTATTTTTTTGGATTTTGATGGTTTTAAAAGGCTAATACCATGTGTTATTTCTCATAAAGACATAAGTCGAGGAATTTCCCTTAGTCAAGTATAGGACCAAATTATTATGCATTAGGGGATCAATGGATGGAAAGGATGATGAACATAAGTGAAAGACATTAAATGTCAATGGTTCTCAGGCCATGAAAAGGATGAAAAAGATTTATTATGGACAAGTGACATGTGCGAATGGATGAGTGAAGGATGGAAGACTAGGTGGAGTGATAGTAGATGGAGGAGCATAGACTAACTACACATGGCACTTGTTTGCCAGGTTTTCATCATGACACTTATCCAAAGTGCCACCCAAGTGGTTTTCACTTTTGGACGAATTATTTCTCTTTACTATTTTTTAAAATTTTTTTTTTTGATTTTTTTTGGTGTCATCAAGATGCTTGTTTGTCAAGTTTTCATCATGGTGACCATTTTTTTAAATTTGTTTTGTGATTTTTTGACTTTTTGAAGGGATACTCTGAGAATTAGATATAGTACTTGTGAAGGTACATGTTGTTGATAAGTTCGAGTAATGGTTCTCCTTCAAGAGTAGAAAGTTGATAGGAATTAGATCCATATGTTGCTATGATGATATAAGGGTCCAACCAATTAGGTTTAAACTTTTTAGGCTTTTCTCGATCTGCTTGATTCTTAGGATTTTCTTTTAGGACTAAGTCACTAATGTCAAAGCTTCTAGGTCAGACCTTCTTATTGTAGTTGCATCAAAGGGAAATCTAATATGATTGAAAATGTGTCAAATCATTTTGTCTCTTTTCATCCAATAACTCTAGCTCATGTAAATGGGATACACAGTATTCTTCTTGATCAATCAATCCTTGCATAGAGACTCATAGGGATGGTAATTCAACCTCAATAGGAAGTATGGTTTCAGATCAAAAGACAAGGGAATATGGAGTGGCTCACGTAGGGGTGCTAACACTGGTATGATAGGCCCATAAAGCATGATTGGGTTAGAGGTGCCAGTCATGGCCAATGCCATTGATAGTCTTCTTTAATATTTTTAGGTAGTCTTATTAGATGCCTTAGCTTGGCCATTACCTTGGGGGTAATATGGGGTAGAAAAATGATGTTGGATATGATTTTTTTCATAAAGTTCATGCACATCTTGGTTCTTAAAATCGTCACCATTATCTATAATGATGGACTATAGGATACCATAACGACATATAATATAATTGAGGATGAACTTGGCTATTTGCTTTCTAGTAATGTAAGTCATTGGGATGAATTCAATCCATTTTGTAAAGTATTCAGGAGCAACAAGGATAAACTTATGTCCATTAGTAAAGGTGGGGTGGATCTTTCCTACAAGGTTGAGTCCCCATTCAAAAAATGGCAACAGTGATGTAAGCGGTTGTAGTTCATGAGCTTGAACATGTATAAGATCTCCATGAATTTGAAACCAATGAAATTTCTTCACAAAGTGATAGGCATCATGTTCCATTGTAGGCTAATAATGTCTTTTCCTAATGATATTTTTAGCTAGGGTTGGACCAACAGAGTGAACTCCACATATACTGCGATGTACCTCTTGTAAGGATGTTTTTGCTTCATTTGAGTCGAGACATTGAAGGATGGTGCTATCTAGGTTGTGACGGTAAAGGGTATCTCCGATGATGGCATATTTAGATGTTTGTCAGATAAAGGTTTTGTGTTGGTTGAGGGATAGGCTAGGAGGGATAATTTGGTCATGCAAGTAACTATAAATTTATTTGTACCAAGGAGAGTCAAGACCAACAATCTCACACACAAGTTTGATTTCAGGGACATCGAACACAGGGACCAACATTTTTTGTACCAAGAACTCATATTGCAATGTGTTGTTGGGAATTTTGAAGAGAGATCCAATTGTAGCCATTGTGTCAGCTGCTTTGTTCTGAATTCTCGGTATTTGCTCAAAGGTAATAGCATCAAAGTATAGTCTGAAACTATCAACCATGCGCTTGTAGGGAATTAGTTTCTCATCCTTGGCATCATAATCATCCTTAATCACTAATTGAGAATCACCATAGACTTGAATATCTTTGATTTTCCATTTTATTGCCATTCAGAGTCTTGTCAATAATGCTTCGTACTCAGCTATGTTATTGGTGCATGGAAATTCTATTCAAAATGGATTGGGAATGGAATCTCTTTGAGGTGTGATGAACAAAATTTTGATTCCTAAACCATGACTTGTGTAAGATCCATCAAAATATAGTTTCCATGTTGTTGGTGTTTCTATGAAAAATATTGATTCATCTAGGAAATCAAATATCAAGGGATGATCTGCATTTAGTGGTGCATTTGCGAGTTGGTCAGCTATCACTTTTTCTTTTATTGCTTTTCAATCAATGTGTTCAATTTCATACTCAATATCATAACCCACTTAGCTAGTATTCCTATCAGGGTTACTTTGCTAAGGAGATATTTTAGAGGATCAATTTTGGCAATCAGTTTTGTCTTGTGATTTAGCATGTAATGTCTCAACTTCTATGCTACAAATACAATTGCTAGACATGCTCATTCAATAGGGCTATAGCTCAACTCATATCTAACTAAGGTACACTTGATATAATAAATTGCTCATTCTTTTCCATCATTATCATTATGTGTTAACAATACCCCCAGTGTTGATGTAGTTGTTGTCGCATACAATATAAAATGTCTTCTATCAATTGGAGGCATAAGGACTGGTGGAGTCAATAGATAATTCTTGGTCTGATCAAATTCTTCTTAGAATTTCTCTTTCCAATTAAAGGGAATTCCTTTTCATAATAGATGTTGAAATGGATGGATCTTGTCTTCTAGCTAGGTGATGAACCTGCAAATTGAATGTAGTATTCCTTGCAATGTCCTTGATTGACTGATGTTGGTTGGTGGTGGCATGTCCAAGATAAATTTTACTTTGGTGGGATCAACTTTGATTCCTTCGCAAGAGGCAATATATCCTAGGAGCTTTCCTAATTGGACCCCAAAAACACACTTCTTTGGATTCAACCTGTGTTTATACTTTTTGAGTCGTGTGAAAATCTTGTCCAAGATTGTTACGTGCTGCTTTATTCTAGATATTTTGAGAAAATTTCATCAACATAATCCTCCATAGTTACGTGCATAGTCATGAAAAATAGTAGTCATGGCTCTCTGATATGTAGCTCTATCATTTTTAAGTCCAAATGGCATGAAATTCCAACAGAAAGTTCCCTAAGCATATGTGAAAGTTGTCTTTAGTTGATCTTCAAGAGAAATTATTATTTGATTATAACCTGAGAATCCATCCATAAGTGATATCATTTCATATCCATTAGTGAGGTCTATTATGATGTCAATGTTTGGTAAAGGAAAATCATCTTTAGGACAAGCTTTATTGAGATATCTAAAATCTATGCATACTCTAATTTGATCATTTAGTTTGGTGATAGAAACAAGGTTTGATATCCAATTAGCATAATCAATAGAATGAATGAACCCAACATCCAAGAATTTCTTTAGTTCTACCTTGACCAAGAGTGCAATTTGTGGGTGCATTTTTCTTAACTTCTATTTATTGGTTTGGCATTTGGTAATAGTGGCAAGTGATGCAGAAAAAGTTTGAGATCCAATCTAGGAATATCAACATATGACCATGCAAAATTAACGTGTCTTTATAAAAAATAATGCTATAAACTTAGGCTTTTCCTTGATGATCAAAGATGTTTCCAACTATGTGATTCTAGAATTGTCTTGTGTACCAATATTCACTTCTTCTATTTTTTCTATCAGAAAAGGAGATCTCTCTTAGTCTATAGGGATATGTCCATTCCTCTATCCTCGGGTGCCTTAGATAGGTTTTCACCTTTTAATATGTCCTTTATTTTTACTTTTTTACAGTCAACAAGCACCTTTCAATCTCACTGAAAGACCTATTATTTCTATTTTTTACTTTTTTCATTTTCACTTTTATGACTAGAGAACAAGATAACCTCACCAAATTATGTCACATAATTGAGTTCTATGGAAAAACCAACCTTATGATCCTCACTTGGTATTCCTTCATGTAGTCACATGAACTCAAAAATTGCTTTGTCATTCTCGAATGTGTCCAAACTTGGTGGTTCTTGTTGATCCCAATCTATGAGTTGTGGGTAGACAAGGGGCAAGCCATCATTGATATTGTCAAGGGTCATGGTGTAGGTAGATAGTTTAAAGACAAAGGTAGATTCATCAGGTTCCCAAGAGATGGAATCAAGGGTTTCCCAAAAGTGTTTGATCTACTCTTCTCTTTTTAAAGGGACCTTTGGACGGGGACTTGGCAGGTTTTGCGGGGAACCAATTGTAAGCATTTGAGTGAATGTTTCTTCAAGGGGAGGTTCATAAAGTTTTCCAAATAGTTTATCAAGGTCCATGAAAGTAGTGGAGGATAGGGAATCCCATTTATATTAATTGGAATCAACATAAAAATTCCAAGAGTCCTCATTTGTCTCGATCTCATCTGAAACATCAATGACCTCACTCAAAGGTAACCTGATACCCCAGACAGTCACTTTTATTGGTACAAGCCCCAACCCTTGGTGCTTTATTAATTTAGGAGGTTGTAAGGGTTCCAATATTCCTTTTTTATTTATGCCAAGGCCGTTGTGTCCATCATATCCTTGTCATTTCATTATTAGGAACCCTTTTGGATATTGTTCAAGTGGAAATTTCTTAGTTTCAGTGTCCTCTTCTTTGTATAACCATGTGAGAATGTGGTCATCCAAAGACTCTTTTACTAGCTCCCCCCATTTAGAAAAGGTGGTAGGGGGATTATGGATAATGAATTTAGGTTGTATAGGATGTAGTTTACCATAAGACTTTGGTGATTTAGGTGACTTTCCAATGAAAAGAGACTCTTCATGTTGTATTCTCTGCATCCTTTGTCTTGAATCTGGATCTTTGGTGTGGAAGGTGTGGTGAATGAGGTGGATTATTTGAAAAGGTTAGATGGATCAATGTAGTGAGATGAAGTGGCAGATGAAGTGGAAGATAAGGCCTCTCGATTGATGGGCACTTGATGTTCAACATTTCCTTTTAGATTTGTGTAATACTGAAAAGGATCAAGGTCACACAAAATAGTAATTTTAGTGCCATTATATGATAACTTGAGGCATTGGTGGTAGGTGGATGGGATAGCCCTCATGGCATGAATCCATGGGAATCCAAGGAGAAGATTGTAGTGTAAATCTACATCCAAGACATGAAATATTGTGTTATGTATTATTGGACCAACTCTTATGGGAAGTGAAATTACACCTTTGAACAAACGATTAGCATCACCATAAGCTTTGATCATAATTTTCTTGGTTTTGTCTATACAATTCTTAGAGTATCCCAATATTTCACCAATTTTAGTGAGAAAATGTTCAGACCTACTCCATCGTTTACTAGGACTCGTCTGATCTTGTGTTTATTAATGCATACTTCAAGGTGTAGGGCATCGTTATGGCTGGAATTTTGTGTGGAAAAGTCTTGTTTGGAGAAGGTGACGTGGTGCGACATAGCTAGGTACCCAATCATGGCCTGAAATTCATTGAAATCTAGGTTAGAAGGTATAAATGCTTCTTGCAATGCTTTATCAAGGATGGCTATGTGTTGTGGTGATATGCGAAGGAGCTCCAAAATGGAAATTTGTGCAGGAGTCTTCCCTAGATGATCTAGGAGACTATACTGACCTTTTGCTTACGAATTGGAAGGAGGTCATAGAAGAGTTATCTTGGCTCTATCAGTGGTAACAACACATTCTGAACTCGACTGATTTATGGTAATGGTGGAAATATGATCATCAAAGGGTCTAATGTTACGGATAATATTGTTGTAATCCTATTTGATGGCTACATAATTAGCTTTATTGTCATTCCTTGAATTGGAGACTTTTCCTTTTTCATGGTCCTACAAGGGAGTTTTAAATATGGTATGATCAACATTATTTTTTCCTTATCTCCTATCTATATGGTTCCATTTTCAATAAGGTCTTGAATGATATTCTTGAGTGTCCAACATCTAGCTGTTTTTGTGTCCTTTTCCATTGTGTTATTCATAGTATTCATCTTCCTTCCACCAATTGGGTTTGATCAATGAGGGTTCATAATTTTTCATGTCTTGTAGTGTGATGACATTAGATTTCAAAATCTATTTTAGGACTAATTTAATAGGTCCACCCAATTGGGTATATGTTCTTTTGGTGTGGGGAGGACCTCTTCATTGTTGATTATTTTGGATTGCATTCAATGTTTGGTTTTGACTTTGTGTTTGTGTGTTTGATGTGTTTGATGAAAAGGTACCTTTGAGGTGAATGGTTGGACCTTTGGTTATCACTTTGGCATAAACAACTCCATCATATATGACATTCTTTTTTCAAGATCAATATTTTCTTTTGGGATTTGGAGTCTCTTTGTGTACTTTGACTAGTCCTTTTGTGACAAGACCTTTTTCAATAAGGACACCTTTCTCAAGGATCTCATCAAAAGGTGCAACATTGTATTTGTAGACTACTCATCATTTCTTTGTCAAGGTTCTCAACAAACATGGTGACCAATTATCTCTCATGAATGTTACAAGGGAACTTGCTAACCAAACCTCGCCATCTTTGGTAAAACGAGGTAAGCGATTCCTCTTCTTCTTGTTTGGTTGTGCTTAATGTTGCAAGGGTGAAATTATTTTTAATGTTGAAGTAAAATTGATTAATGAATTTATCAACCAATCCACCCCATGTTTTGATCCATGGAGGGATATGTGCAAAATAATCTAGGGCTAGTCTTGTGATACTTTGTGAGAATAGTCTCATCAAATACGTAGGATCATATGAGACTTCCATACATGACATGTTAAATTCTCGAATGTGTTCTATCAAATCCCCTATCCCCTTATCATTAGGAAAAGGTGGTGTCATGAAATGAGGGGTAAAGGGCGACATGTACATATTTCTGTCAAATGGAAAGGGGCACAATTCCTACATGGAATAGGTCTTCTTGTTGGTCCCTAATTTCATGTTTATAGTTTTTTGTTGGAGGGCTTTTATTTTTGCATCCAAGTATCTATGAGAGATGGTGTCATATTGGTTTATTTGGTGTCATGGTATTAGAATTGAGGTCATATGATGAATTGGTATGTTGTGGTGTGGGACCTTGGTTTTATTTTTGGTATTGATGTACAAATGTGGTATTTGTGTTGGTTTGATTTGGAGGTAAATTGGTATTTAAATTGGTCCCAAATTTCATGTTTGTATTTGGTATGGTGTTTTGAAGTTGTGGAATAGGCCCTCAATTTGTTTCTTGTATTTGAAATGTTGGTCCTTGATTTGCATTTTGGAAATATGGTGTAGGTCCTTTATTGGTGGTTTGAAATTATGGCGTGGGTCCTTGAAAGGATGGGTTAGGTCCTTGATTATTGTTTGAGAACATAGGTCCTTACAATGTATGAGTGGGCCCTTGATTGATGTTTTGATTTGGGATCCTTCATGGGACAATGTGAATCTTTCTAGATTTCTTTGGTTGATGCTGATTTGATGAGGGTGTTCTTTGAAATTGGAATGATGGACCTTGGTTTATATTTTTAAGTGTAGGTATAGGACCAAGATTTGTATTTTGGAGAAAAGATGTGGGACCTTGTGATATAGGACCTTGATTTTTGTTTTGAAAAATGGGATTTGTAAAGGTCTTACCCATGGAATTTGATGAAATTACAAATGTAAAATTTTGTCCTTGTGTAGTAGTATAGGTCACCTTGTTTCCAAATTAGGATATGCTAGGGATGTGTTTGGTAGTGGTGGTCATGTGTGTGGTTGGACCAAGTGGTATGGTTGACGTTTGTTGTGAAGAGGGCATCCTAATGCAAATGGATTTTGGGTATCTTCTTCTACAATGGTTGAGACATCAAAGCCTTGAGGAAGTTTGACACCATTTTTAGCTAGTGCATAGAAGAATCTATTAGGGTCAGCACCAATAAGTTGGTCAACCATGCTCAAAACCCTTGGATGTTGGTAATTTGTTTCAATTTATCTTGGAGTCAATTTCTTGTTGAATTCATCTAGGTTTAGGTTGTCAAATGTGTCAGTTTGGTCTCTTTGTGGTGTCTCTATTTTAGGTGTGGATTGATTTGAATTTGATCCAAGGGTTCTATCATGAAAAGGGCCACTTGAAAAATCCATGTCCTTTATTTTGGTTTGTGACCTTGTTTCAACCATGTGAGACTTGAAATTTGGAAGGTAATGCAAGGTGATAATGAAACTAAACTATGTTTTTGGATTTTTTTGAATATAAGGATGCAAGGATAATGACTAAAGGATGAAGCTAAATGAAGCTAATGGATGCAAATGATACCAAAGGTAGACTAAATAATGACCAAGGATAATAATAAGGGGATTAAATGATGATAAGTTTAATTATCAAAGGTAATGGTGCAACTAAAGTTAAGATGAAATAAAGCTATGTTTTTGTGTTTTTGGGATATAAGGGTGTAAAGTGAAAGTGCAAGTTAAGCGCAAGACTAAGGATTAATAGGATGATAATGAAGCTATGGACAAAGGGTTATATGAATCTAAATGAGACTATGGTAATACTAAGGATATGAATTCTAGAATTTGAAACAAAGGATAGCAACCAAACTAATGTAGGTCCAAGATAACAAACCCAAACGCCATTGACCTTTGTGACAATCAAGATGATAATTTTGACAAGGTTGAGTCAAGGATAGGACACAATCTTGAGACTCAAATTTTACCAAGGTGATAATGATAAAGGTTGGTAAAATGAAGGATGAAGGTCAATGGAAAGTTAGATAAGTAACCAATGACTATCCAAAATCACAATAGTCTTCCTATGTCTAAAATTTGAAAGAGAGATGCAACCTAAAGTTTAAGATTAATTTATTCAATGCAAACAATGGGGAAGGTAACCTATGGTGCAAAGGAATCCTAAATGGAAATGCTGGAGTGAATTGGTAAAGGTCTGCAAGTCTCTAGTTTAGTAGTCAAGGTCACTGTAAAATGAATTGATTAGATTTTAGACAAGGATTTTTGAAAGTTTCTAGTTATTAGGAAGTTGTGGAACTAATTTTTACAAATGCGTCATTTTAGGTTGTGGGTTTCTAGAGTGAAGTTGTGGTTCAGAATGACAGTTGTAGCTCTATTTTCTACAAATTTAGTTTAGTATAACAATTGTGGTTTTCTAGTGATCAATTACAGTTCAAAATATCAATTGTGAGTCTTCTTTTGACATTTACATTTCACAAAGTGTTGATTTTGTAGTTTTGATGGTTTTTACTTGGTTTTTGAGTGGATTTTGACTAATTTTGATGAAATTTGTCTTGGAAAATATATAATAAAGTCACAAACACTTAATTTTTATTTAGTTTTGGATGTGAAAAAGTTTGATATCAAGATAAAACACACATAGACAATAATGCACAATTCCTATGGTTGGAAAGGAAACCACTGGTTGATATCTCCACTTGGATTTCTCTAGCCACTTAAACAAGGTAGAAAAATAAAGACTTGGTGGTACTGGCTCCCCCTTACACAACACTCACTTCTCAGGCTCACCAAGTCTCATTTCCAAAGAGGAATTTTTGTCTCTACACATGCTTAGTGAAGACATGGGTTTCCTTCAAAGGTATGACCTCTTGTGATCAATGAGCGTATAAAGGGTTTTTGGCCACTAACACAAATTGGTTCTTAGTAAGGGAATCCATTCAAGGTGGGCATACATACGACAAGATTATCTCAAGATTATGGTGAATCAAGAGGCCTCCCAGTCCCTTCCTAAGAAAATATTTTAACATAGCTCATAGGGCTACTGAGGGTGGCACTTGTTGGTATGACACATTCCCACCTATTGCTAAATGAATTTTATCAAGAAGCACTTTTCTTATAAAATGGTTTGGAAGAGCTTGGCCTTAGCTTTTTTACCACTTGGGTCATTCCCATCTTTTGAAGCAAGGTGGTAGGCCCTCTAAAGAAAGGTATACAATAGTGAGGAAGTACGCTATTTCTAATCTCCCGGATTGCACAGAGTGCAAGGAGAGAGTATACACAGACACCTTTTCCTCAAACTCACATGGGGTTCATTTTAAGCCCAAAATCCAAATGTGGGGGTGGTTGTACAAGTGCCACAAAGATTCTTTTTATCCTCAAGATCGCTAAGTGGCACTAGAGGAGAGAATACACATTCAATGGAATAAAGAAAACCATAAAACAAAAAATACATTTGTAAATTTTAACCCTTTGCTTATGATTTGAAGACACTTGGATTCTTTTTATACCAATGAAATTTGATACAAGTTCATTTTAATACACATGAGTGAGAAAATGCATATTTTTGTTCATTTTAAAACCTCATGAATGTGATATGCATGTTCATTTTATCCTTTTGATCTTGATGCAAGTTGTAGTTTTGGAAAACAAATGAAATAAAATTTATTAAATCTAAACTAATAAAGAGCTCAATTTTTTTGTTGTTTCTAAAGAAACAATTTTTTGGGAACTCCTTAGATCCAAAGCCACACATTGAAAAGAAACTATTAGAACACAAAAACCATAATCTATTTGAAAACCCAAAAGGAAAAACTTCAACAAATTGAAAATATAAATTTTTATACCTAACCAAGTGATTGCATCATTTAGGTATGCAAATGTGTCGCTATGTTGTGTCATTGTATATTAGTTGCATCGCAATTTCCAATATCATTCTCCCAACCATAGATGTGTTGTTGTTTTTTACATATGCATCATTCATTTCAAATCTAACTTCCTGCCAAGTAGTTGTTTCATTCTTTTAAATAGATGTGCCATTTCTCTACCTTGTTGCAAAAACCAACAAAAATTGTACGAATCCTACAAAAAAAATTCTTCACGTCGGGTTCACCAATGTAAGATGGGTTAAAATGAGATAGCCTAGATTATAGTGACAACCACAATGCTACTAAGCCAAAACCCAATCCAAAATAAGAGAAAAAAATCAAAGCATAAGGAAAATAAAGCAATCAAATAAAAAAATCCCCATGCTTGAACTTGAATCACTTCCCTTGTCTCTCCTTCTTCTTTTGCCAATATACCCTCAGATTTGTTGTTGAACTTGTGCAAATACCTGCAAATTTTAAGCAAGAAATTTGGAGATAAGTAGTTGTTAAGGAAAAAATAGAGGAGAAAGGCTTCTTTTATAGACAACCATTTGAATGGACAATCAAGATCGAGCTTCTAGAAAGATTCCAAGATCGACAGATGACAAGACATGCAACATAGGAAGGGGAAGTTACAAAACAAATGATCAAGAATAGAAAGAGCCTAGAGACGATCGAGAACTGAGATTCAAAAATGAGATAGTGGAGGAAGAATATGGAGGAATTAAAAATTAAAATCATTTAATTCATGAGAAAGAGTCTTTGACCAAGTGGAGGCATAAATGACTTATTTAAATTATTTATTTGAGGAAAAGGAAAGTGGGCATTTAATTAAAATAGTTTATAAAATCATTTTAATTAAATAAAGGGAAATAGGAGAAGAGCATTAAATAATTAATTTGAGTTAATTATTTAATAAAAGAGAGACACTGAAGAGATAGTTAAATAATTTCAACAATTATTTAACTATAGAAGAATTAAAAGATAAAATAATTAATAATTATTATTTAACTATAGATGAATGATGATAAGCAAGTAATTAAATAAATAATAACTTATTTAATTATTGAAGAAAAGGGGGAATTAGTGATGTAATTAATTAATTTAATTGATCAATGATAAAATAAAGTTAAGAAGTGAATTAATTAAATAATTAAAATTACTTAATTATGCAAGGAAGAAGACCAAGACAATGGAAAAATGACACTCGTAGACAAAGAAATTTTTTAGTGTCCACACATATCATTACCTTGGTGTCAGTTTTCTACTATTCTCTACTATTTTTTATCTATTGTAAATTAAAATAAGTAAAAATTAGTTCAAAAACTTGTCAAAATTAGTCAATTGCACTTATAGAATTTTAGTTACAATTACATTAATTGTACATATGGAAACTAATATGGTGCATTTGTTGTTACAGTGGTGTATTTGATTATTGTTTAGTATATATTATTATCCTTTATCACATCTAACACTATTGAATTGCATCTAATATGACAGTGGTGCATTTGATCTACAAATTGACACATTTGATAGTATTTCAATGCATCGATTATGAGACATTCTGATGCAGTCATGGTAAGGAGGGTCCTTAAAGAGAATAGTCTGAACCATGCAGCAAGAGTAACACAACATAAGCAAAAAAATTTATGGAGGAAAATGTAGGTGCAAACATTCTCATTATTTGAAATATTGATTACGTATAGTCAACCACATTTGGGCTTACAGATTCGACACACAGGTTTGATCACAACATGCTCAAAATATAGTGCTCATACATGCGAGCGAAATACTACAGATCGGACATAATATACAACATATCCTTGTTAATCATCAATATTTGTCTCTTCTAATGATTCAATACTAACTTTATATCATATCCGAGAATCTAGAAACATCCACATCGACCAAAGATCATTACAATCTCCAATGAAGAAAAATGTAGCGTGTGCAAGAATAGGTCAGCCTCAAATTTGAGATTCATCCATAGTAGATTCATATGATGAAGTGTGGACCTGAGTGTAAGGCCAGGGACACTCCATGGAACAAATCTAAATACACTGTGAGGATCCTCAAGTCACGGGAAAGGTCTGCGATCGATCCAACTAGCCATTAGGGTTTGAAATTATTCTAGGGCCAGAACCAAAAACTGTCACTTAATCCGAAAGTGATAACTTGTCAGAAAAAAAGATCCAAATAAATTGAAAACTTGGAATAAGGAAATTGAGCGTGTCTACAATGAAATCCCAGGTACTTGAGATCTGGTGAGCAAACATGAAGAAACACTAGATCTCCCAACTTGAACAGGAATAGGAACAAAGTAAGGAAAAAACTAAAAGGAAATATTTTTGGTTGATGCAAGATTGTCAAGAACCAAGGATGCTCCTGCATTAGACATCCGAGGTTAATGAAAAGTGAGCCTCTCACTTCGTTGGGGCCAAGGGAAAACCAATACGGTCTACCTTAGCTTGAGAAATCCAAGAAGAATCCTTCAATGGTCTACCTTTCCACTTCACAAGATATTCTTTGTACTATCTTCCATGAGTCTTTCTCCCATCTCTGACATCCAAAAATCCATCTATCTCATCTGCTTACTATTTAGGAAGTTGTTCTTCCAACTTCATCTTACTATTCTCATTGAATTCTGCTTCATGGTACTGATGTAGGTCTGTAATGTTGAATATGGGTGATATACCCATGTCATCTAGTAACTTCACTTCATAAGCATTCCCTGAATCAAACTTCTTCAAAATTCTATAGGGTCCAAACTTCCTCATCTTCAATTTACTATATGTTCCAATTGGAAATATTTCTTTCCTCAAGTACACCATCACTTCATCTCCAACTTAAAATTACTTATGTCTCCTCTTTTCATCTGCTTTCTCCTTATACTTCTGGTTCATGTTCTCCAAATGTTGTTTCACTTGAGTATGTGCGGTCTTCATATGCTCTGCAAATTCTACTACTTTTTCACTCCTTTTATCTTCCCACTAATGTCTCTCAACTCTGATATACCTCTAGGATGAAATCTTGTAAAAATATCGAAAGGGGTATTTCTAGTACTCATGTTCAATAAATTATTGTAGGCAAAATCTGCTTGTGCCAAGGATGCATCCCAACTTTCGGTCTTCTCTCCCACCAAACATCTCATAAAATTACCCAAACTCTAGTTTACTACCTCTGTCTGTCCATATGTCTACAGTTGAAAATTAGAACTAAACTTCAAATCTTTTTTCAACTTCTTCCAAAGTGTCCTCCAAAAATATCCAACAAACTTCATATCTCTATCTGAAACAATACTCCTAGGTAATCCATGCAATCTAACCACTTCTCTGAAGAACAAATCTACTACATGTACTACATCTGTTGTCTTCTTACAAGGTATGAAATGTTCCATCTTAGAAAAAATTTCCACTACCACGAATATTGAATCATTACCTCTTTATATCTTAGAAAAACCAAGTATGAAATCCATATTGATATCCTCCCAAGGTCTTCCTGGTACGGTCAAAGGTTTATACAACCCAACATTACGAATACTCCCTTTTGCAACTTGACAAACTCAGAAAATCTTCACAAATCTCCTTACATCCTTATGAATCTATCTCCAAAAGTAGTTCTCACTCACCAATGCTACTGTCTTGTCAATCCCAAAATGGCCTGCCAAACTTCCACTATGTTTCTCTTTCACCAAGTGATCCCTCATTGAACTTTGGAGTACACACAATTGATTCCCCCTAAACAACACATCCTCTTGAATGAAATAATCCAACCACTGACTTCTATCCTCAAAAACTGGTTCTTTACATGCTCTCCAAGCAATTGCAAAGTTTGGGTCTTCCTTATACAAGTTCCTCAATTCATCAAATCCTAATACCTCCACTCTCATATGTGCCAGTAAATTCCACCTTCTACTCAAAACATCAACAACTTTATTTGACTTTCCACTCCTATGTTTCAAGAAAAAAGTGTAACTCTGTAAGAACTCTACCCATATCATGTGTTTTTGATTCAACTTACCTTGACTATTCAAATATTTTAAAGCTTGATGATCCATATACAACAAAAAATACTTAGATAACAAGTAATGTCTCCACTTTTTCAAATCTTGAACTATGGCATAGAACTCTTGATCATATACTAAATACCTTCTCCTTGTATCATTCAACTTCTCATTGAAATAGGCTATTGTTCTTCCTTCTTGACTTAACACTGCTCCAATTGTATTTCCACTTGCATCACAGTCTACTTGAAATACCTTATCAAAATATGGTAAAGCCAACATAGGCTGCTTAGTCACCTTCTGCTTCAATAATTCAAAAAATTTGTCTGCTCCAGATGTCCATTTAAAATCCTTCCTGTCTCCTCTCATCGTCTCTATTATGGGGTTACAAATAGAACTAAAAATCCTAATGAACTTCTAGTAGAAACTAGCCAATCCATGAAATGATCTAACCTCTCCAATGATTTCAAGTGTAGGCCATTCAACAATAGCTCTCACTTTCTCAGGATCCATCTTCAATCCATCCACTGATATCACAAATCCTATATATACCAATTCTTCCTTCATGAAACTACACTTCTTTAGGTTTATCAATAACTATTATTCTTTCAACCTCTGCAAAACTTGTCTTATGTGCAACAAATGTTCCTCTCTAGTCTTATTGAAGATCAAAATGTCATCCAAATATACAATCATGAATTTAGCCAAGAATTTCTTCAATACCTCATTCATCAACCTCATGAAAGTACTCGATGCATTTTTCAACCCAAAAGGCATCACCAACCACTCATACAATCCTTCCTTTGTCTTGAATGTAGTTTTCCACTCATCTCCTTATCTGATTTTGATCTGATGATATCCACTCTTCAATTCTATCTTTGTAAAGTACTTAGATCCACCCAAACAATCCATAATGTTATCCAGCCCGGGCAAGGGAAATCTATACTTCACCGTGATCTTGTTTATAGCTCTAGAGTCGATACACATTCTCCATTCTCCATCTTTCTTTGGTGCAAGCACAACAATTATTGTGCAATGACTTAAGCTTTCTATGATCAAACCTTTCCTTAACAACTCCTACACTTGTCTATTCAATTATTTATTGTCTGTCGATGTCATTCGATATGCTGCTTTGTTAGGAAAACTAGCTTCAAGAATCAAATCCATGTAATGACTAATACTCCTTATAGGTGGTGATCCATTAGGTACATTATCTAAAATGATAGCCTCATATTCTGTCAACAACTCTCTTATCTCTTCTAGTTATCCTTCTACATGTTTCATGTCTTCAACTTTCTTAGGCACCAATGCATAGAACAAGTTCTCATGTCTCAGTCCATCTAGAAATCTTCTTTCATCAACCAAACAGATTCTAGCAGTTGTACAAATCTCAGCCTTAGGAACATCTTCCAAGGGTAACAAAGTTTGCTTCATCCCATTAGCAACAATGGTGTATATGTTCTTCTTTCCATCATGAATAGCTTTTCGGTCATACTACCAAGGCCTTCCCAACAAGATATGGCATATATCCATAGGCATAATATCACACAAAACATCATCATGGTAGTTTCCTATCTTCAATTTCATCAAACATTGTTCACTTACCAGTATTTTATGCTCATCTTGAATCCATACTATCTGATAGGGTTTAGGGTGTTTTAGCCTTTCCAACTTCAATTTGGTTACCATTTCTTCAGAAGCTAGGTTCTAAAAACTTCTACTATCAATGATTACTTTGCAACATTTACCAACTATCTTACATCTGGTCCTAAACAAACTATTTCTCTACAATGGTTCTTTCTCCAATTCGCTTTGACACAATACTCTCCTATTCACCAATACCTCTCCTTCTTCTAGTTGATTATATGATCCAAAATGATCCTCCTCAATAAGGGTTGTTCTCTTATTGTTCTCAATCTTTTTGCTTGACTCTCCTTGTTTACATTCAAAGGCTCTATGCCCTTCTCCACCACATTTAAAACAAGTTCCCTTGAATACTCTTTTCTCTTGTCCCCTATCATCTTTTCTATACCCTTCATTTCTATAGCCACCATATCCTCCTCTTTTGTAAGAGCTTTCATCATCTCTTCGGTATTAATTTTCACTCTTATTTACCTCCTTATTTTAATCTACAAAGGTTCCTCTTCCTCCTCCAATAATTATTATTCCTCTCTGAAATATTCCACCTCTTCCTCTCTATCTTTGTTCATGTCTTTTATTTAGCTTCTCCTCTACTTTTAGGGCACACTGATATACCTCTTCCACACTCAACAACTTAATCAAATTGATCTCATCTTGAATAGATGACCTCAAACCATTCACATATCTGGCTACTTGTTCAATCTCATCTTTTGAATGCCCAGATCTCATATTCAACTTATAGAATTCCTTAGTATACTTTGTCACACTTGATTCTTTCTGCTTCAAGTTTTGCAATTTCTCAAATAAACTAATCTGATAATCTACAGGCATAAATTTTTTCTTTAATTTATTCACCATCTGATCCCATGATCTTATCTTCTCCTTTCCTTTTCTTTGTCTATTTTTCTTCAAATGTTCCCACCAAAGGGATGCATGTCCTCTCAATTTTGTATAGGAAAATTTCACCTTCTTATCATTAGGGGTACCTTCAAAATCAAAGTATTTCTCCATTTCTATTATCCAATCCAACAATCTATCTGAATCCAACTTACCATTATAGTCCAGTGGATTGAAATGTGGCTTAGTGTTTACTCTGGTTAGGGCTCTTATGAATCTCTCTTCTCCCTGATCAAGGCCAGGTTTCTCTTCTTGCAACTTCTTGTTCTTCTACTTCTTCATCACTTACATCATCAATCAGTCAACCTCTTCTCTGGGCTGTTTCAACCGCTTTTAATCTAGCAACAATTCCTCTCAACATTTCCCTTATAGGAGGGTATGCATTTCCATGCGCTCCATTTCCTCTACCATTTCTTCTTCCCGACATCTTTGCACAAGTCCTCTGCAATTGCAAGTCGGATCCTTAATCCACCACCCTACAAAAAATCTTCAACAAGATTGCACAACTTCTTACGATCTCACAAGGAAAGAATTTTGCTCTGATACCAATTGGTCTAGTCACGGTAAGGAGGGTCCTCAAAGAGAACAATCATAACCATGCAACAAGAGTAACACAACATAAACAACACAATTTATGGAGGAAAATGCAAGTGTAAACACTCATTATCTGAAATATTGATTACATATAGTCGGCCATATTTGGGCTTACAGATTCGTCACACAGGCTTGATCACAACATGCTCAAAATATAGTGCTCATACATGCAAGTGAAATCCTAAAGATCAGACCTAATATACAACATATCCTTCTTAATCATCAATCTTTGTCTCTTCTAATGATTCAATAATAGCTTTATATCATATCCATGAGTCTAGAAACATCCGATCGGCCAAAGATCAGTACAATATCCAATGAAAAAAAATGTAGCCTGTGCAAGAATAGGTCGGCCTCAAATCTGAGATTCATCCACAATAGATGCATATGATGAAGTGTGGACCTAACTGTAAGGTTGGGGAAACTCCATGGAACAAATCTAAACACACCGCGAGGATCCACAAGTCACAAGAAAGGTTCGCGATCAATCCAACTAGTCATTAGGGTTTGAAATTATTTTGGGGCCAGAACCAAAAATTGTCACTTAATTTGAAAGTGATAACTTGTCAGAAAAAATATCCAAATGAGCTAAAAAATTGGAATAAGGCAATTGAGCACATCCATAATGAAATCCCAGGTACATAAGATCTGGTGAGAAAACATGAAGAAACACCAGATCTCCCAACTTGAACAGGAACAGGAAAAAAGTAAGGACAAAACTAAAAGGAAATATTTTTGGTTGATGCAAGATTTCCAAGAACCAAGGATTCTCTTGCATCACATTCTAAACTTGTTCTATCAATATGAAACCTAGTTTTTCACACAATGATGTATTTGATAGTATAGTGATGCCTTTTAAACACATTGCAATGTATTTGAAATACACAGTAACATAATTGACATTAGTTTTCCACATTTGATATCTCTTGTGGCATATTTGAAACCCATAGTAACACCTTTGAAACCTATGGTGATGCTTTTGACTATGTAAATTTTTTCAAGAATACTAATTTTTAGTTTCTAGAAATACTGAATACATAGACTTAGGATCTCAGACCTATATTACAATATACTTGCATCTAGAATTCATTATTCAATAACAAACTAAATTTTCACATCGATTTCATACCATTTATTCTTGTAATTTTATTTTGACAAACAACATCATCATCATCAACAACAAAAACTAACCCATCAACAACCAATATCCTTCATAATCTCATCTAGATCTTCCATATTATCTCTATTTTATCTTCCATCTTATCTCTAGTTTATCTTTTTGCTTGGAATTCAACCTTTTCAAGTAGCTAGTTAGATAAGAATCAATAATTACGAGCGAATTAGTTTAGTGGTCTTGACTACTTGTAATTTTGTGAACTCACCATCATCCTTTTTTCTTAGAATCATTAGCCTAGTACAAGTGAAAACCATCATTAACATTTATTCTAATAAAGATATAGGTTAACTTTGAATTTTAGAGGTTTTTATCTTCCATTAATCAAACAACATCAACATCACTTTTTGTCCAAATCTTCCTAGCATATCTCTCATAGTCCATATTGAAATAACACTCATTCATATCACACCACCAACCTTTACTTACATCCATATTTCATAAGGTCATCAAAATTGTATTCCTATTACAAGGTCACAACACAAGAAACTCATGGAGTCTAATCCTAGTAGTTCAAACATCACCACACCCATGGATATTTTCAAACCAAAGTTTGGAATGCCTCATCATTTATTCAATCCTAATGAATACCAAACTCCACAACCACAACCTCAATATCCACCAATTACCATAGAATGCATCACAAATAGATCTATGGAATATGAGGAATTAAATGAAGAGAAAATTTTAGAAATAAAACAAGATCCCTCATTAGCTAGAGCACTTGATGCCCTCATTTCTTTGGATCCCAACACATACTTTCTTAGAATTTCACAAAATGGTTTTAAGCTACCTTCAAATTACAACATTTCTAAACTTAGGGAACAAGCCCTCACACATGTCATGTCGTCTAATATTCCATCAAATGAGAATGTTCCTATTATTCAAGCTATTAACAAAACTATGCCACAACCTTCAATGCCAAACACACCTAGTCAACCATCTATACCATCTTATGATATGTAATAGATACCATTTTCCAAACAATACATAAATCTGCTTTATCAAAATCCAAATATAACCAATAAAATAATCACATATCTCAAATCCACCAAACACAAAAATTTCCCATGCATCACCACACATAACAAATAAAACAAACACACATATCCCAAATCCACCAATTTCTTCATCTAGACCCCATAACACAAATATTCCTCATACATCACCACAAAAAATAGAAAATTACACCAACAATCCTTTCACAACCCAAGCCACCACATCTTGTGTGCCTCCCAACAAGTATCAAACACGACAATGAGAACATATAATCCTAATCATTCATACCAACCCCCTATTTCACAAATTTCATTACTTACCATTTCAAAACAAACTTCTACATCCAACATACCCAAAATTCCATTTGTGTCCCACATCCTTCACAAAAATTCACATCTAACATACCTACAAACATAAAAATTGCTCAACAACAATTCATTCCATAAAAACAATATCAATCCATTCCATTCAATATCCCTACACAAACATGTCCCTCAAACTCAAAACAATTCATATAGCATACCCCAACAAAAATTCATTCCACAACAACAATTCATTCCACAACAACACTCCATACCACAAAATCAAAACTCCTCATACAATTCATATAACATCCCTCAAAACATCCCCCAAACCAAAATGTGTAATATAATTCTTTATCCATTATGCAACATCAAATGTACACTCCATATAATTAACCACCAAACAATCTAAATGATGGCTTGACATTACAAATTCAAAGATTACACCAAAATATTACCAACATGTAATTAGAAAAAATGAAGAAAACTTACACTCTTGAAGATATTTGTCCTTACCCATTTGATAGAGCAATAGCTATGATACCCTGCCCTCATAACTTTGAAGCGCCTAAATTTGACAAATACAAGGGAAGAGGAGATCCATGAGAACATATATGATAATTTTACACAACATTCCTAGATATTGTCTATAATGACACATATTTAATGTGCCTCTTTCATATAATTTTAGGAGGACAAGCAATAAAACGGTTCTCCCATCTACCACATGACATTAAAACATTCCATGAAATTTCTAAAAAAATTATTGATCACTTCTCTTACAACATAGAACATGAAGTTACCATGACAAATTTATGTAACACACAACAAAAAATGGGAGAGACATTCACTTCATTCCTACAACATTGGAGAAACATGGCTAGAAAATTCAAATGTCCTATTATTGAAAAATAACTCTTGGATATCTTTATTCAAAATATTAACACTGAAATTGGATTTCACTTAACCATACAATGTCCCAACATCTTTGAAGAAATCATAGAAAAAAGGATTGCCAGTGAGAAGGCTCTTATCTCTAAGGAACTTGTTAAAATATATAAGGACAACAAAGATCATACATCAAACTCTAATGAAAAACCTCACCTATGGGCTAAGAAAAATAATGTTATCATTGATGGTGGCATGAATGCAAAGTGTTCATAAAACATACAACTCCCATCAAACAATCAACAAAAAACATAAAAATGTGAACCCTCCAAAGGAACCACCATCACTTAACAACACCACTAGATGAAAGTACACTCCCTTAGCGGATCCAATTGAGACAATATTGAAAAAGTTAATTCAAATCAATCTTATCAAGATTTCAGATCTTAGACAATGTGATGAACCCCAATTTGAACCATCTTGGCATAATGATAATACCATAGGAGAAAGGGTCATAAAACACAAAATTGCATAAAACTGAAGAATCTCATACAATACCTTTTGAATGAACAAGAAAAATGAGAAGGGGGTGAATCAATTATACCTAAAAACTTGAAAAAAACTTACTAACATTCAGATCCACATCAAATAAATTACCCTTGATTTGTTAGAATGATTTAGCATAAAAGAAAATAACATAAATTGAAACACATCAACACCATGCACAAAGGAACACCAGATTTATGTGGAAAACCTAAGATGGTAAAAACCACTGTGAGGATTAACTCACAATATAAAGTAATATCAAAACCAAATAGAATAACACTCACTATCAGAGGGATCACTTCCCAAAAGAAAGAAAGGATCACTACTAAAATAGAAGAGAAGATAGAGAAGAATGTTAAAATAAAAAAATCCATCTCAAAGCAATAGAAAATTCCACCATGACATCACCAACAACTTCATAGTCTTTCTGAAGAATTGTAGACACCTTTTCCTCACTACATTCAGTAATCTAACACATGAACTTATCTATCACTACACTACACAAATTTGCATCCTACATCTCTGCACTTCACATCATACTCATCTATCTTATCATCCCTCAATAAATCAACTCATATTGATATCATATTCAACCTTGAAAACATTCTCCAAGCTTGGATATGCACCTCAACCATAAAAATTCAAATTAGGTCAGCACCAAAACATTCTTGTGGTGGAAAGGAATGAAGGAAGACCAAAACACACCTTAGCTAGCGCCTAAATTCACTCATACATGCCACACCATGCTTCCACAAATATCAAAGCAACTTTTCAAGTAGTTTAAACACCCAAGGTCATTCGAACCTATCTTAACACCATTCAAACTTAAGTACACACTTCCTGAAATCCAAAGATGACTCACAAAAACCACATAACAATTCAATACAATCCAAAATATTCCACAAATGCCCTGAAATCCAAAAATTTCCTTTGTAACAACTTTCAATTGAAGAATGTACACACCCAATACATTCAGACAACTTTTCCATACACTATAACTCAAGAAACTGACTTCCAAAGCACCAAACCATAAGCATATTCATCTGAAGAAATATACATACACCATTAGAACTGTTATAGATTTGCAAGACGTTAAGCCACTATGTAGATAAATGTGGAGCAAGAACATTTCTACCAGACACCTCTACAATATACAACTCATACACTAGTGAACACACCTTCCTCTATGCAATGATCCAACACACCGAATTCCAAATGCAACACCTCTAAACACCTCTAATCAACATATCCAAAATGCACAAGCAGATCTTCAACCTAAAAGAAATGCAAAGTCAAACTAGAACACTATTCTGCAACACAAAATACCACTACAACATATTATTTCCTATTTTTATTCAATTTTATCAAAATCACTTGGAAACCAAGCACTAGAAACATATCACCAACATCTTCAATACTTCCTCATCACCATAAAGCCAACTATAACATAAAAACTCAACCATACATCCATAAACATAAGCTTATCAAATCAACACTAGAGATTGACACTAGTAGCTTACTAATGACAACATAATGTAACTAATCAAAGCATCATCAGAGATAACACCAACTCAATACCAACTGCACATCCTTGCAAAAATCTCCTTCTCATATAGTTGACACCAATGACAACACCAAAGCTTGTTGACATAAATGACAACACCAAATATTGTTGACATCAATGACAACACCAAAGCTTATTGAGATCAATGACAATACCAACTACTCATACTTGTAACAATCTCCCCCTTTGTCATTGATGGAAACACATGATGTGAAAAACCATCAACAAAAAACAAAATAGCTCTGATCCTTAATACTCTAGTCCATACCAACTCATTATCTCTTTCTTTCTCCCCCTTGCACATTACTCTCCTTTAGCTTCTTTCATTATTTTCTTAGTTACACTATTCTCTCCCCCTTTTTCAACTGAACATTTTTTCACATTGATCTCTCCCCCTTTGACATTAATGGAAAAGGAAAAAATATTTGCATCATTCATTCTCCATTTGAAATCAATCATATTATTTACCACTTCTCTACATACTCCCCCTTAGGAGCATACACCAAGCTACATCAATCAAAAACTTTTGCACAATGTCATCAATCACTCATTCTGACTGCAATAATAAATAATGCAACTACCTACTCCCCCTGAGAGGTAGCCCCAACATCAATCTAGACAAAAGAATGAATCTTGAGATCCATTGGACTTATGCATTTCCTTGTGCATCTAGTTCAAAGGAGGGGAAATAACCCCCAACTTCTCTTAGAGATACTCAAAAGTATCCTTAGGAAGAGCCTTAGCAAATATGTTGGTAACTTGTTCCTTTTTAGGCACATATATTCAAGCTTCACTTCATTCTCTACAACCTTCTCTCTCAAAAACTGATATCGGATTGAGATATGCTTTGTCCTTCAATGCATTACCTTATTTTTTGAAATATTGATAGCACTTGTATTATCATAGAAGATATAAATTGGTTCATCATATACCACTATGTTATCTTTTAATGTTTTCCTCATCCATAACACTTGTGTGAAGCAAGATGTTATTGCAATGTATTTTTCCTCTATAGTAGATAAAGACACTGAATCTTATTTCTTACTTAGCCATGATACCAATTTACATCCAAGATAGAATGTAACACCACTTTTACTTATTTTTTCATTTACACAACCAACCCAATTTGCATCTATGTAAGCACTCAAAGTAAATTCAGTATCCTTTGGATACCATAAGCCATGATCTGGAGTGCCCCTCAAGTATTTGAATATCCTCTTCACTACTGCTACATGTGACTCTCTAGGATCTTCTTGAAATCTAGACACAAGATAAACTACATGCATGATATCAAATCTAGTAGCAATTAGATATAGCAATCCTCCAATCATTGATCTATACTTGCTCTAATTAGCCTTAGGATATTCATCATTCTTTCTCAGCTTGAAACCAGTAACCATAAGGGTACATATTAGTATAGAATCTTCCATTCCAAACTTCTTCAACATTTCCTTAACATAATTTGATTTTGAAATGAAAACAACTTTATCTATCTGATTAATTTGTAGCCCAAGGAAGAAATTCATCTCCCCAAACATTGACATCTCAAATTCTTCCTGTATCTCTTCTACAAAATTTTTACACATAACTTCATTTCCTCCAAAAGTTATGTCATCAACATACACAACCACAATCAAGGTTTGATCTTTTTCAACTTTGAAGTAGAGATTGTTATCTGCGGTACCTTTATTAAATCCTTGTTGTAGCAAGTACTTGTTTAAACTTGCATACCAAGTTTTGGGATCTTGCTTCAACCCAAATAATTCCTTCTTCAATCTGCAAACCATATCTATTTTATCTAATAACTAAAATCCTTTTGGTTGTTTTATGTATACTTCTTCCAATTCACTATTTAAGAAAGCGGACTTGACATCCATTTGATAAAATTTGAAATCATTATGTGTTACAAAATCCAAAAACATCTTGATAGCTTTCATTCTTTCCACCAGAGAAAATGTCTTCTCAAAGTCTATTCCTTCTACTTGTGAGTGGCCTTTACACACAAGACTTGCCTTTTTTCTTACCACTTCTACATTCTCATTCGGTTTATTTTTGAATACCCACTTAGTTCCAATTGCATTCTTGTTTTTTGGTCTTGGGACAAGTTCCCAAGTCATATTCTTCTCAATCTACATCAATTCTTCTTCTATAGCCTTGATCCCATACTCATGATTTCATGCTTCAATCACTATTTTGAGTTTAACTTTAGAAAGTAAACATAGATTTATCTATTCTTTAGCATCTTTCCTTTGTGTTAGTACACCTTTGTTCTTATCACCAATGATTTTTTCTTCAGAATGATTCTTTTTTACATACTTAGGAATTTTAGGAATCATTTCTAGAGTTTCTTCCTCTTCAATCTGCACTTCTTTTTCCTTAGCTTTTTCTTCTTCTTTGCAAGTAGACTCATCTGATTCATATCCATCTATTACCACTGAATTCTTTTGTGGGTCTTCATCAACCTTGACACTTGCAATCTCAACAATATTTCTTAGTCTCTTGTTGTAGCACTAGTAAGCTTTTCTTTTAGTAGAATATCCAAGGAAGATACCTTCATCATACCTTGCATCAAACTCTCCTAAGTTTTTTTCAGCCCTTCTAATATAGAATTTTCTTCCAAACACTTTCAAGTATTTGATAGTAGGAATCCTTCCATACCAGAGCTCATAAGGATTATTTGTGTTGTTTTTTTTTGCTTGCACTCTGTTAAGTATATAAAAAATAATATGAATCACTTCTCTCCAATAGACTTATAGTAGATTTTATTCTTTCATCATTGTTCTTGTATTTTCTTGAATAGTCCTATTATTTCTTTCAACCACTCCATTCTACTCAGATGTACTAGGGGAAGATAAATGCCTATTTATTCCATGATTCTCACAAAAGATAATGCAATCATTGGAGGTGAACTCTCCGACTCTATTAGATCTCAAACATTTTATTTTCATATCCATTTCATTCTCAACCATAACTTTGAGTGTTTTAAACTTATCTAGTGCTTCTGATTTTTCTTTAAGAAAAGTAACCCATGTCATTGTAGAATAATCATCAATCAGTAGCATGAAATACCTATCACCTTGAAGAATTCTTACTCTGGTAGGACCATAAATATCTATATGCACCAATTAAAATAGTATGGTAGAAGACTTTTCTTTGACTTTGGAGATTCTTCTTGCTTGCTTTCCAATTTGACATTCCTTACATACAACATTGATAGGCTTTGTAATCTTTGGTAGATCTCTCACAAATTGAATTGAACTTATTCTCAATAGGCTATCAAAATTTATGTGACACATTCTTCCATTGCATAGCCAACTCTTATTAATTAGAGTCATGAAACAATAACCATCAACACCTTTGAGTTGATAGACATTTCAATTTGTCCTTCTTCCAATAGCAATCACAATTTTGGACCCTTTTTTATCTCACAACCATCATCCTGAAACATAAGATTTTATCCCTTGCTACACATTTTTCCAACACTTAGAAGGTTATGTATTAAACCCTTAACATAAAGAACATCATCAATTTTATGCTTTCCATCAAAACTAATTGAACCTTTTCCATATATCTTATCAAATGTATCATCACCAAACCTAACAAGTCTTCATATTCTTCAAGTTTAACAAAATTACTCTTATCACTAGTCATATGATTAGAGAATCCATTTCCAATGATCCAATATTTCTTCTCCTATATAGCATGAAAATTAGACACCAAAGTGCCTTCAGACTTAGCACCTACTTTCAAAGCATTTTCCTTCACACATCTCTCAAAGTTAGCAGAATTAGTTTCATCTTCTAAAGCCATAGACAAGCATTCACTATCCTCATCATCTCCATAATCAAATTCATCATCATGTATACTTGAATCTTCTTTAACATAGTAAATTTTATTAATCATCTTACATTTTTTCTCCCTATTTTTAAATTTAAAGCTTTGTTTGGATATCTAGAAGCATAATGACATATCTTTCAAAAAATAAAAAAATTGAAAGGAAATTTACCATTGTGATTCCCAGTACCCTTTTTCATTATTCTCACAAAGTTAGCTTCCACATCATCAAGATCCTTTTGATCTAATTCCACAGTCTTCTCTAATTTTCCAACCTTAAAATTAGTCTCAACTTTTGTACAACTTGTACCAAATTCTCTCATTTCAAAAGTAGTTAAACAACCATACATCTGATCTCTGGTATATTAATTTAAATTTTTAATTCTTCAATATCAAAAACTTTATGGCTATAAGCTTTAGGAAGGGTTCTAAGTACCTTCTTTACCACTTCTTCTTCTTTCAATTCTCCACCAAGACCTCTGATTTCATTGACAAATTCATCCACCTTCTACAAGTATCTTGTGATTTTTCATCTTTAGACATTCATAGTGTCTCAAGCATGATCTTCATATTCTACATCTTATCTTGCTTGACCTTATCATCTCCTTCATAAATGATTTCTAATTTTACCCAAATTTCTTTAGTAATTTTCAAATTTATAACTTTTATCAATTTAGAATTAGCAAGACCACTTGAGAGAGCATACCTTTCTTTACCATTGTTTTCATAGGCATTGATCTCATTAGTTGTACTCAAACCATTTGTAGGAATATTATATCCAATCTCAATAGACTTCTAGATTTCAAATCCAAAAAACTCCAAGTAATCTTCCATCCTTGTCTTCCAGAATGCATAGTTTGATCCATTAAATAGGTTAACATATTTATTATGTACCATCCTAGATCTACTTCAAGATGTTAAGCTTTCTTCCAAGGAACCTTGCTTCAATACCAATTGTTGAATGCACAGGACAACTGAGAGGGGGTGAATCAGTTGTACCTTAAAACTTAAAAAACCCTCACAAATATTCAAATCCACATCAAATCAATTACCCTTAATTTGTTAGAATGATTTAGCATAAAATCAAATAACAAAAATTGAAACACATCAACACCATGCATAAAGGAACACCATATTTACATAGAAAAACCAAGATGGGAAAAACCGCGATGAGGATTAACTCCCAATATAAAGTAATATCAACACTGAATACATAGGGCTCACTGTCAGAGGGATCACTATCCAAAAGAAAGAAAGGCTCACTACCAAAATAGAAGAGAAGATAGAGAAGAATTTTACAATGAGAAATCCATCTCAAAGCAAAAAAAATTCCACCATGGCATCACCAACACCTTCACACTATTTTTAAAGAATTGTAGACACATTATGCTCACTACATTCAATAATCTATCACATGATATGTCACACTACACTACACAAATTTGAACCCTACAATTCTGAACTTTACATCATTTGCATCATACTCATCTATCGTATCATCCCTTAATAACTCAACTCATAATTTATATCATATCCAACCTTGAAAACATTCTCTAAGGTTAGCTATGCACCTCAACCATGGAAATTTTAAAATTAGGTCACCACCAAAATATTTTCATGTTGGAAAGGAATGAAAGAAGACCACAACACACCTTAGCTAGGACCTAAATCCACTCATACATTTCATGTCATGCTTCCACAAACATCAAAGAAACTTCACAAGTAATGTAAACACCCAAGGTCGGTTGAACCTATGTTAACACCATTAACACTTAAGTACACACTTCTTCAAATCCAAAGATTACTTGTGAACACCACATAACATTTGAATATAATATAGAATATTCCATAAACACCTTGAAATAAAACAAGTGCCTTTACAAAAACCTTTAGTTGAAGAATGTACACACCCAATACATTTAGACAACTCTGCCATACACTATAACTCAAGAAACTAACTTCTAAAGCACCAAACCATGAGAAAATTCATATAAAGAAAGATACACACACTATCAACACTCTTGTAGATTCATAATACGTAAAGCCACTTTGTAGAAAAATGTGGAGCAAGAAAATTTATCTCAAACACCTCTACAATATACAATTCACACATTGGTGAACACACCTTCCTCTGTGCAATGATCTAGCACACCAAATTATGAATGCAACACCTCTAAACACCTCTAATAAACACATCCAATATACACAATAATATATTCAACCTAGAAGAAATGTGGAGTCAAACCAGAACACTATTCGAGAACACAAAATACCACTGCAACACATTGTTTCCTCTTTTTATTCAATTTTCTCAAAAGAGCTTAGAAACCAAGCACCAAAAACATATCACCAAAATCTTCAATACTTCCTCATCACCACCAAGACAACTGAAACATAACATCTCAATCGTACATCCATAAATAGAAGCTTATCAAAGCAACACTAAAGGTTAACACCAATAGCTTACTAATTACAACATAATCTAACTAATCAAAGCATCATCAAAGACAACACCAACTCAATACCAACTACACGTCTTGTGACAAACTCCTTTTCATACAGTTGACACCAATGAAAAACCAAATCTTGTTGGTATCAATGACAACACCAACAACTCATACTTGCAAAAATACCTCATTGATTGGAAGGTGATGTCACCATTGAATATCATCATGATAATCCACAAAAAATAATCATATCAACAATATCCATAGCTCACCTAGTGATAAATTAGGCATATATCAAGATACTTTTCCCAAGCATGATCAAAATGATCCATCTATGTCTAGAAATGGTTCATCCCAAAATAATTACATTTATAATATTCATGGCCATGATATATTTTCCCCATTTTATTCCATAATAGGTCATCTTACATAATATTTCCCACAAGAGACCTCCATCTCTCTTTCCAGTCCTTCGTCCCCTAAACCTTTGCAACATCAATCCACACCATCCCCATCAAATAACTCATCCAATCATGACATCTTTAAAGATTTTCTCCAAGAGCTATCCATGATAGATAATCCAAGCTAATCTACAAATTGATACAATTCCAATCTATGATCAATAAAATCCTAGACAAAATACTATCATTCCCTCCATCACCTATCATGCCTACTCTAGATATTCCTATTCAAAATACATTACCACCATGCCAACATATTTAGGCTATCCAAGAGTCCCTTATTCATATCCCATTATTAAAACTAGATCTATGTCAAGAACACAATCCAAAGCATAAATAAGGAAGCCCTAAAATGAATCAAGATCAAGTTACCTAAATCCTCCAATATCATCCTCCCATTGATCAAGATTATATCTCTATATAATTCCATAATGGCCTTATCATACCTTTCCATTCCATTCATGGACCCACCCATTTAAATTCTACAAATTATCCCAAAACTAAAGTTGGTCCCATCCATATTTCAATAACCTCCACTTCTATAAATGAGAAACTTTATTCTATTAGACACATAGATGATATCCCCCTTGTTCATCCAATTAAATTCTTTCTCTATAAACATATTTGAAAATGATGAAGTTATAACTTAGTTCATGGGACTTGATGATGATATTCTATTAAATAACCATAAAGAGGATTTTTATATCAACTTTGAGGAAACAACATATTTGAAGAAAAAAAGTCCCTTACTCCACAAACTCATGTCAAAGATATTGATCAACAAGATATTATGAATCCAATCAACTTCCCACAAAATGATGAAAAAAAAAGCATAAAGACAAAGAAAGCACCATTACACTATCAGCTTTGATCACTCACTTTTATCAAAGCAAGATTTATTGATGAGAAGATAACCACCATTGATGATTCCCAAAAAAAAAAAGAAGATTTAGCATCTTATTTCTAACACAACACATACCCTATTGAAAACATAATTTCTCAACAGATGCAATATCAAGGAAATAGATTAGGCCTATATGAACAAGGTATTCTAGGGTTGGTATAATTTTTTATAATACAAAATATCAAGGTCTTGGTTATCCATTGATCAATAAATCTAATGATGTTAGTGGTGCCTCCATGATACTGGGGAAACTTTATCTAATACAAAAATCAAAATAGGGGCCATGAATAGTCCTTATAATAAGGTTGTTTCCAACACTCCACCCATCCACATTATAAACCATTATTACCAAATCCTTCAACCCACTAATTGAGACCAAAGGAAGAAAAATCTTTATGTAAAAAAAAAATCAAAGTCATGTTTTTGAAGCTAATAAATCCAAAAGTCAAAGTGGACACACAAGTTGAAATGGATCCCAAAGAAAATTAGATCATGTAGAAATACAATCCAAATCCAAATCTAATAGTCAATGAAACTATGAAACTACATCAAAAATTCCTTCCATCTATCACAAGTTCCCACCTATTTCAAATAAGTCTTCAATACCAACATGCAAAGTGTATAAAATTTTGGTCCCAAACAAACTCAAAATATCACATCCACATTCCATCATCCACCATCCCAAGTTTGAAAAATAAAAAAATCCTACATCCAAACAACCAAATAATTCACACACATCTCACATCCCCCATCAACATATAAAATCTCATCTAAAATCCAAAAATCCCAAATCCCACATTCATTGTGTCCTGACAACAACATTTTATCATAAGAGCTCTAATGGAACTCTATCATGATGTGTGTATTTAGCTAAAGCAAACCCTAGTATCAACAAGGATCACAATAAAATCTTTCGGATATACACAATTGCCCTTATCTTGGCAAAGAAACTGCTCAATATAGGACATTATTGGCACATTATGACAACAACATCTACATCAACACCACCATATGGCCCCACATAGTTGATGATCATTCAAAAATAAAAAATAAAAAAATAGAAAAAAGTAAAGATAAAAATTATCTTTTGGTGAGAACCACTTTGGTGACACCTTAGGAAAGTACCATGGCGAAAACTTGGAAAACAAGCATCATGTGTAGAAAAAAATAAATAAATCAATAAATTAAAAAAGTAAAGAAAAAAAATTCCTCTAGTGAAAACCATTCTTATGGCTCTTTGGGCAAGTACCATGATGAAAACTCATTTGCAAGGCATCATGTGTAAAATTTATTATCTATGTGTACCATTTTAGTTGGGAGTATCTTATCTCATACATCATGTTATTGTATCCTAACACCACTATCCATCCAATCTATTATATTTTTTATCCATTTTCATTATCCACCTTGATCTCAACAAAGACTAAAGGCATATACTTGAAAATATTCTTTTGGAAAATCTTGACATGGTCATTTCCTTTGACCATATACTATCCCATGACATACCATCACCTACATAGCACTATCCAAATAGTTATCCTAGGTAAAAAGAATATCCTATTAAGAGATAGCCCTTGGAAGTAAAATACCTTATCCTAGATCTATTTACATGATGCCTACCCTCACCATCCTTCACATATCCATTGCCATCACACTAGTCCACTCATCCACTCATAATGTTTCATACATTGTTAGACACTAGGCATAGGTGCTTATATCTTGATTTGAATAAAACTTGATATATGCCCTCTAATTCACTTAGTGATCTAGACACATTTTGAAAATCCAAAGAAAATAGATATACCAAAAAACTAAAAACATTTAGATATTAGAAAATCCAAAGACATCCATATATTGCAAAACCCAAAAACATTTAGATATTCCAAAACCCAAAAATAATAGATATTCCAAAAATAAAATAAAATAAGCCTCAAATATTCCAAAAATCTAAAAAATAATAGATATTTTAAAAATCCAAAAACATTGGATATCCCAATTTTTTTGAAAACAACCTCAAATACTCTAACAAAAATCTTTAAAAAATAGATATTTCAAAAATTCAACAAAAACAAATCAACGTAACTTTCTCATCAACAACAAAATTATCACCCATGATAAACCTATCACCACACTCACCTTTGAAAAATTGAGCAAAATAAAATATGGAAATCATCAAAACTTAAAACATTCATGAAAAATTGCAAGCATTTATCATTGTAAAAAAAAACCCATTACCTACATACCAATTGCCTAAAAAATTTAATTCAACATCCAAAATCACTTATTTAATGGATATATCATTCCTACAATAGGAAAAATCACATATAATAATTACAATCTCTTTGGCAAGAGATATGATGGATTTGATATGTTTTTTCAGTCAAACTTTTCTTTTGATTTATCTTTTGTCTCTTTCCACCGCTTGCTCGAAGCCACCTCAATCTTCAATATCTTGGTGTTTCTAAAGGATCACGAAATGGGGAATAATCATTGCTTTCATCTACTATGTTTGTGGGAAATTATTTTAATACTACCATAGTGAATACTTGCCTTGTGTTTGTTAATGTAGCTTCAACCATAACAAACAACCATTCCATATCAAGTTCTTCATAACTTTTATACATAGACCTATCTTGCTTTGTGATTTATTCTCTCACACATACAAATAAGGTTTATTTCTAGTATGATCAAAGGATTATCCTTTTATTTATAGAGTCAAATTCCATGTAATAAGTATGACGCCACCCTAGTTCTTCATACCTCTATGCATAGTGTCTACTCATTATATCAAAATAAGGATTTCTCTTTACATTTTTTAACTTAACCAAAAGAAAAAGAAAAATCACTTTTCCATCCCATTCTCACTTGCCCATCCCATATCCCTCATCCACCCCATTATATAAAATTGATTATCTATATGTACCATTTCAATTGGGAGCATCTTATCTCTTACATCCTGTTGTTTTATCTTAACACCACTATCCATCCAATCCATTCCATTTTTGTCCATTTTCATTATCCACCTTGATCTTGACAAAGACTAAAGGTATATACTTCAAAATATTCTTTTGGAAAAATATTGACATGGTCATTTCCTTTGACCATATACTATCCCATAACATACCATTGCCTACATAACACTATCCAAATAGTTAGCCTGGGAAAAACACGTTATCCTATTATGAGATAGTCCTTGGAAGTAAAATCCCTTATCCTAGATCTATTTGCATGATGCCTATCCTCCCCATCTTTCACATATCCATTTCCATCACACTAGTACATTCATCCACTCATAATGTTTCATAGATTTTTAGACACTAGGCATAGGTGCTTATATCCTACTTTGAATAAAACTTGGTATATGCATTCTAGTACACTTAGTGATCTGGACACCTTTTAAAAATCCAAAAAAATAGATATTTCAAAAATATAAAAACTTTTAGATATTATAAAATGAAAATACATCCAAATATTGTAAAACCCAAAAATATTTAGATATTCCAAAAATCCAAAAAAAAGATATTTTGAAAATCCAAAAATATTGGATATCCCAATTTTTTTGAAAACAACATCAAATACCCTAACAAAAATCCAAAAAATAGATATTTCAAAAACTCAACAAAAAAAAATCAACATAACTCACTCATCCACAATAAAATCATCACCCATAAGAAACCTATCATCACACTCACCTTTGACAAATTAAACAAAATAAAATATGGCAATCATCGAAACCTAGAACATTCATGAAAAATTGCAAGCATTGATCATTGTCGAAACAAACCAACTACCTAGCATACCAAATTCCTAAAAAAATTAACTCAACATCTAGAATCATTACCTTAATGGATATACCATTCCTACAATAGGAAAAATTACATATAACAATTACAATCTCGGCAAGAGATATGATGGCTTTGATATGTTTTGTCAGTCAATATTTTCTTTTGATTTATCTTTTGTCTCTTTCCATCACTTGCTTGAAGCCACCTCAATCTTCAATATATTGGTGTTTCTAAAGGAGCATGGAATGGGGCATAAGAATTTCTTTCATCTGTTGTGTTTGTGGAACATTCTTGTAATACTACTAGAGTGAATACTTGCCTTGTGTGTGTTAATGTAGTTTCAAGCATTCTAAACAAACGACCATTGCATATCAGGTTCTTCATACCTTTTGTTCATAGACCTATCTTTGTCTCCACTTTATTGTCTCACACATACAAACAAGGTTTTTGTATGTCTGGTATGAACAAGGATAATCCTTTTATTTGCATATTCAAATTCCATGTAATAAATACAACGCCACCTTGGTTCTTCATACCTTTGTGTATAGTATATACTCACTATATCAAAATAAGGATTTCTCTTTACATTTTTAACATAAGAAAAAGCAAAAGAAAAATAACTTTTCCATCCCATTATCACTTTTCCATCCCATATCCCTCATCCAACCCATTATATTCTTATAGACTTCACTATTTAATATTTTATCAATAAATTTCATTCATTCTTCATTATCCAACATTATATCCCATTTATTCTTCCATACTAACTCATCTTCATCTCAAAAATCCATTTTATTCATTTCATATACCATTATCCCATTTTTATCATATCCTACCTTTCCCAATCCATTGCTTCATCAACCTAAACCATTTTTTCCTCCTCATCTTCACTAAAGCTATCTCGTTTACCCGTTGTGAGCCCAACCCAAAAATTATTCTTTTCATTTGATCTCTTGAGGGGGAAACCTACCATCCAACCATCATCCCTTTGTCTACTAGGGCACAATGGGGCATCTTACCACAAAAAATTTCCATATCAACATTTCTTTGAAAAAATGTAATAGGGTACATTGTCTCAAAGAGGGGAAAAATGTAGACACCTAAAAATATCTAATGCATTCCTTTAAATTCATCATTTCTCATCATCGTCACTCATCACCCCTTTCATCACTATTATTAAATAATTTTTAATTATTTGATTAAACTAAACCATTTCCCACTCTAATAAATAATTTTTAATTATTTCATCATTTTCATTCATTTTTTATGATGTTTTGAAGTGCGGCGGCTAAGTTTAATGCCAATCATGGTAAAAATCATCTAAGTTGATGGTTGCATGAATGATGGCACAAAGGAGGAATGGACACTCCATTAATTTTAATGTTGCACGAAAGTGGATGGCAACGCTAAGGCAAGCATGGACGACAAACTTTAATGCAGATTTTATCGATAGGAAGAAAAGGGGAGAAAAAACGCATGGAATGGGGGGGAAAAAAATCCTAGATCATGGATGCTGGGAAAGGAAGAAAACAAATAAAACTAGCAAAGATATAGCAGTTTGAATGATCAAGTTGATTCCTCATGGTGAAGGCATGAAGGTTGAAGGAGAGTAAGCTCCAATTTGGAAGAATTGCAGACTGTTGAAGTCAAGAATGCCCATATGATGGCATATGTAGTTATATAATGTCATTTTGTTTGTAGTAATAAAAGAAGGATTTGCTTCTCTCCCACATTCTTGTCATAATGTGAGTTTGAGTTTTGAAAGGGGAGTACCCTGCATTAGTGGTATCAAAGCAAGTTGATCTTGAGTGTGTAAAAGACCACCAAAGAGAGGAAATTGCACTAGGATTGTGTTGTGGGTGTTGAAAAGAGAAATGGATGGGAGAGGAGCACATCATGGTGGAAGTAGAGGAAGAGGAGATAATTTTGTAAGTGATGATGATTTTAGAGCCTTGAGAAGGTAGGTTGAAAAACTACAAAATTAGATAAGGAGAGTATTTTCAAGAATGAGAGACCTAGGAAGTGATGGAGATGAAAGCACGAAGAATGCTAGTTTGGATACTAAACATAGAGAAGAAATTATAGTGGTTGCAAGGCATCCATTGTTGAGAGTCTTAAAAAAATGGGAAAAAAACCAAGCATTGATGTTCCTACCTTTAATGGAAGTTTGAATCTAGAAGAACTGATAGACTGGATAAATGATATGGAAGATTATTTTTAATTTGAGGAAGTTAGAGACCCATACCAAGTTATATTTTCCAAGACAAAATTGAAGGGACATGCTTCAATCTGGTGGAGAGAAATTCAGTTGGAAAGATGAAGAAAAGGAAAAGAGAAAATTATAAGATGGGATAAAATGGTAGAAAAAATGAAAATGCAATTTATTCTAGTAGAATATGAGTTGGAATTACTTAAAAAGATGCAAATATTGAAGCAAGGAAGCAAGACAGTAAAGGAGTACACATAAGAGTTTCAAAAATTAATAATTAGAACTAGACATTCTGAGGAAACCAAGGAGAAGGTTGCAAGATACCTTAATGGTTTGAGGTCAAGTATACAAGAGGTGATGACACTGGTTAGAGTTGTGACAATGGAATATTCTTATAAAATAGAATTGAAGATAGAAGAAATGATTAACGAGAGGTTTGAGAATTAAAAAATGGAAAGGATAGAGCTTATGTGCAGCAAAAATAGGAGGAACGACATTTTAGAGATATTAAGGACAACAAGGATGAAAGATGTGAAATCTCAAGAAAGTCCCATGATCAAAATTTTAGAGGAAGAGGAAGATTGTGTAGAGGAGTTGAAAGAGGAAATTACAAAATAACTTGCTTTAGATGTGGGGAAGAGGGTCACAGAGCATATGATTATCCTCATGAAGAGGAAAGACCAAGAAGAAGAACTAAAACTTAGAATAGAGAAGAAAACATAAATGAAGAAGATGCACATTCAACACATTCCGAAGAAGTGGAAGATGGTGAAGCCTTGATGACAAGAAGAGTTTTGATGAATGAAAACATTAAACCTATTCAGAGGAGGAGATTGTTTCATAGAAGATGCAAATGAAAAGGTAAATTTAATAATGTCATTATTAATGGTGGTAGTACTAATAATCTTGTTTCTAAAAAGATGGTTGAGAAGTTGCAGTTGGAGAGAAAGAAGCACCTGCATCCGTACAAGATCTCATGCTTGCAGAATGGTGACAAAGTGTTGGTAAATGAACAATGTGTGGAAAGATTTAAGATTGGAAGTTATTATGATGAAGTATTGTGTGATGTTATGAAAATGGATGTTTGTCATTTGTTGTTGGGTAGATTGTGGCAGTTTGACAATAAAGTAGTGCATGATGGATGTTTGAACACTTATAGTTTGAAGAAGGATGGAGTTCATCATAAGTTGAATCCATTGGATGAGAGAGGAGACAAGGTATGTGCAAGGTCAAAATTTTTTTGGTTAATGATTTGAAAAAGTTAGAGAAAAAGTATGAAGGTGAGGAGGAGGATTTTTTAATGCAATTGGAGGAAATCAAAAGAGAGTGGAGTGAGAAAATTTCAGCTAATGCAAAGGTTGTAGCCAAATGTAATGAGATAATTTCAGATTTTTATGATTTTTATGATGAGAATGAGGATTTCGTTGCACCTATATTTGTGTTGGAGATAAGTGAGAGTGATGAGAAATATGTGAATGTGAAGTTGGAGACTAGTGATGATTCCTTATTTGAGAATGATGAAGGTGAAGATTCCCTGATAGAATAACTTGATTACTTGCTGTAGAAGGTGGATGATGAGTCACAAGATTATTATTCTAGCATTGTTTGGGTGTAGAAAATAATTTTGTAGTAGTAGAGTGTCTTTCTAAAGGCACCAATAAAGTGAAAAGTTTCATTGAAGATAAGGTAGAAGAAGAAGAAGAAGGCATAGTAGCAAGAAAGGTAATACAAGCCACATGTTGTGTTGAAGAAGAAGGTATGAATACTATTGATTTTTTTCATTTTGATAAAGTACATTGGTGGGAGGTAGAGTTTGATAATTTGTATTTCATGGGGATGAGAAAAGGAGGGAGGATGAAAGGGAATACTAATGTGAAGGTGTAGGATGAGAGGAAAAAAAAAATTCCACTGAACAAGGGGTAGAGGTAGATCTAAGATAGACAAAAAGTATACAAATTTTTATGAGTTCCACTCATGAAACATTTCTTTTCTACCCTAGGTGTCTGATGCAGGAGCATCCAATGTGTAAGGGAAATCTTGAATCAACCAAAAATAAAAGTGTGTTTCTTTTCAACAAGGGATAATTGGCTAAGGTTTGTTGAACATGAGAATGGAGTTATGTCTAATTTTTTGAGGATGTGAAAGGTTTGAGTTTTGAGCCTTGCGCTTACAGCTTATCGATTACCAAAGACGAAGGAGTTAGTATTTTTTCCTTTAAGTCTGATTAGGTTTCAAACTTCAAGTTTTTTTCTTACCTGTTACTAAAGAGGATCGAACTTCAGGCTTCGGAGTTGTGACATGCATTGATTGAAGTGGTGTAAAGGGTATGGGGATACCCCAAACCCCAACACCTGAAAGGGAAGAATTAGAAGGTTTCACAAGGTGGGGATGAGGCTTACGCCCTACATGAAGACATAATCAGGATGATGGACAAGCGAACTCCGCCCTCCGATAAACGAATGTAAAGTAATGTCTTTGGGTTTCATCATTTAGTCTAGCTCCTCTATGCACTTTGTGAAAGCGATATGATGGATTAGATACTCTCGAATCTCAATGGTAAGGCTGAATGAAACTGAAAATGGAGGGAAATATTTCTAGAATAAGAGTTGACTTAGTTGACCAACACAGATTGATGTTGTGAAACATGGCACAAAATAATAAGTGGGTTCACATCGTTATTTTGAACCACAAGGGATTTAGGATTTTAATTGAATAATGATGTTTTGAAGTGTGGTGGCTAAGTTTTAATTCTAGTTATGGTGTGAATCTTCTGAGTTGATGGTTGCATGAATGATGGTGTAGAGGAATGACCACTCTAGTAACATTAATGCTACAAGGAAGTGGATGACATTGGTAAGGAAAGCATGGACGAAAAAATTTAATGCAAATTATGTCGACATGAAGAAAAGGGGAGAAAAATTGCATGGAATTTGGGGGGGGGGTAAAAAACCCTAGGTTGCGGATGTTGAGAAAGGAAGAAAACACATTAAACCAATAGAGATATAGTAGGTTGGAGGATTAAGCTGATTCCTCATGGTGAAGAAATGAAGGTTGAAGGAGAGTTAGCTCCAATTTGGGAGAATTGCAAACTATTGAAGTCAAGAGGGCTCATAAAATGGCATATGTAGTTATGTAATGTCATTTTGTTTGTAGTAATAAAAAAAGGCTTTTCTTCTCTCTTGAATTCTCGTTTAGTGTTTCTCGTCATAGTGTGAGTTTGAGTTTTGAAAGGGGAGTACCCTGCATTATACATTCCTCTAGAAATAAATAAATTGTTATTTTATTTATTTCTTAATAATATCAAATCCTATGGGATGGCGGGCCTAGCTTGATTAGCTAAAGAATCCTATTGCAAGCAAGAGGTCACAAGGTCTAGTCTCCCCACAAACCCGTGGTGTTAGAGGGCGTGTTGCACCAGTGCCACCGGTCACATGATTTTTTTTTACTAGGTGCATTGTAGTTTATAAGGGGATGGATACCCAAATGATTCATGCAGTTTTTAAAATAATAATAATAATATCAAATTATATCTTTATTCTTCAAATCCTAAATTTAGAGACCAAAGTTAAACTTAGTGATCATTACTAAAATTAGTGAGTTAATTGAACTTCAACCCTAGTTCACATTCACTCACTCCACTTCATCTCTCCATGTAGCCTTATGCATGTTTCTCAATTCTCTCATCAATCCTCATCCATTGATCTCATTTTAACATCTCACATCGTTGATCCAATAGCCTGAAAGCTATAAATAATCCATCTTTTGATCATTCAATCTCTTCGCGAATCAACAACCAAACTATAAATTTTCATCACACTTTTTCTTAACAAGGTTATGCTAAGGTTTTATGAGCAATACACACATCATTATAAGAGCATAATTTTATACATTATAATGAAGGATAGGAAATTTTTAGTGGAGGTAAAGTAGATTAGATTATATTGATTTATGTTATTATTTTATTTTATTTTGATGTGCACATGCTCTATTGAGATTAGGTAATTTTGATCATTTGAATTGGTTTTATTGAATATTACAATAAATTTTCTATTATTTAAATTAAATTGATCAGAATCACTTTTTACCTATTCAGAGTTGTAGTTTCAAGGAGATATTGAATGGTTATATGATGGGTGTTTTATAGCTTTCTATGATATAAGATCAATAGTATAGGATGTGAGATGAGATCGACGGATGAAGATTGATGAGAGATCATGAGGAACGTGCATGCACCTACATGAATAGATGAAATGGAGTGAATGAGAGTGAACTGAGGTTGATTTTTAATTAACTCACTAAATTTAGCTTTGGTCACTATATTTAGGATTAGAAGAATAATGATAAAATTTTGTATAATTAGCAAATAAATAAAATAGTAATTTTGTCTATTTTTAGAGGAATGTGCAGACTAAATAAATAAAATAGTAATTTTGTCTATTTTTAGAGGAATGTGCAGACTAAATAAATAAAATAATTAATTTAATTTTGAAGGAATAAATTTAGCTAATTATAGGATTGGAAGAATAATGCAAAATTTAATTAAATAATTAAATAATTATTAATTATGGAGATGAAAGAATGATTAGAAATTGGTTAAATAATTAAAAATTATCTAATTAAAGTGGATGAGAAAAATTAGAAAATTAATAAATAATTAAAAATATTTTAATTAAAGTGGTTGGAGGGGAAATTATTAAATTAATTAAATGATTAAAATTTATTTCATTAAGGTTAATGAGTGCAAATGGTGAAATAATTAAATAATTCAAATTTATTTTATTAATGGAGGGAAAGTGTTAAATTAATCAAATTTAAAATTATTTAATTAATAGCAATGGAATGGTTAGTGATGATGATGGGAAATGATGAATTTAGAAGAATGAGTTAGACATTTTAGGTGTTTACATTTTTCATCTTTGAGACAATGGGCCTTGTTGTGTTGTTTAAAAGACATGTTTCTAGTATGAAAAATTTAGGTGATAATGTGCCCTAGTGTGCCCCAACAAACCAAGGGATGAAGGTTGGATGGTAGGTTTCCCCCTCAAGAGATCGGTTGAGAAATTTTAATTTTGTGTCAAGGCCATGACAAGTAGACAAGATAGGTTTAGTGAAGAAATAAATGAAAATATGGATCAAGTTAGCTAAAGAATGGGTTTGTTAAAGTTAGATTATGGTGAAAATGGAATGAGGTTGGGTGGAATGGGGGGAATCTAGGGTTTGGTTGCATATATATGGGCCTTGGGAGGTCATTTTCAACACATTTTCATAGTCCTAGTTTTACATATTGAGAGCCCTTTGAGAGTTTAGAGTGTGAAGTTGTAGAGATGGTTGTGATTCCTAGAGTGGTGATCTGAGAAGAGAGAGTTTGACCGCACCAAAGGCCCACCGAAGCACCCCATGTAGTACATATCTAGTCAATTTCTTGGGCATCAATTGAAGTGCATTTATTACTAGCTTTAAGGTAGGAAATACAATGCATTAAATTGCATAATGGTGCATTTGAAACCCATTATACCACATATGACATATGAAATAGCACAATTAATACTAGCAAGTCACTTTTGCAAAAGTGGGTCACATTTGATTTTATGGTTCACATTTGATGTCAAAGATACACATATAAAAACCAAGTTGCATATGGTTTGGTAAAAGGAAAATTAAAATACAAGGTCGCATATGACTCTGAAATGGTGCATTTGATTATAGAACTAGGGGACTTAGGTTTTTCTTAATTTTTGATAGATTGACATTGTGTGTGCTATGTTTAGAGGATTTATTAGAAACTATTATGTCAAAGGAGCGAAATCCTCCAATGTTGCAATGTATTGAGATACTTAGTGATTTGGATCAAGCTTTCTAGGATTACTTGCACTATAACACATTACATGCATGCTAGAGATCAAGGTGCATAGGGCGTTGATGACAACCCTCGTGGAGAGATGGAATAGTGCAAGGTTGGCATTCGGTTTACCTACTAGAGAGGCTACCATCACCTTAGAGGATGTATGAAGTATCTTAAAGATCCTCACTCATGGTGCCTGAGTGATCTATGATAGAGAAATTGGTGAGGAGGCATTGGAGAGGGTCTTCTTTGATGATGATCTTAGCATCGAGGATGGTGAGATGGATTTGAGGAGAGCAATAGGAAGATTTGATGATCTCCCATTGGTGATATGTGAATTTATTAGTGGTGTTCTTGTACTTAATCAATGATCTCAAGGTTTTTTTATTGCTTGGGGACATGTCTTAGAGAGGATGCTTTCAGATGGTGTTGTATTTGAATGGGTTTCATGTGTTCTAGCTCATCTATATCTGATATGCACCGAGTGGTATATAAACACAGTTCTAGTTTATCTTGTTGAGTGACATTACTCCATGTTTGGGCATGGGAATATATCACAGCGAATTTTCCTCTAGGTTATGGACCATGATGGAGAGGCTATCCTTATGTTTATGAATATGAGGATATTTTGACATATCATCATTTGGATGATTTATATTATTGGAGATGTATCAATGATATATGGATTAATTATTTTAGAGACTATGGATCCTATGTAAGGCTTGGAATAATGATGTGAGGCACTTGGTTTATTACAGACAACCTAGATGGCTTATTAGATAGACTCCTCATATCATTGAGATATTTTCTTGAGCAATTCAAGTGTCAATTTGGAGAGGTACAAGGTACATCAATAGAATTATCTATGTTTTCTCACACACAATGAGAGATTGGTGACTAGGATATGATAGTCCTAGAGACAATAGTGAGTGATTTTGAGTCATCGGCACTCATTCAATTAATATAGACATCAACAGTAGGGATACAAGTATATCCCTAGATTATGATCTTTGGTGGGCAGCCTTCTAGCCTATCATATTGACACATCCATATAGTTGGGAAATTAGGGGAGCAAGGCACAACATAGAGCTAGCCAAGGCTTGTAGACTAAGGTAGTAGGTAGAGGGAGGAGATGGAGGATGGGGTGGTGGAATGTTGGTGGTGGTAGTGGATAGGGACCAGTTACAAGAGAGGTAGGTGGTGATGATAAATGGGGATGAGAGTATGTGATGGTGGAGAGCTAGGGAGGAGGAGACTATGGGGATGAGAGTGAGACTAGACTTGGAGGGAGATGGATGGTTATTATATGGAGAGGGACAAAATCTATTCAAATTACGTATAGGAACTCTGAGAGAGAGATGCTGAGATAACTCAACACCGGTAGGAAAAGACCCAACGAGACCTCAAGATAGCTTGGTGATAGCAGGTAGAGTCATAGTTATCATAGGCGATAGTTGAGAGAGATGAAAAGATGGAGAGATGATAGTAGATGGAGTGTGTAGTTGGAGAGTTAGGTGGAAGATAATTTCCCATGATATAGTCTATGCGAGGAGTGATGAGACTCAGTCAAGAGGCCACTTACTGTAGGACTTTGTATGAGGTGGAATTATCGGTAGAGAAGAGGGCTCCTAGTTTCTCAACGAGGAGTCAATTGGGGGTCTCACGATTAGAGAGTAGGTCAGTAATGGGGGGTTCAATGGGAATAGGTACCATTGGTTCCACAACCACTAGTGCAACCAACAGTGCAGGTTCCTTAGCTAAGAGAACAATAGGTTGGATAACAAATTGTTCCACTTCATCCACCCTCTCCTAGTCATTCAAAGGGTGAAGGGAGATATGTGTAGATGGGATTTGTATTTATGATGTATATGATGCAAAAAAAAATTGATATTCTTATGGGTGTTTGTATATGTATACTCATAGCTCTTGGTAGCCCTTGGAAAAACATTTATATATGTTGATGATGTATCATGACACTTTTATGGATGTATATACAAGATACAAATTTGCTGTGCATATGATGCATAGATGCGATGTTTTCCTATATGCATGTAATGGATATCTATAATTTAATGTATGTATCTAATGATGATATTATTTTATGTTATGATATATGATAAATTGATTATGGTGATGTTAGACTAGATTATGACATGATGTGATGCTATGATTTTTTGAATTTTTCATGATGCTATGATGACCTATATCAAGACTATATCATGACGATATGATTGATGACGTTATATCCTAATGATGTTATGGTTATGGATTTAAGATATATATGATGATATGATGATACTAATGTTTTTTGTATGTAGGGATGCTATGAATTTTTTGTTTGTATCATGATACTTGGATAGAATAGTTAGTATGATGATATAGATAGAAAAAATAATTTTGGGTAATGATGGATAGATGGAATGATTTTAGATAAAGGTGGATAGATGAATCATGTTGATCAAATACTAATGAAATTTATAGTTATTGTATTATTTGATATTTTTATTGGAAAAAAAAGGGGAAAATGATTTTTCTTTTGCTTTTGGTTATGCTAAAAACATAGAGAGAAATCCTTATTTTTATAACAAGCATATAGTATGCACCAAGGTATGATGAACCACAGTGGTGTTGTATATTTTACATGGACTTTGAATTTTCAAGCAAATAGGAGTATCCTTATTCATACCAGACATATAAAAACCCTTTTTAAATATGTCAGACAACAAAACTCAAAGCAAGATAGGCCAATGCACAAAAGGAATGAAGAACCTAACATACAAGAGTTGTTTGCTATGCCTAAAGCTACCTCAAAAAACACAAAGAAAGTATTTGTCGTGGTAGTATTACAAGAATGTCCCACAAACACAATAGAAAAAAGCAATGACTATGCCATATTTCATGCTCCTATAAACACACCAAGATATTGAAGATCAAGGTGGATTTGAGAAAGAAATAGAAAGAAATCAAAAGATAAATCAAAATAAAAGACCAACTGACAAAACATATCAAAGCCATTATATCTGTTTCCAAAGAGATTGTAATTGTTATCCTAGATGTGCCTATTGTAGGAATGATATATCCATTAAGGCAATCATTTGGGATGTTGAACTAAATGTTTTAGGAAATTGGTATGTAGGTAGTGACTTTGTTTCGACAATGACCCTAGCATGTGATTTTTTAGGATTTTTTTAGGTTTCTATTATTGCCACATTTTCTTTTGTTTACTTTGTCAAAAGTGAGTGTGATGATAAGTTTATTATGGACAATGATTTTATTATGGATGGGAAAGTTATGTTGATTTTTTTTTGTTAAATTTTTGGAATATGTTAATAATTGTAGAATTTTGTTGAGATATTTGAGGATTTTTTTGTTTTTTAACTTTTTAGATTTCTAATGTCTTTTAGATTTTGGAATATCTATTGTTTTTGAATTTTTTGAATATTTGAGGCTTTTTTATATTTTTTAGAATATCTATTGTATTTTAGATTTTAGAATATTTGAATGGTTTTTAATTTTTTAGAATATCTATTATTTTTGGATTTTTGGAATATCTATTGTTTTTTGGATTTAAGAATATTGGAATGTTTTTGAATTTATCAATCTAAGGTATGAACAAGGATCCAATCCAATTACTAGGTTTAGGAAATTCCCCCTAGCTAGGTGTAGGATCATTTTATTATGAAATTTGTGGAATGATCCTATGATGATACTAGGTGAGATGGATAATGTTATATACTAGTAAATTACCAAGCTATGTTAGGTGTGTAGGTGAAAATATGATAGGTAGGTGGATATGGATGAAATGTTGATTTTATTATGGATGGAATGTATTTTATTATGGATGAAATGGAAAAAAAATGATGTATGGTAGATGGTTCTCATTACACATGACACCTATTTACAAGGTTTTCATCAAGGTACTTGTCCAAAGCACCACCAAAGTGGTTTTCACAAGAAATTTTTTATCTTTACTATTTTTCAAATTTTCTTTGATTTTGAATACACATAGCACCTGTTTACTAATTTTTCACCATGGTACTTGCCCAAGGCACCACCAAAAAGGTTTTCAAATTATTGGACTGATTATTTCTCTTTACTATTTTATTTATTGGGATAGCCCAATGGGTTAAGCATGGAATCACTTAAGGTGATTGTTATTGATGGGATCTTGTAAGGGCTCACCTTCAAGTGTTTCTAGTTGATAGGCTACTGATCCATAGCTCACTATAGATATAAATGGTCCCAACCAATTTAGTTTAAATTTTCCCTTGTCTTGATGTAACCGATTCTTCTAATTTTTCTTAAGGACTAGATTGTCTAGTTGAAAGTTTTGGTTCTTGATCCTTTTGTTATAACTACAACGAAGACAATTTTTGTAGGTTTATAAATCATTTAGTGCACCAAGACATCTTTCATCTACCAATTCTAGCTCATGTAATTTGGATATTTGATAATCTTTGTTATCAATAATACTTTTTAATGACACCCTTAAAGAAGGAAGTTTGAGCTTTATAGGCAAGATTGTCTCAGCACAGACTAGGGAATCCTCAAGCATGCCTCCTGCTATAAAATAAAAAGAAGATATTAGCATTTATAATTCTCATGCTCACACTAAGTGCAAGAGAAGAGCATACTTTACTAGTACTCCTTAGTTATACTTGACATGTGTAAACTAGGAGTGATTTTGATCTCTAGGCTCACACGAAGTACGAGAGAGCATACATGCTATAATTTCATAGAAAACAACATAAAATTAATTAATTAGAGACTAAAAGAAGTGTGAAATATTCTAGAAATTAAAGCAATTGAAATTTGTTTGGGAAAATGTGTCTCAACCTTTCAATTACATAAGGTATTGTTGATACATCAGTAATGAGAGGCATGAATGGTTATATTTTATTATTGTAAATTTGGACTGTTCAGCATTAGGTTTTAAATCTAGTGGTCGATATTTTATTAGCTTGAATTTCCCTAGAAGGTAACCCTATTTTATGAGGGCATTGTATGATTGTGGATTGTGATGTATTTTGAGAGTTTGATAGTAGTCGTGTTGCCTCTGGATATCTAGTTGGTGATACTCCTATGAGGATATTGATTTGCAAGTATATTGTAATCTTTGTGATTTTTGAATAATATATTGGACAACTTTTGGAGTGTGGAGTTTTTCTCCTGAAATGGTTTTCCCCATGCAAATCACTATGTTTTGGTATGCATGATATTTAAATTTATTTCTTTTGAAGTTTCTATAATTGTTGAAAATATCTATAAAGTTTTGTATTATTCTCCTCTCAAGATTAATGTAGGAAGTTGTTCTGCTACCTTATCTTCCTTGTAATTTTTCCCTGCATAAGATTTGTTGATGCTCTTGTTTTTACCAGTCTCTCTCAACAATTTCTAAACTACACAGATTTTTTAGTTCCAAAAAAATTTAAGCAAATGTTAGGGCTAGAAATCAAAATAATTGGATTAGATGCATCAATATATTTATCAAAAGTGTCCCTATAATTATCATAAGCATCACTCTAACTATTAGTTACATCATTTTACCTTCAATTGGTAATTGTACCTATCAATTGTGTCATTGTACCTAGAAATTGTGTCACTCTATGTGTAAAATGCATCATTCTACATATCAAATGTGTTGATCCATAGTCAAAAGTGACTCAAAACTATCAAATATGCCAATCCGTAAAAAAATGAGCTTGTAGATAGAAAACAAAGAATATCATATGTGACCTTATGGGTTTCAAATGCATCATTCTACATATCAAATGCACTATTATGTTTTTAGAAGCATTATTTTACAATCAAATGCATTATTTTGGGTTCAGTTGCACCATTTTGCACCTATTACCTAAAAAATTCAAGAAACTCAAAGTAATATCCCATCAGGAATGCCAAAATGTGAATAGGAATAAAACAATGATCAATAAAACAATTATAAATTAATTCAATAAAATAGGAGACAATAGCTATAATCAAGAATCTAATTCAATGATAAAAAAATACCAAATATCAATGAAGTGTGTGAACATAAAAATGAAAACCATAATAATATAAATGAAATTAATCTAATATACTTTACCTCCATCAAAAATTCATAGCCTTACTCCATTGTAAGTATATAGTTATGCTATGATGATGATATGTGGATTGTTCATAAAACCTTAGCATAATCTTGTTAACCAAATGAGAGATAAAAAAATGAGTATAGTTTAGCTACAGTTTCGAGGAGATATTGAATGGCTAAATGATGGATGTTTTCTAATTTTCAAGGATATAAGATCAATAGAGCAAGATGCGAGATGAGATTGATGAATGAGGATTGATGGGAGATCATGAGGAACGTGCATGAGCCCACATGAATAGATGAAGTGGAGTGAGTGAGAGTGAGCTGAGGTTAATTTTCATTAACTCATTAAATTTAGCAATGGTCACTATAGACACCTAATTCTGACTAAATGATTAAATTAACAATCATTTTCAATTCATCCTAATAATTGAATAATTTCATATTATTTGATTAAATTCATATTATCTATTCCTCTATATTAATTAAATAATTAAGGTTATATAATTAATCTTTTAATTATTCCTTTATTCATCTATATTAATTAAATAATTAATATTATTTAATTAATTTACTAATTATTCTTCTATTTTGAGGTTTAATTAAATAATTCATTATTATTTAATTAATTATCCATTTCCCATCTCCAAAATTAAATAATTTATTATTTAACTATCCATTTCCCACTTCCTAAATTAAATATTTTTTTTAATTATTTAATTAATTCATTTATCTCTCAACATTATCTTCTTTCAAAAATATATATATTTTTATTTATTAAATCCCACCTTGCACATGTAAATAATAATTGAACTTATTTAATTATTAAAAATCTCATGCAAATACTACCTCACTTGTTAACTAATACTTACTCTCAATCCACTAATCAATCAATTCAATTCACTCCTCAATCAAATCCACTTCACTCCCACTCACTTCAAGTTACTTAAGCAATCAATTTAGTCCACTAACTATCAGTATTAGTTAATGAATCAATCAACCCTTTTAACTAAATCATGCATACAGTTAAATAAAATTATGCAGCCACTTAATTGATCCTCAATTCCTCTCATTAGTTCTCAACCATTGATATTTTCAATCTCTCTTTGATCTTGACCATCAATTGGTGACATTGAGTATCTATAAATGCAACCATCCTATCAATCAATTTTCATCTCAGCTCACATAGGAAAACTATACATGTATTTTGCAGGTACATTTGTGTTATTGTGCTGAATACAAATCTAAGAGAAAAGACTATCATACCATTTCTCCAAAGGTGAAGAAGAGGAGAGCAATGGAACTACACGTAGGGTAAATTGTATTGGTTTTCATGCTTACTTTTTGAATCAATTTACCTTGCTTTCTTTATTGTTGTAACTTTTTTATTAAGATTCTCATTTATTCATGCTTATGTTTCATGTTTTACAATCATGTTATTTTGAGGTCATACATTTTGGTAAGCTTGGTTGGACTCCACATCCCTAATTTGGTGTTTCTTTAATTTAAACTTGTTGTTTGTAAGTTTTTGGTGTTTTCTATCATCCAAGTTATAGGTGATTTTAAGAGACTTTGAAAATAAAACTTTTTAGGAGCTTTTTGAGGAGAAGCAAACATCACAGTTGCATATAAAAGGGCCGGGGAATGAATTTTCATATATAATACCCCATATTTTGGTGCAAGATAACATTTTATGTGTAAAAGACATGGTTTTTTATTTCATCATAATCATATAATGCTTTGCATGTTACCATGCAATACTTTTGTAGATTTTTTATGCTTTTGAAAGATAGTATTGCTTTTGAATATTCTATGATGTTTTTTCACTAACTTTTTCATGTTACAATGTGACACTTTTGAAACCAATTAAGGAACACATTTATGAAAACCCAATGCTTCTAACTAGTAAATATCGATGATTTTGTTTTGTCATTTTTTATAACTCATTTTTGAATATTTCCAATTTGATTAACCCTAATGTGTGTCTTTTCTCTTGAATTTTCTAACATTTTTATAGCATGTGGTATACGCTGGGAGAAAAGTACTTTATAGACTACTAACAATGGGTTTTGTAGATTTTCAATAGTCTAGAATTTCACACTTATTTTGGTGCACTAAAATTTACCACAACTTGAACACTTCAATTTTGTGCATTAAAACTTATTCCACATTTTTTTTGGGCTTAAAAATAATCCACAACTATCATCTTTCGATATGGGTTTATGAATTTGAACAAGACAAATTGTATTTTGAATTTCGTATAAAACTGAACTCGCATTTGGTTTTTGGTTTCTTAAAATGAATTATATATTGTGTCTTGTAGGTTATTAGTTGTGTATTCTCTTTCCTCACACCTCATGCAACCTTGGAAATAAAAATCACTATTAACTTGTAATTTGCTTGTTCACTTGAGGTGTGGTTATATGCGTATACACTCCCTTCATGACTCTTAAGAATGGTCTTGGGAATTAGAAATAGCACCATAAACATTTATTTTTAGTAAGGGCCTACCTAGGTATTTTATCACCCTACGTTCAACCTCAAGCATGTTTCTTGGTGAGCTATATAAAGGGGGTAGAGAAAAATTTGTACCTCAAGGAGTGGATAGTATCATTCAAAGTCGATCCACGAGACCCTCGGTCTATTGAAACTTTCTTTGGTGATGAGAGTAAAGGAGACCTCTCCAATCTTAGGCTATTACAAATGAGATCTTTTTTCACAGTAGACCCCCACTAAGAACCTTTGTTAATTAGAAGCCTAGGAGCCATTGCCCATTGCTTGATGATAGTGTAGGGTACAATATCATGCCTGAAGCTACTCACCTTATACTCCCTTAAATAGAGATAGAAATTCTTGGGTTGGATTTTATAATATCCCAAGGAGAGAAGGAAGGTGAGCCTATTGTTGTATTGGGCCTATGCCACTAGATTTCTAGCTATTTTATTTTGCAAGAAATTTGTTTCTATATGATATTATGGACTATTAGAATTTAATTATGTGATGGGCCTACATCAAGTATACACACCTATTCAGATTAATTAAGTTTTTCTTGTCTTCCAAGTGTCTTTAATTTATGCTATACTAGTGATACCAAATAGTGAGCTTTGGCTTACGAAGTTGACCTTACAGATCCTAAGGGTGAATCCTATATTTTTATGTTATTTCATTTACTGTTTAGATAAAAAAAACACAAAATTAGTCATCAAACAATCAGAAATCATCAAACCCAAGTTGATTTAGTTCTAAAAATTGTAATTTTTATCTCTATATCAAATCAGCATGTTTGATTTTAATCTTTCACCACTTTTATTGTATCTTGATTCCTTTTTTCACATATCAACACATCTAAGTTTTCATCTTGATGTGTTTATTTACAAACCAATTCTTATGTGCAACTTGACACATTTTTCATAGAGTAGTTTTCTTGTCAAAACCTAGTCATAGTTAGAGCGACGTGTTTGTCTATAAAAAATAGTAGTTCTTTTGTTCATAAACCAACACTTTAACAAAATATTAGTGCTTCTATATATGGAAATGCAACACTTTTGACTATGGTTCAACATGCTTGTAAAGTGGTGAGTTTAATTATCAATCAAAATTACTAGAATAGCTAGAACTCAATCTCTAAAATTTTTGTTAGTCGATAATTAGTTAGGATCAGAGAAGTATTAGACATACCTACAAGCATAATCAATCCTCCTAGTAACACATTCCATTGGTTTTGAACCAAGTAATAATATCATTCATAATCAATAAAAACAACTCATCCATTATCAAACTAGAATTAGACATCATCTTCTAGATCTCTTATCAATATCCCCTAGTTTAGTTGTTTACTTGGAAATATATCATTCTCAAGTAAATTGTTAAATTAGTATCAATATATGTGAGCAACTTCGCTTAGTGGTCATATATCTACCCCTAAGTTTATAATTTCCTTATCATCTTCCTTCACTTGGACTCATTAGTCTAGGACAAGCAAGGATTATCAATCAAAAACAAGATCTAGCAAACTATTCTCTTCTTAAGGTTTCATATCATAATCCATTTATCAAACATCCATGTCAAATATTTGGTTAAAAATCCACCTAGTGTGTCTTTTTCCAAGTCCAAATTGAAAAAAAACATTCATCAAAAAGACATGACTTCACAACATTACCTCCATCATAACTACAACATGATTCAATCCAATCAAACCATCTCATCATTCACAAACACCACCACATCAACCCCCACCAAATAATCCTAATCCAATAAAAAACATGCATATAAACCCATTAAACACACCACCTAATCAATACACCACTAACTCCATGACACAACCTCCATAGGCTCCCAACTTAAATCCTAATAACATACACAAACATAATTAGAACATCTACTCTGGTCCAGACACCATCATATCAAAATAATATACTAATCACCCTACTTACACACATCCACAACAAAATACTCCTCCATAGTACCAAAATCATTTGAAACAATATGCATCTCCTAATCCACAAAATCCTTCATATGGTTATCAAAATCCACAACCATCAAACTACCTCCAAGGTAAGCAGTCATACACATCCCACACCCACTGACAATCTAATAGATCCAAACAATCTAGCTCTTCATATCTAGAACCTACAACAAAAAAATATCAAACATCCACATGGGACCACAAAAAAAATATATGTAGTAAAAGACATGTGTCCCTTCCCATTCGATGGGAATTTATACATGCCACCTTTCCACATCACTTCAAAATGCCTAAATTTGACAAATATATCCCTCATGATCACATGAGATAATTCTACGTAGCTTGTTTAGAGGTAATGCATGATGATAGGTATATAATGCACCTCTTCCTAAGAATCTTAGGAGGGAAAGCCATGGAGTGGGTTTTTAGACTCCCTGGGGTATAAGAACCTTTAAAAAAATAGTTAATAAGTTTGTCTCACATTTCTCATACAATATATACCATGAAACGACAATGAAAGACTTACGCACAACTAAATAGAATGATGGAGAAATGTTTGCCTCTTTCTTACAAAGGTGGAGAAACATAAATACCAAGAGCCCATGTCACATCCTAAAAAAACAATTGGTTGAAATGTTCATCCAAAAACAAACAGAAAAGTGGGTTTCCATTTGAAAATGCTATGTTCAAATTCCTTTGATAAAGTCATCAAAAAAGGTCTTACTATTGAGAAAGCCCTAATTATCAAAGGATTTGTTAAAATATTCAAAGAAAAAAAACTATTCAAACTCTTCAAATGACAAGTCCTGCTATTGGAATAAAAATATTTTTTTTGTCAATGATAGTGTACTGGTTGATGCTAAAATGGTTAAAACTATCCAACCCACTAACACCAAGTAATGTTTAAACATCAGCCAACTACAAGATACCACACAATGATCACCTTTTAGACTCACCAATAACCCATGATGAAAATTCACTCCTTTAGGAGAACCTATCGAAACTATTGGTTTTCCCAAATCAATAGATCCATTAAATCCTAGAAGTAAGTTGCACTTCATGCTCAGATCTAGTGTAGGATTTGGCCAATGAACAAGAAATGAGATTGGAACAAATTTCCCCTACACTTCAGGCTCTATAGGACCTAGGGGGTGACCATTTTAGCAACACCTAAGGATTCATACATATAATCAATAGGGTATTGCTTAATAGATAATGTTCTCACAAGAATATGCCAAGAAACATGAAATATCACTCAGCATTGGTTGAGATATTGGGAGAATTTCATTAACTAGCATGGAGAATATGGTAGATACAAATAACCAATAAAACATAATCAAATGATTTGGATTGTTTATATTTTGAGATTTGGGACCAAACTGAAAACAGAAGATGTACAAAGCTTGACCAATGCCAAGAAAAGGTCTATAGAGTCATACAACCATCATTTTATCCTGAAATGTTAAACATGTTTTGAAGATCTTTGAAAATGTTATCACATTATGATAACAAGACCACTAAATCTTTTATCAAATGACCATCCTTATAAATCCATTTGAAAACACAAAACTCCCATTACATTCACTAAATCAATTACTCTATGCTTTGAATATAAGGAAATAACAAATGCAACTCAAATGCAACAAATGTGCATGAAAAAACCCAAGTAATCATTGATTATTGAATTTAAAAGAATATTACATCTCAGCCATGGAGATAGTCATTGGATAAAATATATTCATGAAGCATGATTCAAGACATAGAAACATCTTAGACTAATGACTAATAGTTATATAATCCATCCCAACTTTTCAATTTTTAAAGAGCTTCTACCTACCTTGCAAAACTTTTAGAAAAATGGAACCCTAGAAAATGAGAAAGAATGTGAAGATAAAGAAGAAGAAGAATCCCTAAAATTAATCTGATGATGACACTTGGTAGCTTCCTCCCATCAAAGGTGTGTGTATAAATGCACACCATAGTACTACTCTTTACATTCACACCATCACTCTTTGTAAAAATTTCCCTCACAATGTCAAATTGACCTCGTTTAAAGAGCACAATGGCTGCTCATTAGCAACATAAATATTTGTTAAGGAGCCTTTTCATAAAGTCCTTTACTTCAGCAGACATTGATGGCCATGTTGCATCATCAAAATTAGGATAAACTCTTAAAATAGCTTGGAAAATACCTAACTCAGTTCTTTCCCAGAAGGATCGAATTCCACAAAGTAGAATATATGTTATCACACCAATACTCCAAACATGAGCCTCCAAGCTGTAAGATCAATGAAAAAATTCTATTGCAACATAGTATGCACTATCTATTATGTCATTTAGTCTTTCATCTGGTCTGCTAAAGTCTGAAAGTCCAAAATCAATAGCCTTCATAGGTACATGTTCATCCTTTATAGAAAACAAAAAGTTATTTGGTTTCAAGTCACGGGGCACAACACCTTGAAAGTGAAAAAATGCTACTATACTAAATAAAATTTAACATCATTAGCATGTATAAAATATTTTCTTTCTCAGTGTCATGTTACAGTTCCAACCACCAAGAAAGATCAAATAGTGTCATGATTTTATCCCATGGTTGTTCAAGTGAAACACCACCTTCTCTTAATCGTCTACTTTCACTCTTTGTTGCTAGAAACTTTAGTCTCACTTGGCACATTAGATGAATCAAAAAATACATTAGATTGATCCATATTGTAGGATGTTAATTGTTGAGATGAATCATAATCATCACATAGATTTTTTCCTAGAATCAATGTGTTTCTTTTACCAACATTAAAAAATTTACCTCATAATTGTGTAAAGCATGTTGGGTCCCCATGTGGGATAGACTAATTTTTTTAAATTTTGAAACAAATTTCATTCTAAATTGATCTAAGGCTGCCTCTAAATGCTCCTGAGGTGAAAAAATGAACTGGTTTGTCATTAAAAATTGCCTTCTAGCACATCTACACAGTGATCAAAACTAGCCTAGTAACTTCTAGAATCGCCTTGGAAAACCAATCAAACAACCTCCTGGAGTTATGAAAACACACATGCACATAGAGATTTGACCCAAGAATGTAGTGAAGCAAATGGTTTAGGAAAATATATTTTGAGGTGCAAGATATTCAATGCCAAAGTGGCTCAGATGGACTTTTCTACAACTACACCTATCAAAAACCAATTAAGACTCACCAAGTCACCACTTCAAAAAAATACCAAATCATCTCCTAGTAAGCTACCACTGGAAACATTAGATCATTTAGATCCACTGAGTATGTGTGCAAGAGTTATTTCCTTCAATCATCATTCATCACAATATATTAAGGGTCAAACTTGACCTCAAAACATTCTAGAAATGCAGATGTAAAAATAAAACAAACTGCATTTTCTCTCGACTTGGTAAAAATATCAAATTTAATCTTGTGGCTCTGAAACCAGACTAAGGAGCATATGAATGTGAGGGAAATGTAGAGAATCAATCCATTTTCCATGATGATCATTCAACCGTTAAATATCAATGCAAATAGGAGGCCACTTCGTAGGGTAGAGAGTTTACAAATAGCAAAATAGTCCTAGAACCCTCCAAATTTTCTCTTCAAAACCTGATCAAAACTCATCACAAGAACTTGAAATCAAACATACATGTTCACATATGTCAAATGAATACACTCGCCAAGAGGTTTGGCATGAAAATCATTTGGCTCTGGATTATGACCCTCCAAAGTAGGTCACTTGGGCATATTTTTCAGGTGCACTTTTGAGTGTGCAAAACAAATTTTTCATTATGGGTACTTCAAATTTGCAAAATTTGAAGGTGCCATTAGTGGCTCTGATTGGGGACGCATGCCCCTTGCGGGCATGGTGAGATTCTAGATCTCTGGGGAGTAGACCAAGTGCCTTATCCATTGGGAAGCTCTGAGTCCTCATTCAATTTTTCAACCTCACTTGGTGACCCCATGCCACCAAATGAAAAGGGGAGGTCAATTCTTACCCCTATCAAACTCCAATATACTAAAATATTTGATCTCCCTCAATCTGTACTTTCCTCTATCACACCACAACTATTGCAAAAACAAGGATAGACAACTGAGAGGGGGGTGAATCAGTTGTTACATATTTTAAACTTATTTAACCTTTATCAACCTTTAATCTCAGATCTAATAATTAATAGTGAAATCATGAATCAAAAACACATCAGAAAAATACAACACCAAGATTTTTACGTGGAAACCCTATTAGGGGAAAAACCATGGTGGAGGTTAATCCATAATTTATACCCTATTAAAAGTATAAAAGAAATGAATAAGGAATGCACATGCATTCAGGTACACTTCCTAGATCTCACTAATCAGAAGGGATGGCTCACTACCTTACATAAAACAATCAGATTAAACCCATCTGATGAGGTTGAATTGAGAAATTAGCTTCTTCAAAAGCCTGATGACAGTTCTGGTTAGGCACAAAAATAGTTCTTCACACTTTGCTCAAACTCCTTTACACTCTGCTCTAAAATCGAATGATCTAATCTTTATTCACACATTTCACATACACACTACACTTGCACATCAAAAATGAAGAGAACAATCACTCTTATATATCCGCTTCATGAAATTACATCAACAAATTTGTCAGCCACAGATAAAGAATAAATGAATTACAAACTATCGGCCCAGTTCATGAATAAATCTTAATGTGTACCAACCTAAGTTAGTCAAAACATAATTAAGACCTAAATCAACATCCTTGAACATGCCAAGCATTAAAAAATTAATCCACAAGGATCCGCAACACGCTACAACCACCATGTCGGCCAAGAACATGAAAAATTGAACACACAAAGGAAAAATATTTTATGACGAGCACACCGATCAATGCGGACGTACAAAAATGATAGAGCATGATCTAGAACCATCACTGAACATCATAGGAGTATATACAACAACTTAATTTACCAGAATTGCATTCTCTTCTTCCAGAAACACCTGCTACAGTAACAAAATAATTGTAGGAACTCATAAAATCATAACTTGCACAAATTTTGATGCGCACGTCTAAAAATTCTAGAGAACATGCTAGATAGGCTCAGAAAAAAACCCTTTAATGCATGACTCCTGAATACTAACTTACAAAAACTTCCACCACTCGAATCTTCATAGCTTCACAGATTTCCTGCAACATATTTATTATAATTTTCTCAATATCCTTGACATATATATCCTTCAAAATCATCAATGCTAATAGTGTTGACATCAATGATAACCACATATCAGCAACACAACCACAACATCCAACAATATCCCCCTTTGGCATTGATGGCAACACATGATGTGAAAAATACCATCAACACAGCTATCTCTTCTCAAACTATTGTTCTCCTCCTTACTTTAGACTCTTCCATCTTCTCCATCTTAGTACTTATTGCACTTCTCCCCCTTTCTTCTACAAAGGTTTTTCACATTACTCATCTCCCCCTTTGACATCAATGGAAAAGGTACACAAGATCTGAACCACATATTTGAATCATCTAACTACTCCCCCTGAGTAGCAGCCACCACAACATCAATCTGAAACAAGACATTAATATGAGTACATGGATTGATGCAAAGACTTGCATCTTAGTTCAGATTAGGAGGGGAAATTATCCGTAACTTGCCTCTAAGATACTCAAAAGTATCTGAAGGAAATAGTTTAGTTAAGATATCTACAATTTGTTCCTTAGTGGGCACATAATCCAGTCTAACTTCTTTATCACTCACTTTGTCTCTCAAAAAGTGATGTTTGATAGATATATACATTTTTGTCTTTGAATGTAGCACCAGATTCTTGGAATTATTTATGGAAATTGAGTTATCACAAAATATAGCAATAGGCTCATCATACTCAATTTTGATATCTCTTAGAATCTATTTAATCCATATTACTTGAGTGCAATTGTTTGCAACAAAAATATTTTCTACCTCATTAGTAGATAAGGAAATGGAATTCTGCTTTTTGCTTAGCCAAGACACCAACTTCTTCTCCAAGAAGAATGCACCACCACTTATAAATTTTCTATCATCCACATCTCCTCCCAATTTTCATCTGTAAAGGCATTCAAAGTTAGATCATCATCTTTAGAATACCAAAGACCAAAATCAACTATCCCTTTCAAGTATTTCAAAATTCTCTTTATTTCAATCACATGTGATTCCTTTGGATCAACTTGATATCTATCAACCATGCATACAAAATTCATAATGTCTGGTCTAGTCTGAGTCAAATAGAGCAATCCACCAATCATTGAATTGTACCTTATTTGATTATCTTTAGGAGAATCATAATTATGTGTTAACTTGCATTCAGATACCATGGGTGTACCTACAAGCTTTGAGTCTTCCATGCCAAAAAAATTCAATAACTCTCTTACATATTTGGATTGAGATATAAAGATTCCATCATCTAACTAAGTAATTTGCAATCCTAAAAATAATTTCATCTCTCCAATCATTAACATCTCAAACTCACTTTTCATTTCATCAACAAACTTCATACATAAGTCATCATCACCTTCAAAAATAATGTCATCAACAAAGACCTCAACAATCATCTCTTTATCCTAATCCATCTTGAAATACAGATTGTTGTCAGTAGTACCTTTATTGAATCCAAGCTTCAACAAGTATTTATCTAGTCTAGCATACTAGGCTCTAGGGGCTTGTTTGAGTCCATATAGTGCTTTCTTCAATTAGAAAACCGTCTTTTTCATCAGTTAGTTAAAATCCATTTGGTTGCTCAACATAAACTTCTTCTAATTCACCATTCAGAAATGTTGACTTCACATCCATTTGATAGACTTTGTAGGTCTTAAAAGAAACATAAGAAAGAAATAATCTTATAGCTTCAATTCTAGCAATAGGGGCAAAGGTTTCTTCAAAATCAATACCTTCCATCTGTGAGTACCATTTACATACCAGTCTTGCTTTATTTTTGACCACTTCACCTTGTTCATTCAACTTAATCTGAAATTCCCATTTGGTTCCAATCACATTTTTATCTTGAGGTATGAGAACAAGAATCCATGTATCATTTTTCTGTATCTACATATGTTCTTCCTTCATTGTGTCCATCCAATATTCATCTTTACATGCTTCATTGACATTGCTAGGCTCAATTTTGGAAATCAAACAATACTCTTCTACAATTCTTCTTCTAGTCTGCACACCTTTTTCCTTGTCTCCTATAATTTGTTTTTAAAATGATTTAGCTTAACATACCTTAGGACTTTGGGATTCTCTCTAAATTCTGGTTTTTCTATTCTTTCTTCTACACTTCCACTAGCTTCTCCTTCATGATTCTCTTGATTCACCAAAACAATTTGAACTTGATTTTGTGTCTATGCATTCTTTCCATTATTAGTACTATCATTTTGGTCATCTGAATCATATCCACAATATCTAGATGATCTATCAGTATCCTCATCAACTCTGACATTTGCACTTTCAACCATTTTCTTCAATCTTCTATTGTAGCACCAGTAGGCTTTTCTCTTCGTAGAGTAACCCAGAAAGATTCCTTCATCACTTCTAGCATCAAAATTTCCAATATCTTCATCTCTCTTGATATAACATCTACTTCCAAGGATTTTGAAATATTTAACAGTAGGCTTATAACCAAACCACAGCTCAAAAGGATTCTTACTATAATTTCCATTAACATTTACCTGATTGATAGTATATACAACAATGCTTACAACTTCTCTCCAATAGATATGAGGAACATTACCTTCCAACATCATAGTTCTAGTAGCATTTAGAATTTTTTTGTTCTTTCTCTCAACAAGTTCATTATGTTGAGGAGTCTGGGGAGCATATAACTATCTTTTGATTCCATGCTCTTCACAAAATGAATTGAACTCTCGAGAAGTGAACTCACCACCTCTGTTTTACCTTAAGCATTTAACCTTCAAACCTATCTCATTTTTTCCATAGCTTTGAAACATTTGAACTTTTCTAGTGCCTCATGTTTTTCTCTTAAGAAAGCAACCCATATCATCCTAGAGTAATCATCAATAAGAAACATAAAGTACCTTTCTCCTTGTAGACTTTTGATTCTAGATGGACCACATAGATCAGTATGAACCAGCTCCAATACTCCATTAGAATTTTTTTTTCTTTGAAAATAAATTTGTGTTTGCTTTCCCATCTATCATTCCTTGCATATAGTTTTAGTAGTCTTTACTAACTTAGGTAGATCTCTGACTGCTTGAGTGGAGCTTACTTTGATAATGTTATCAAAATTCACATGACACAACCTCCTATGCCATAACCAAATTACATAAACTTGAGCAATTAAACAACTTTCAATAGCATCACTAAGGTGAAATTTTGTACCTCTTGTCTTTGTACCTAAAGCAATTACATTTCCAGAACTTCCCAATATTCTATACTTACCATCTTTGAACTAAAGATTGTATCCCTTTTCTACCATCCGTCCAACACTCAAAAAATTATGCTTCAATACTTCAACATAAAGAACATCATCAGTATTATATTTACCACCAAGAGAAATAGTGCCTCTGCCACAAATCACACGAGCATTGTTATCTCCAAATCTTACAACACCGTCATCATACTTCTCCAAGCTCATAAACTTTCTTTTGTCACCAGTCATATGATGTGAGCATCCACTATCAATCACCCACTCATCCTTTTCATCAATTCTGGCTACAAGAGATTTTTCAATATTCTGATTATTAGAAGATTTAGTGGACACCAGACCATTTTCCTTGATAGCAATGAATACCCATCCATCTCCATTTCTAGTTTCTTTATTAGATTCATCATTAGTAACACCTTCTTCAGCATAATAACATTTATTTCCAAATCTAGACTTGTCTGGTTTGTACTTAGAAACTCTTTCATGATACCTTTATGTAAAATGAACTATCTTACTGCAAGAGAAACATTTAATAGGAAACTTTCCTTTATACTTACCTTGTCCTCTGGTTTCTCTTTTCACAATCAACGCTTCTATTTCTTCTAGCTCTCTTTCTTCATCTTCAATCTATTTCATCTCATTTTCATATTTGAATGTATTTATGGAACTTTCTCCCAGATCATATCTCTGTTGGCTTTTTCCGGATACAATAGCTTTAAATGTAGATTATATTTTAGGAGTAGACTCACCAAATTCACTCAACTGAAAGGCAACTAGTTTTCCAATCAGCATATCTCTTGTCACATTTGTTACTATCCTGAGTTCTTCAATAACACGAGCTTTCATTTTTTAAGAAGTAGGCACTAATCTAAGCACTTTAGCCACAATCTCATCTTCTTCCAAAATTCCACCGACACATCTAATACCCATGACTAGTTCATTTACTTTTTTCATGAAAGAAACAATGTTTTCATCTTCAGTCATCTTCATGTTTTCCCATTTTCCTTTCAGATTTTGTAGCTTAGCAACTTTCACTTGAGAATATCCTTCATACAAATTTTCTAGCTTCTTCCAGATCTCATGTGCTATTTTCAGACCTATCACATTTGTCATCTCTGAATTTGTCAAAGAACTTAGTAATGCTTCTATAGCCATGATATTTGTTTTAGCTTGTTTGATCTACTCAGGAGTATAGGGACCATTCTGAGGAATATTATATGTGTTCTTTGTAATCTTCTAGAAGGGTTCACCAATGCACTTAAAATAACATTCCATTTTGACCTTCCACATAGAGTAATTTGTACCATCGAATCTAGGATTGTCCTTCTCGTATGATGCCATCTCATATCACCTCAAGCTATTAAACTTCTTCAGAGGAACTTGCTCTGATACCAATTATTGGCAAAACAAGGATAGACAACTGAGAGGGGGGGGGGTGAATAAGTTGTTACACAATTTAAACTTATTTAACCTTTATCAACCTTTAATCTTAGATATGATAATTAATATTGAAAGCATGAATCAACAACACATCAGAAACACACAACACCAAGATTTTTGAATGGAAACCTTGTTAGGGGAAAAACCACGGTGGAGGTTAGTCCACAATTTATACCATATTAAAAGTATTAAAGAAATGAATAAGGAATGCACATGCATTCAGGAACACTGCCTAGAGCTCATTGCTCAAAAGGGAAGGCTCACTTCCTTACATAAAACAATCAGATTAAATCCATCTGATGAGGTTGAACTGAGAAATTAGCTTCTTCAAAAGCCTGATGACATTTTTGATTAGGCACAGAAACACTTCTTCACACTTCGCTCAATCTCCTTCACACTCTGCTCTGAAATCAAAAGATTTGATCTTTATTCGCACATTTTGCATACACACTACACTTGCACATCAAAAATGAAGAGAACAATCGCTCTTATATATCTTCTTCATGAAATTACATCAACAACTTTTCCAGCCACATATAAAGAATAAATGAATTACAAACTATCAACCCAATTCATGAAAAAAAATTAGTATGTACCAACCTAAGTCGGTCACAACATAATTAAGACCTAAATTAACATCCTCAAACACACCAAGGATTAAAAAATTAATCAACAAGGGTCCACAACACGCTACAACCACCATGTCAGCCAAGATAATGAAAAATCAAACACACAAAGGAAAAATATTTGATTACGAGCACACTGATCAATGTGAACGTATAAAAATGATAGAGCATGATCTAGAAACATCATTGAACATCATAGGAGCATACACAACAACTTAATTTACCATAATTTCATTCTCTTCTTCTAGAAACATCTACTATAGTAACAAAATAATTGTAGGAACTCAGAAACTCATAACTTGCACAAATTTTGATGCGCACCTCTAAAACTTCCAAAGAACATAATAGATAGGCTCATAAACAAACCCTTTAATGTGTGACTTCTGAATACTAACTTACAAAAATTTCCACCACTCGGATCTTCACAGCTTCACAGACGTCCTGCAACATATTTATTATAATTTTATCAATATCCTCGACATATACAGCCTTCAGAATTATCAATTCTAATAGTGTTGACATCAATGACAACCACATATCAGCAACAAAACCACAACATACAACAACAACAACAACATGATTGACTGCATGTCTACAAACACAAGTATCAAGTTTCCTTTGAACATGGGAAAACTTGCTCCTTGTTTAGCCTTGTTGTCACATAGAAACCAAATAACATAGACCACATCACTACCAATCTCTTCATTTTCTAATTTTGTAGCAAGTGATAACATATGCGGATAATGATTGATACTATATGAAGACACAATATTATCACATTTATTAACTCCCTCATAATTATTATGCTCAGAGAAGATATCATGCCTCAAAAAATATGCAATCCTCCTATGTATTGAGCAAAGAATGCTCACACATTTGTAAGTCCCTCAACTGAATTACATCGCATGTCAGTTTATCATCATCCCAACAACACAACTCAATCACATCATCATATGGCTCAAGGTTATGAAAGCTAGATTCATCAACATCCACAAATCCATTATCCACATTCAAATCATGGCATTCATAATGTCAACATCCCAAAAAATGTTTCCTACTTCAAGTTCATAGACAAGATTGTCAACACTCAATATGTTATCAAAAAGGGAAGCTTTTGTTGGAAGAATGAAGAACACATCTCTTAAATCAGATTTTGTGTTTTCATTTATGTCACCATGATATATGAGTTGCAACTGGAAGTTCAAAGTCAATGTTGATTCGGTATTCTGAACCGGTAATGCAGAAATGTCGTTTGGTATTTTGGTCCACAATTCCCCTCTAGTGATCTTCGTTGCTCATAGTTTTGGAAAATGTTTTTTGGTTGATGGAAGCATGAAATTTCAAAATCTCATGTGTACAAGTGCTTGTATATGAAGTTGGCATCATTATGTTTTTTGCATTTTCTCATTAGGTCTCTCTCTAGCCGACCTAATAAATGGTTAAAGTTGCAATAGATTAAATCTTGTATTGAGGATGTATATGTGATCCAAGCCGACATGATGTAGTGTGCTACATGCTTGAGTTGATTTTGAGAAGATTATGTATATAATTGAAGCTAACCAAATTGGTCCTTTTGGGCATGTCAGATATATATACAAAATAGTTTGGAGATTGAAGTGTGTGGGTTGAGTGTGTGGTGTGTTGGTGGATGAATGTGAATGCGAAAAGAGAAAATATTGGTCTACTAGATGTGAATTCTTTGAGCTTCAAAGGAACTAAATATGCACTTGTGAGGTGTATCTTCATCAGTTCATTCTCTGGTTGTAAGATATATTGTTACTATATCTTTTGTAGGCAGTGAGCCTCTATTTTGGACAATGAGTCTTGGAAGTGAGCCACCCTTTGTAATATCTTATAATTGGTTATACTATATTGTGAGTTAACCCTCACTGTGGTTTTTCCCATTCTAAGTTTTCCATGTAAAAATTCTGGTGTTATGTCTTGTGTGTTCTCATGTTTTTTTAACGCTTCTATGTATCTTGACTATTATATGCATTGGAATAATTGGATGGTATTTGTTCAATAAGTTTAAGAAGATATTGATTCACCCCCCTCTCCAGTATCTTGGGTATTCAACCATTGGTATTAGAGCTTGGTTCCTCTGAAGAAGCCTAAAAGCTTGAGGGAGATATTGAAGATTGAAAATATGGATGATAAAGAAGAACTCTAGACAACCCTTGATGATCATGACAAAGCTGAAAATGAAAACAAAGATTTGAAACAAAATATTATGAGGAAAATGAATGCATTTGGAAATTGAAAGAGCAATTGAAGAAATTCAAAGAGAGACATAGAGAAGTTAGTGAGCAATTAAAAAAAGAAAATGAAGAGGTTATTAGACTAAAGGTGAAATTGAAGGAAAATAAGAGAATTGAAGAGTGTTTGAATGCAGTAGTGCAAAGAAAATTTGATGAATTCTCTAGGATTGAGCAAGAAGTGGTGAAGCAGAGAGAATATCTAGAAAAAGAAAAAGTCTGTGAAGATAGTTTCAAGTCAAGCTCCATGACACTTGATGAATTGATTATAGGACAAAAACCATCTAAGGACAAAGGAGGATTGGGGTTAGAAGTAGGAGAAAGCTCAAAAGTTGTGAAAAATCAATAGACTCAAGTTAAAGGAAAATAGACAACAAATCCAAGAAGAAGGCCACCTATTAGACAACCAAATGATCAAAGGTATCCATCTTTCAATAGTGTTTATTTTTCATGAAATAAATTTGGTCATAGGGCAACTAAGTGCAGAAGTAGGATTAATTAGTTTTTTGGTTCCTTCTCCAGACAATGTTATGCATGTAATAAGATTGGACATAGAGCTAGTGAATGCAGAACTCAGATGATGAATTGGTTTGAAGGAGGTAGAGTGAATCAATCATTTTCTTGTTACTTCTATACTTGCAACAAGTTTGGACACAAATCAAATCAATGTAGATCAAGGATTAATGGAAATCAAACAAATCAGAGAAATGTTTTCTGCTACAATTGCAACAAACTGAGACATATTTCAAGAGTATGTAGAAGTAAAAAGGTAAAAAAGTCTGATCTGGTAAAGAAGAATGAACCTATGAAAAATATTGACAAAGATGAGGTTAAGCAATAAATGAACAAGATATGGAAAAATAAAGAAGAGCCAGAATCTTCAGATGCATATGTGCCCTCATCTGGTATAGACAGTTCCTCTAGGAATTAGACCTAGCATGGTCTTAGGGGGAGCTTTAACATAAAATTGTTTAAACCCCATGGATTTTAGGCATGTCAGTCTTTAGCATGAGGATATCTTGTAAGGAATGAATAGGAAACGGTTATGAAAAAGAAATCAAAAGAAAAAGTACAAGCATGTTTGTTTGCAAATAATATTAGGGTTTTTCATTGCAACTAAAGGGTTTTTGCTATCTTTTCAAATTCCATCGCATTTAATGCAAATTAGGGCATTGCATTGATCTAGAAAGAGAATTTGGAAAGGAATTTTAGTCACTTGTGCATTCGAAGAAAGTGGAGAGTGATTTGGAGCATTCTTGAGGCAATTTGAAGTGTGAGCTATGCAAACCCTAGCTTTGGTTTTTTGCAAAGGAAAAAGGTTATTTATTCTTTTGTTTTGTTGTGAGCTTGTTCTCTTTCTAAAATTATTAGAGATCCATGTGTTGAAAATGGAAAATCTTGTAGTAGTAAAAGCATCAGAAAGACGTAACCTTCCTATAGGAAATATTCTATGAAGGTTTTTGAAGATGACCATATGGGTTCCTTCTCATCAATTCCTCATGGTTTCATGCCTATTGAGGACACCAGGATGTACATTAGATTAAAGACTGAGGAATTTAATCATAGAAAATTAATAAACATGTGGCTAAATGATCTCACTAGGGATAACTTCTTGGTAAAACCCGAGTATTCGAATATTATGGTGAAGAAGCTGGATCGATGAAACTCCTTCCCTAATTTATGTTCCATTGTTGATGATAAGTATGTTAAACCTGTCCTTAGCAAAATGCATGATCAATTATTATGGATTGACAAACCTCATTTGATAACTAATAAATTAATCAAGGGAGTTACCAAACTCTATGATACCAGACCCTTACTAGTATTGAAATCTATGAAGAATGAAGTGGTGATGGAACTCACCGATGCTACATATGATAAAAAGGCTCTTACAACAAATCCTATTACTAATTCAGCTGTGAAGTATGCATCAATAATGATCGGACATAAAATATACTTCACAAATAGAGAGAACTTTGTGTCCGCTATAATAATATATACTAGTTATTACATGGCAGTAAATGGTGCAGATTATGATTTGTGTGAACTTCTCTGATAACAATTGTTTGAGAATCTGAGGATGTCGAAGGAGAAGAAATATCCATTTAAGTTTGGTTCGTTGATTGTTTGTTTACTATTCTATTTTCTTAGAAGGCTTCCGAGAAAAGATGAAGTAGTGTTTTGGGATCCATCCCGACCGGTTTCTCATCAAATTTTTGATTATTTGCATAAATTGGGTGATTTGAAGAATAGGGATGATGCCCTGACAACATTCTTTGATGTGCTTAAGAAAAAAATGAATGAGAGAGAAAGAATTTTGAAGAAAGTTGTTGAGAAATACAAGAATGATATTATATTACACGTCTCTTCTGATGAATGTATGGTTGAAGCGGTTGAACCCCATACTATATGGATTCAACCTTTAGGATATAAAATTATAGAGGATGAAGTTGAAGGTTATGTGCAGCTTCTATTGAAAAGTCTCAAAGATGCTAATGAACCCAAAATTGGTACATATGCAGAAAAATTCCTAGAAGTTCATTTGGAGCACAACAAAGTTGTGAGAAGAAAAAGGGTAAATGAGATGCTCAGAAAGTTTGGTTACATAGATGAGGAGATAGCACAAGGAAGAGCCTTGAGCAAACAAAAGTCTGGAAAATCATTTGGTGTAAGGAGATTCAACAGGATTTCTCCTTCTAAACAAACTTTTGGCCTGACTGCAGTAAATATTGAACCTAGTGTTGCTAACAAAGGCAAAGACTTGACTCCTTCTAGACCTGGTACAATATTGGGTAAGAGAAAATGTGTTCCTCCAGTAGTGCCTATTAAGAAAGGAAGAAAAAAAAATCCACAAGGGAAAAGAACCTTAGTATTACTAAAGATCAAGAGGAAGAGGAGGAAGACCTTGCTGCAAAACTGATAAGAAGGAAGAGAGTAAGCATGTCCTCTAGTGAAGGTACTTCTTAGGAAGCTAGTCTTGGATCTAAAAGAGTTCACTATGTATCATCCTCAGAGGAAAATGAAGAATGGGACATTAGTGTTCATGAGGTGAAACCAAAGAAGGAAAAAGTTGAAAAAGAGGTTTCTTCGAACCAAGTAGAATAGAATGCTTCTCTGGTAAGACCTGGTGCCCCTCTTAGAATAGAAGCCTTGGTAAATATTTTATTACATTATGAAAATATGTTGCAACCCACTGTAGAAATCTTTAATCAAGTAGGCGAAGAGGATAGGAAAAAATTAATGATTTCTATCATTCAGTATTTCATTATTTCGAAAGTTAAATGGGATCATGTTAAGGATAATGTACCTGAGAAATTATGGGAAGCTATGATGAAGAGAAGATCAAAGGCAGTTGAAATGGAATAGAAAATAATTTCTAAAGAATTTAAGGAAATTGGATCCAATCTGACTCCGGGTGATCTGGAAACCTTGAAGAAGATTTGTTCTATAATGTTTTAATGACTAGAGATAAGAGGTAGATTAATAAGATAAAGAGGGAAACTATAAACACCATCAGAAGCATGACTAAGAAGTACGACATGCTTGGTGCATCTGATTCTGCACCTAAATCAAGAGAAGAATTATCTACAGAAGTTAAGGAAGACACTCCTTCTAGTATTGGCGATACAAATGTACCTTTGGAAAGAAATATTTATATATTCCTCCGGAAATAGGTGGTATAGATGTTCTTTCAAAAATTAATGCTATTGATGAGCCTCCAAAGATTGAGAAGTAGAGTGAAGAAAGTTTTGAAGCATAAATGATAATATCTACTAAGAAGAGTTGGGAGAATGGTAAGAAAACTTGGAAAGGCATTCTCCAGGAGCTTCAAAGCGCATCCTCCTCTAGGTAAAGTTTTTTTGAGTTTACACATTGATTGGGTCAAAATCCTAAGGGGGAGTTTAGAATTTTGATTCTTTTGACTATACATTATTTTGGACCATGTGCACATATGTATATTGATATTTTTGGGTCACCCTTTGTCCTTGATGTCAAAGGGGGAGAGAGAAAAGGAGAGAAAAGGGAGAAAATATTATGGAGAGAAAAGGGGAGATAACTGTATATAGGAGGTTTGTAAATTATTTTGGTACATGTTGCCATCAATGACAAAGGGGGAGATTGTTGGAAGAATTAAGAAGAATACATCTCTTAATGAAAATTTTGTGTTGTCATTGATGTCACCATGATATATGAGTTGCAACTGCAAGTTCAAAGTCAATGTTGATCCGGTATTCTGAATCGGTAATGCAAAAATGTCCTCCGGTATTTTGGTCCACAATTCCCCTATGGTGATCTTCATTGCTCATAGTTTTGGAAAAAAAATTTGGTTGATGTAAGCATGCAAGTTCAGAATCTCATGTGTACAAGTGCTTGTATAAGAATTTGGCATGACTCCATTGTTTGCATTTTTCCATTAGGTCTATCTCTGACCAACCTAATAAATGGTTGAAGTTGTAATAGATTAAATTTTGTATTGAGGATGTATATTTGATCCAAGCCAACATGATGTAGTGTGATACATGCTTGAATTAGTTTTCAAAAGACTATGTATATACTTGAAGCCGACCAAATTGGTGCTTGCGGGAAAGTTAGATATATATACAGGATAGTTTGGAGGTTGAAGTGTGTGGGTTGAATTTTTAGTGTGTATAGGATAGTTTGGAGATTGAAGTGTGTGGGTTGGTGAATTGAATGTGAATGCAAAAATAATGAATATTAGTATGTTGGCATGTGAATTCTTTGATCTTCAAAGGAAATGAATCTACACTTGTGAGGTGTATCTTCATCAGTTTATTCTTTGGCTATAAGCCATTTTGTTACTATATCTTTTGTAGGTAGTGAGCCTCTCTTTTGGACAGTGAGTCCTAGTAGTGAGCCACTCTTTTTAATATCTTATAACCACTTATACTATATTGTGATTTTACCCTCACTGTGGTTTTTCCCATTCTAGGTTTTCCACGTAAAAATCTTGGTGTTCATGTGTTGTGTGTTTTCATGTTTTGTTAATGCTTCTTCTTATCTTAACTATTATATGCATTGGAATAAATGTTCAATAATTTTAACAATATATTGATTCACACCCCCTCTCAGTATCTTAGGTACTCAATAGCTTCAATTACAGATTCATATGATTCAAAATCTTCATTTGTAACAAATTCCTCATAGTGAGTGTTCAAGACACATTCACTATTACAAAGAGTATCCCACTCAACATTACCTTCTTTTGCACCAACATGAAAATATGAAGCATACTGCCCATGAGAAGGACTATGAGTTGTAGATCTAGAGAAAAGGTTCTCATATGCATCTATGTGATAAACACAATCACATTCTTCATGTGCAAACTCATCATAAAGAGCTTCATCAGTTGTACCGATATTTGTCTCTACCTTTTCACTTTCATATACAACCACATTTGTTCCATTCTCATGTATACATTTAGTGATAACTTCAAAACCAGCAAAAGGAATGGAAGAAGGTGAATAATCAAACAAAAAAAGAGTTCCTTGTTCATCACTTTCATTACCAACATATGCATGCTCCTCATAATCAACTACTTGAACTAACTCATCTAATGAATCTCTTGCACACATATCTTCTTATTTGTCCATACTACTAAAACAATCAATAGGTTCACATTCCTCACTATCAAACTGAAATCATTACACACTTTATCATTTGCATCCGATACACTAAAATTCTCAAAATAATTTCCTAAATCAGCAAATTCATTTGTCTTATCATCATGGAAGCTTATATCAATGCAAAACTCACTTGTAGGAGCAGGACCAAGTGTACCATAGCACTGTTGATCACATATCTCTTCTTTAAAAAGTAAATTCAATTCATATCCCTCATCATACTCTTGTCTAAAATATCTTGGAATCCCATTTTTATTTGCAACATCACTCTCATTGCTTGAAGGGAAAATATCATCAATGTGGTTTGAACTGAGATGATCATTCAGAAAATTATCTTCATCATTGCAACCTTCATCTGATATAGAAAAGTGGCTCTTTGTTTCTATGTTTTCAAGGGAAACAACATAAACTTCATATGTTTCATTCATTTCATCATAACTGTTATGGCTACAATCTTCATCTGGACATGTTTTCTCTATAAGATTATCATAAATATAATATTCATCACTACATGATGCATTTTCATTGTCTTCTACTATAGCATCTAGATCTATTTGATCAAGTCTGGAAAAGGTATCATCACATAGGCTAGTCAGGAAACCACTTCCAAGTTTCCCTATCATTTCTCCAATCAATGAAAGCCATTGATATAAACACTTAAGGTTAGCAGGCTTCAAATTAGTTGGCATGGTACTCAAACCTGGCTCACAATTTTTACATAATAAATCAATGCAAAATAATCCATCAGGTCTTTCTGATTTTGGTATAACAAACATAAATTCCATGAATCTATCATGAAATTCATAGGGGGATTCATCCTCAGATTTCTTTATATCACACAATTCATCAATAGGTGACGTGGATTCAACCTTTCCTTTAGATTGCTCTTCAAATTATTCTTGGATATTCAGATGTCTATTGTCTAACAAGCACACATTGTCTATTGACATTCCTTCAAACTGATCAATGAAAATTATTCTAAACCCTCACCATGAACATATAGAATGCCTCGGAAAGCTAGAAAACCAATGTTCTTCAAAATTTTCTACAGTTCTCACAAATAACTTCATGATAGAATCCTCATGATCTATTTGATAGTCATATATCAAAATAATGAAACTTTGTAAATGTTGTGATGCTGATTCAAAATTCTCACCATTGAATCTTGGTATTTTATCTATGATTTTTTATGGAATAAAATTTGGGTAACCTTTAATGCCACTAAAATTGATGGGTCTATATCTTTCCGTGTTAAAACCTCTCTAAAAAATTGGTTGGGGCTGATCAGAGACCATGATTACACTAGGAACCATACAAGGATGCATACATCAGTGCATTTTGATACCTCTTTCAAACTTCAAATATTAACTCTATAGTTGATCATTCATTGCCCTATTTTTGGCTTTCATCATGACCTCATAATACCACAATGCATAACTCAAATGCATCTACACCTAAGATCTATTTAGTGTGCATATTTCAAGAACAAACATACTTCTTCAAAATAATACATAGGTTGTAAATTATAACTCAAAAATATGCAAACTCGGTATTACTATCCTTTCCCTTTCATAGTGCTATTTCACTCAATAGGGAACCAATTTTTTTGAAGACTTTCAAATATGGTTTTCACTCACAAATTTCTTGAAAACCAAAAGTGAAAAATACCTAGATATGTTGCAATTGCTACAAATTCTTCTTCCTAACTGGAAATTTTGCAGATCTGCAACTTTACTCACATCTTCATCATGTTCTTTTGATAGATTCACTACCTCTCTTCACAAAGGACTAAACTTCAAGCAATATGAATCTCTTTCAAAGATAAATCTCTTCCTGAGTTCCTTTCACCAGCAAAGCACCATAGATCATGAAATTTTCAGGTTCATTACAACAATTTATTTCTCCAGTTATAAATTCCTTCAATATTTGAACCAAATGTTTAGATTAGAAAATAATATGACTGTGAAATATCAGTCTACAATTGGAGGTTCAAAGTTCTCCCCAATAGAGTCTCTAATCTATTGGTGGTCTTAAAGAAACAAGCAGATCTCGCCAAGCATCTATGAATTTGTTAGATTCAATTATCAAATACTTAGAAGATGATTGGCCAACAAACGAGAGGAATCTCGTATGCTTCCCTCTTGCACTTCAAGCCTTGCAAAACCTAGGTTGGTCCTACAATGTGTATCCTACAAAATTTCTATACAATTATACCACACATTGCATAATAACATATACATTCTCACTTAAATGCTAAGTAGATGGAACCCATAAAGAAACTGGCAGTTCTTTTGAAAGATTAAACACCTAAAGCTAAGAACTCATACAACACTAACTTCAAAAAAGGTAGATCGATTAAAAATTGATTTATAAAGTATGTTCTTATATTGAAGGACCAAAACCATAGTAAATTCTCTCAACACCTTTAGATTAGATCCTTTTCTCATGGCAGGGAGTCAAAACACAATAAACTAAAATACAAGGCGATTTTAATTTCAAATGCTCAAGATCTTTGTGAAATTGCATTACAATTCACTAATCAATTACTCAAAATATATGACTACTTATAAGATCCACTAAACATCCATATTAACTCATGCTTTAACTAAGGTATTTTAACTAGTTCATTAAACTAGAGCCATAATTAAAATGTACATCAGTGCAAGATAACAATGAAGATTAATGGACAAATCTTTGATTATTTTCTCATTAATAACTCATATATAATGTTAAAACTGCAATGATAATAGACTCAAAGGATTTGCATTTTCATTCAAAAATTCTTGGAAGCCATACAATTTACAAAATATACTTGCTCGACTCAAACCTAAGATACAGACTTAAAATATGTTTTCTTTGTGTTCTCAATTTTCATTTTCAGATCTAGAATTCAAAAAGAGACTTGCACAAATGGCCTTGAATTCCCTTTTATAGAAAAAAGGGAGAAAAACAAGCTTCAGGCCAAGATGTACACATGTCACATTTTCATTTGACAAACTCTACCGATTATTCCTTGAGGAAAAGTTACAACAAACTAAGTGAATATTCATCATTGAAACAAAATTTTCCTTTTAGTCGGTGAAGAATCTCGTGCCTTCCAAAAGGCATTTTTTTGTAATGTGTAGCCTTTAAACTATTGCAACATATTTATTCTTCTTAGAAAAGTGAAAAAAGTGTGCAGAAGAAGGGAAAAAGATGGATCAAAACCCAAATCAGCATCCAAGTCACCAGTCCAAGACATCAATACTCAACACTTTCTTGTCATATTTGAAATTGGGAGAAACATATATTTTATACATTGAATCTTCTGAGGCTAGACCTGTATTATACTCGACCAAGTATGTGTTCTCCACTCTTTTTACAACTCCAATTCATCAATGAAAATCCTTTTCCATAACCCATATTTTGCATCAGATGGCCAATTGAAATCAATTATTTCATCCATCTTCTTTCTATATGGAGAGTACTTTGTCATCACTTAATTGGCTTCTTTGTCAAAATCTTCTAGAAATTTGATGATGAGAGATAGTTTCTCAAGAGTATTCTTCAACATATCAATGTCAACATTCTCACAAATGACAATTGCTTGAGAAACAATAGTTGTATCCACCTAGTCCTTCCATGTTTGTAGAGGCTTGAACTCATCATATGTATTTTGGATATCAGGTAACAATTCCATATCTTCCTCATCAAATTTGACTTTCAATTCTCTAGTCTTCTAGTCTAGAGGAGCAACATACCCCAGAAACTGCTGCTCTCTAATCTCACTAATAAATTTATATGTTAGGACCACCTTTGGATATCTATCCTTTTTTTTCTTAGCCCTAATTTCTATGTACTTCAAATTATCAGCCCTAGGAATCAATTTATCTAGGGATGGAGTAGCCAATTCCTTATCCCTTTGGTATAAACTTATTGCTAGTAGCATTGAAGAATAATTTGAATGAATACTATTTAATCTACCTTGAATCTTTTTATTTAGATGCTCCAAAATAGTATTAAATATCCTTGAATTATTCTCATACATTATGTCTTAGAACTTTACAAATAATTTCTTGTACACTTCAATCTGCAACAGTAACCATTCCTTGGTGGGCCCACTTGAATGAGTTGCACCTGATGTGCTTGGCTCCCCAACTACAATTGGTTCCTAGCCCAAGTTATATGGTATTATTTCCAAATAATCTTATTGTGGAGGAGGAGGAGACTAAGGATGTTCTATTAGAGAAGTAGGTACAACATGACCTAAGCTAGATGGACCTTGAGTCCTTAGTGTTTTGACCTATTTCTTGAACAGTGCTAGCTTTGTTTCAAACTTAGCTACCTTGTGTTGACTCTTATTATACTCATTAATGAGTTCATTACACTTTATTTTGTAAGTGTCTCTATTAGTAGTGACACTCTCCACTATTGCTTTAGTAAATTTAGCAACATTAATTGAAATAGTTGCAGCTTCCAATGCTAGAGTGTTAGATACTCTTTTGATTATCAATTGTCCCTTGAAGTTAGTTGGTTCTACAAATTTTGGCTTTCTAGACCCTAGAGACAGTGACCAAAGGGCCAAAGCATCCCATTCCTCACTAAAAGTGAACCCTTTAAGTGCCAATTTGGCCTCTTCCTCGATTTGAAACAATGGCCTTTCAGATCTCCTTATGGTATCTAGCACAACAACATCAACAATATCACATTCAAGCAATAATAACACACCACTTTTCTGCACTAGTGCTCTACCTTCTTGTGTTGTGATACTTTGAATTTCATTTTTCATGGCCTTCCTTATATTTTCTTGCACAAATTCCTCTAGAAGTTCAAGGTGCAAGCTCCTTTCTCTGGCCACATTCTATGCATACACTAAATTTTTGGCTTTCCATAAAAAATCTCTCAATGTTGGGGTTTGTATAAAAGAATCATCTTCAATGAAAGCCTTGCAGGCCTCATGCCTCATATCATCAACATTATTCAAACCACCTATATCATCCTTCCCCAACCTAAGGTTATCTTCTCCAGAGCCTAATGCAACCTCCCTTGGGGGAGAAGGCATTCCTTGATGCATCTCCTTAGGGGTTACCAAAATGCCATCTTCATCTATTTCAAGGTAATCAACTACCCCTTTCACCTCTATTTTCTACCTTTTGATTGGTGGATGCTCCAATGGAGAAGCACCTCTTGGGGGGAATCAAGATCGATTATGGCTGGGGAAATTTTTCTTGTAGGCAATGGTGTTTACCTCATAGGAGAAGTTTCCCTTGACCCCTTTGATGTAGCAGGGGTTGGAAGTGTCAGCTACCTTTTTACTACTTCCTTCTTCCTGGAATATATCCTGATTTTCTTAAGTGGCTAGTAGGTGGGTCTTTCTTCAAATACCACCACATGATCTTCTTCAACTGCCATTTATTTCCCTTTATTAGTTATTACATGCTCTTCCCTGAAGACCCCCACTATGTTCTCAAAATTTTCAAGAACATACATAATTTTGTTCAATTCACCCTTAATGTTGGGCATGGGGTCATAATTGGGATCTTCCTTTTTAGATTTTTCCATCATTTTATTGAAAGCAAGATATTTTGCCTTCCACTCCTCTTGTTCTTGGAAATCAAAAATATTCCTGATGACATCTTCAAGATAACAAAATTTATGCACAAAAGAGACACTTCTATTCTTCACCTTCAAGGAAACAATAAAACTCTCAAGGTCATGGTTCCTTGGGTGTACACTTCTCAAGTTATACGGTGTAAGGAGTTGTGCCAATTTCTTCCATCCTCCTTTTTCCATTACAAAATATGCAAATACTATCCACACAGGGAAGAATGAACCCTTTTTCTGTGTCTCAGGAAAGTGTGCCATATGTGATACCCCTAGTTGTCTCATGATTTCAATAACTCCAATCCTCAATGGCACATATCTTGGAAGTACATATGGATTCACACTACTGCCATAAACTCTGAAGATTATTGTGGTGGGGTGTGTAATTATGTCCCCCCAATTGTGGTTCAAATTTAGATCAAAATTCATGGATCTCCTTGGGGATCCTTGGTGGATCATGAATCAGGAACCTTCTTAATTTTGAGGCAAAAACATTATGTAATACAACATAATCAACATTTTGATAATCTTTGTCAAGAATTTGAGTCCAACATTAGACATACAACTCAATACCATCTTATTTAATGCCATGTCATTACCAAAATCATTCTCTCCCTTATACAAAAAAATGTGTATCAAGAGGGAGTACCACCAGAATCTAACCCAATTCTTGCCTTCATTTAATGCAACCAACCCCTAGTTAATATGCTCGGAGAGGTAGGTGACATAATCATAAACCACATTATATGCTACATGTTGCAAATGGGATACCATGTACATATAATCCTTCGACATGGTATCTGATGGATCAAAACCAATGATTTGACATAAAGAGAACAATATTTTCATGAAGTAATTGGTAAAATACTTCATGGGGAAGGGTTCTAAATCATCTTGGCCATTCCTTATTTGCCTCCTATTCTTTCCAAAACTAGTGCTTGCAGTGTGTATTGGAAACATCGTTATGAAAAAAACCTTGGTATTATCATATTCTTTCCAACCTAGATCAGTAGGGGTCATGTCCTTATTCTAGCCATGCAGTTGAAAGATTTATGCAATTTCCTCTCTAGTAATCTTGAGCATCTCAACCCCATTGAATGCATTGACCACCCTAGAAATAGGGTCATACCTTGTAGCTATATCCTTGAATAGGTCCACATCCATGTACACATTTGGTACGACCAAATCCCCCATGTCTAACCTCCAAGGGTTGCAAACAAGAACCCCAAGATTTTTGTTTCCAAACCAATTTTGAAACAATTGTCGTCTAGTGAAGGGAAACTCATCATCCTTGATAAAAAATTATTTGTCCATTAACCATTCTTTAATTCTATGGCCATAAAATAGAAATCTTCCCTCAACCTTTTTGTTGGTGGAGGGTTTCAACTGGTCAATAATATCCTGGGCTAGAAATCTAGATGTGGTCTTAGAACCAAGGTTTTATGTTTTGGGAGCCATTAGAAACCAAGTGAGTTCTGATAAATCTAGGGTTTAACTATGAGATAAAAACCTAGATTTTCAATTGAAGACCTAGGGTGTGGCTTTAAAATACAATTATTTTTGGTCTGACAAAATTTTGAGTGGATTTAAAGAGAATTCAAATCACACTCAAGTGATTTAAAAGCACACAAACCAATTTAACTTTGAAAATGTGGTGAATATTTTCCCTAATTCAAAATAGTTTGAATATAGAATAGAGAAAGGTATTTGTTTTACTTATGACCTTTTTCTTGTGGAAGCCCTAGTTTTGGTCACATTGAACTCTGAAAATGCTCTTCTCAATCTCCTAGAAGCTCATAATTTGTTCATAATTCCCAATTATGTGGAAAAAACAATCTTCTGCATTCCTTTAAGTCGGAAATGGGTAAATCTTTGTGCATCTCTTACCATAAATTCTCGCTCACATGAAGAAAAATGGCTACCATGTCCAAATATTCAATTTTGAATGACAATCATTGATCTCATCCTAAGATGGTGCATTAGGAAACTCAAATAGAGTCAATCAAGTTTGAAAATCAATTGCTATCATTCACCAGTCCATTGACCAATGGAACCTTTCCAACTAGGTGCCAAATCATTAGCTCTATGAGATCCACCCTCTTTCCATCCTAGATGCGAAAGAAATCCACGTGTTATTCACCCGCTAACCCCACAACTCATTATTTTATCCATGCAAGCTGGCAGGGAATGACTGAGATCTAATCTCAACCTTGCATCATGACCATTGGTTTGAAAGCTTAAGGTGTTGAGTATGATAGTGGAGACCAAGCCCCACATTTGCAGCATAATATGTATAAGTATCCCACTAACCCCACAACCCATCATTTTATTTTTGCGGGGTTGGTAGGGAACAACTAGGATTTAATCTATTGATTAGATGGCTACCAAAAATTGCGCGTGCATAAAAGGTTAGTTTTAAAATGGGGACCTGATTAGGTCTAGGGGAATTAACCCTTGGGAAAAGATGACTTAAGACTTAAGTCTTTTAGCATAAAATAATTCAACCTTACCCTATGAAATATCAAAGCAATGTAATTGTATCCTATGACTGACAAACCTAGACCAGGGGGCAGTAAAAACATGTTCATGATGGATCAAGTGATAACTAAGGTAACCAGTAATCAAACATTACAAGTCAACACAAGATTAAAATGCCCAAGGGTTTAAGACCTATAAATTTTGAAGCAAGGGCTTAATAACTAAAACCCTAAACCCTACCTATGGAAATAGAAGCAATAACTCATGACAAAGCAAAGAACTAGTTAAAATTTTGCAAAATTTTAAAAGATCTACTAGTGGCTCTTGCTCAGGGATGCATAACCCTGGTGGGTATGGAAAGAATTTAGATCTCATGGCTAAGCAAACCAACAAAGAGAAACAAAAACCAAGAGATTGCTCGGACAAGGCAAACAGACGCAACTAGAAGAAAACACACCAAACCTCTATACACTAATTATAGGACTATATAGTGTACATGGAAAACAACCTATTTCAAGAGAAATAGGGCTTCAAGAACTTTCCATGTACTAGAAGCTCTATGATTTCACCAGTCAAGGAATGCAATAAATATGAATCCTCTCCATGTGTATCTGCAATTAAGTGATCAGAAAGGTCATTGATGTCACAACTTGCATCATTTAATTTTTCATTTATCGAACTGGGTGTGTCTCAGAGCTATATATGATAAAGAGGACTCCAAAAATTGGGGGTTTTTGCATTGTAAATAGTGAATTTGATTTCGGTTAGTTTCCTTCAAGAGCTTTCAGGAGCTCTTAGGAGCGCTCAGGAGTCAAACACAACAACTAATTTCTAAGGATTATTCTAACTTACTAGTTAACTAATGCTTATTTATTTAGGCCTATTCTAATCCTAATGAATCAAATCAGATGTTACCTCACTTAACTATAATTGGTTCATTGGGAGATCTATGAAATAACTTAATTTAACTCTAAGTCTAAAATGCAAAATTTAAAGTTACTTGAAAAAGGAAATCTATTTATGCTTGCAAATAATGAACTTTAATCTAGAAAATAGTAAATCTATTTATGTTGCAGGAATTTAAGTATTAAATCTAGAAAGTAGTAATAATAAATCCCATGAACACATTCCAATTGAGCTCTAGTTTGATCCTCACATCAATCATTTTTATTAATATCACTATAGCTATATGAATTTGAAAATAAGTACTTAATTTAATTTGTACTAACAATAATGAAATCTACAATAGATGATGGGACTCTGATCTATAGTAAAACTTCTCAACTAATTATATCACAATAGATTAATCTAAGTAAATACAATTGTTGAACATTGATCAATAGGAATTAAAGTGCTTAACTTTAAACCAATCATAACAAAAAAAATTAACTGAATCAAAAAACATGAAATAGGGTCACCTCCTTCGGTTGAGTGGGCCTTGCTCTTCCTCTAGTGGGACCTCTAACACAGAGATTCAAATAAACTTCTTATTTTCATTCCAATTGGACAAAGTCGACAAGTAAAACAAAAGTATGTAGTACCAAAAGTTACAATATTCAACAAAAGATCGACTCCCTCAAATTAAACCTACGAATGGATATTGATAAGAATATCCCTTATTTTTGAATTCAACTTCATGGCGCTAGCTGCTAAATTATAGAGTGCCAAACTAAATGAAAGTATAATTGAAAATATCCAAGAGAATCTCACTTTATCACAATTGGAGCAACAATTTCCAAATCAGCAAAGAGATCCAATGTGAAATCATAGCAAATCAAGATCTGTCTAGAGCTTTCAGGAGTATAATTAGCACCATGTTGTTAAACAAATTTTTTAACAAATCCATCTCAATAGTAAGAATTTAAGTACCTACACGAAATCCTCAAGAATAGATTGCAAACATGATAGTAGATATTTCTATTTGCACAGTCATTTCATTATTAACATCACTAAAAGAGGTAAATTTTAAGAAAAATACCACATCTAATATATCTTCCAATTATATTTAGTATAAGATGAAACAAGAAAACATTTAAACATATAATCTACTGCCATAATAGTTAATTAATAGTATAATTAAGTTTTTGAGTTCATAAAAATATTAATTAAAATAAAATTTCCAAGAACCCATCATTTCTCCCCCTCTTGATGTAAACCATGTCCTCATGGTTGAGGGTCTGGTAAATCCCTATTCTTATCCACTAACCAAGCAATTATGTTAGCCAGATCAGCATCCTGCAACACATACTCCAAGAATTTCCTGGAATGAGCATACCCATTCATCTTTTCAATTGTTTTCATCCATTCCCTCATATTTTCTCCTATGAACTATGGTGATGCATCTAATGTTGGTGTTAGAATTATGATCAAAGAAGGTATGAACCTCATTCCTATCTAGCTGGTCTATTTTTCTTCAATAACATCAATCACAGTCCTTACTTTGGTGAGACTCCAAGTGATGTTCCTTGGTGAAATAGGCTCTCTCCTTCTTAGCAGTGGTGGAATACTTATGAATCTATCCCTTGCTGCACTTAGAGACCTATGTGGAAGATGATCTTGAATCCTCTTAAAAAATTGAATTCTCTCATATAGATTTCCCTTATAAGTGGGTGCTACATTTTCTAACACGGAAAAGTACCTGAATTGAGCTCAAAAAGTCTTGACCAGTCCCATTCCTCATAGGTAGTCCTATTTTCATTTGTGCCTCTCTATACTGAGTTTCTCTATGTCCCCATTCCACTTGGTTTTGCAATAATGAAACAAAATACCTTATTTGAATCTCTCCTATGAAAACATTAATAAAAGACTATGGAAAGATACCAAGTAGAAAATAATGTTGAAAAATACTCACACATTTGATTTTGAATAGTAAGATGACTGTTGAAGAAATATTCAAGAAATTCCCTATCATCCTCATAATCAATTTTCTTTTTGAGTACCAGTTGGTTTATTTTCCATTGGAGGAATCTCTCTCTCAAAAATAATGCATAGGAACTTGAAGGTTTTCTCATTAACAACATTGTAGAAGATAATTCCACCATTTTCTGAAGTTTATCATTTATTTCATCTCTCTTTTTCTAATTGTTGGTTTTCACTCCTTAATTGATCATTCTCATGTTTAAATTTTAATGAAGTTAAAGAAAGATATCTACTCGAAGCAGATGAGGTGGAAGCCTCATGTGATTACAACATATTAGATTGTTGTCTTAACTATATTTTTTTTGTAACTTTACCCTCAATCTTCTTATCTCCTCAGCACTAAACCTTGTTGTTTAATCTACCTGGGCTAATGCTTATGCATTAACCTGTTGTAAGGTTCTTTTTGTTTTACTTAACTATCCTTGTAGAGCACATTCTTTTTCAACCATCTATTTTTCTAGTTTATTTGTTTTATTCACAGATTTATGCAACTCTTCTTCCTTCCTTTTCAATATTTCCTACAAGAATTATATTATTCTTCTCTCTTCTTCCAATTCCATTTGTATCCTTGATATTTCCATAACCTTTTCTATCTCATCCTCTTCCTCTGATTCTTCTTCTTCTTGCAATTGTGTTTTTTTTTTTCTAGTTCAGTTATTGGCTCTTTTCCTTTTCTTCTTTCAATAGTCAAGGATAGTGAAGGAGATTTTCCAACCTCTTTATCCTCATATTCTTTTGAGACTTCTCTTTCTTTAGACTGTGAGTTAGATTTTTTAGCAAAGTCAAAAGACTCTCTCGCAAGTTTCCTTTCAGGAGATGGAATTGGGGCTTTAGGAGGGTTGTGAGTTTGTTCAGGGGACTGCACTAGTGTTTGGACTTCCTCATGGACTTCAGAAGTTTCTTGATGGGTATCACAAACAAGGGTTTCTTCAGGAGTTGATGCAATATTTTCAACAGTGTTAGGGATTTCCTCAACTATCTCTTGTTTTCTCTTTTTGGAAACACTACGAGTTACCCTAATAGACTCCTGTAGTTTTCTCTTTTTCTTGCCCTTTTTTTGTTTTTCCCTCATGGATTCTCCTTTTCCTAATTTTTTTGTGAGCTCCTTTGTGATTTTTCCTTTTTCTTCTTAACAGGTACGGATAAAAACTCAATCCACCCTTATTTACCATATTCTTTCTTCAAGAAATTGTGTTTAATTATGAAATGAATTAACCCATGGTACCTTATTGAAGATTCACCCCTAGATTTCACCCTAGATATCATTGAGGAAATTTGGGAAAAGAGAAATGTAGGTAAATTTATTTTGGCATAGGTTTTTGTGTTCCCATACCTCAAACGTATCAATAACCAAATTCCTAGCCCTAACATACTGCCATATTGTCCCTCACAAGTGAAGAAAATCATCAGCCAAGTGACAACAGTTTTCAAATGGCTCATCCAAACTATTGCGGGAAATTCCTCTCTGATCTCCTTTGTGCAACATAATCTCTAGCTTCTTTTTAGGTTCTTGATGAAATGTTGCCACCAACTTTTCATATTTTACATGGCCTTTTCAGTTGGCTTCCCTTTAGCAAGAATTCTTGATATTTCACTCATTATTTTTGTAGTAACCTCAATTACTTCATCTCTGACCTTGGTAACATTCACATGAAAATTTCTTATAAATTATTCAACCAATTCTTGCTAGAATTCCTCATACTTCCTTATAAAATCTAGCCACCCATATTCTCTCAGCAACCTTTTCATTTCTAGGTCTAGGATAAAATTCTCAGGCTCAACACTTCTCTTATTCCCCATCTTGCTTACCTTTGCAACTTCGATAGAGAAAAATGGCTATCTTAATTAAGAAAAACTCAAAATGAGTGCTTCCTTCCAACTGCAACAAATTTTAAGAAATCTCACATCAATCAACACATGCCATTATTTATTTCATTTATTCCTCCAGATGATTCACATGCCACCACCTTGTACTTTGTACTTATGATTCATAAAGTTGGTGGTGCAGTTGACATCAATAAATTTATTGATGTTGGCATGGGACAACTCATCATCACTTGAAATTACTGTAGCAGTCTTTTCAAAATCACTTCTCAATCTCTCCGCTAGATTTGAAATGATTAAACTCATTTATTACAAAATTAATAACCATTTTGGTGGAGAGTTATATGCTAAACATTCACTTTATTTCAAATCATAATTACTAAATCAAAAAATAATATTCAAAAATGATATATACAATAAATACGTACATTTTCATTAATGTAAAAGTTAATTTGAGCGTGCTAACTAACTTAGTTGGCATTTAATTATAAGTCAATTAAGAGAATCTTGAAATTAACGTGAAGGTTAATGTCGAAAGCTTAAGATATCTTTAGGAGTCATTAGGAGCCATCAGGAGTGAACTGAAGTTGATCCAAGAAGACTGTCATTTCTAGTTTTGAGCCATTCCTTCATTTTTTTCTTTTTTTTTCTCTTTTTTCTAATTTATTTTAAATTTTTGTTTTTGAGAGATAAACCACCATTTCTGGTTTTCAACTCATCCCCTTTATTCAGAAGGTAAAGCATCATTTTCTGGTTTTCAATTTATCTTATGTTCAAGCCTTTCTTCAAAAGGTTACTCAGGAACACATTCCCTCATGGAAGAAATATTTTCTATCAAAAAATGTTCAATTTTGTGCTGTAAATCTAATAATAATTCCTCTCTTGATGCAAGTTTATGGTATATCTTTAGTCTATGACCATTAACTAGAATAACTCTTCTCTCTCCATCAATTGGTACCAACTGCACAACTCCATTTTCAAAGATGGTCAATTTCATATGGTCCCAATCATCTTGTGTGGAACTTTCCTTTAAACTCATGAAATCTAGAATCAAATAATAGTGTTGTGTGTCTGTTCTTGAATTTTCTAGTTACAATATGTTTTTCATGCCACTCTTTTCTCTATTTTTGAATAATATTTGTATGCTGAAGAGCTTCCATTCTCATCTCATCTAACTGATTCAGTTGTAAAACTCTATTTTTTTCTACTTCTGACAAGTCAATGCCAACATCCAATGTTGTCCTCAGTGTCTACAACTCAAACTCGATTGACACGACTGCATTTTTCCCATACACTAGTTCATATAGAGAAAACCCAGTAGTAGTCTTCCAAGTTGTATTATATGTTTAGACTACTTCATCTAACTTCTCTTCCCAATCCATTTTCCTTAATGAAACATTTTTTGTCAAAATGTTTTCCAATTCCCGATTGGTGACTTCCACTTGCCCATTTTCTTATGGATAATATGGAGTGGACTTCCTGTGTGTCATCTCAGATTTTTGAATGAAATCTTCCATCATTATAGACATGAACTGTAGTCCTTGATCATAAAATATCTCCCTTGGTGTACTGAATATTTGAAGAATATGCTTGTACAAAAAATCAGCCACCTTGTCCTCTCTTTTTTCTGGTAAAGCTTTTACTTTAGCCCACTTTGTGACATAATCTATACAAACTAGAATATAGTGTTGTCCCTTGGAAGGTGGATCAATAGATCCAACAAAACCAATTCCCCACTTTTTGAATGGTTCCAGAACTATTTAAGGCTGTAATGGCATCTCCATTGTTGTTTTAGGTTTTCCCATGCACTGGCATTCATCACAATGTTTGACAAAGAATGAAACATCCTTCATCATAGTCAAATAGAAATAACCAGCTCCTAAAAAGCTTATGAACAGTCCTGATCATAGAATAATGTCCTCCTTCTGACTCATGATGACAAACATGTACTACATCATAGACATCTATCTCAACAACACACCTATGAAGAACATAGTTAGGACACATCTTAAATAATAGACCATTAATCCATTGAAATCTGGAACTTTCATGAATTAACCTCTTTTTCTATTTAGGATTGAAATAATTGGGGCACTTCCCTATTACGAGATAATTTGCAAGGTCAGAAAACCATGGAGGATATAATGATATTGCATATAAATGTTCATCTGGAAATGTGTCATCAACTGGCTCCTGATCACCTTGCAAAACAATTCTTGAAAGGAAATCAGCAACAACATTATCCTTGTCACATTTATCTATTATAGTTACATCAAATTCCTGCAACAAAAACAACCATCTCATGATCCATCCACCCACCACAACCTTTTTCATCATATATCTAATAGCTACATGGTCTATGTGGATGAATATATTATAACCTGTAATATAATGTCTGAACTTATTAATTGCATATATCATAGCCAAAAATTCCTTTTCAGTGGTTGTATAGTTTCTCTCTGCAGGATTTATATTTTTTCTAACATAAAATATTGCATGCATTGCACCATTATCATATTTTTTTCCTAAAACTGTACCAATTGCAAAATTAGAAGCATCAAAATGAATATGGAATGGAAGTCCCCATATAGGTCCTTTAATGATTGAAGAATTGGATAAGACCTGTTTAAGTTTCTCAAAAGATTTTTGACAATCATCTGTCTATAATACCCAACATTCCCAAGAAAACTATGAGCTCTTGTTTGATTTCTAGGGATTTATATCTTTTGAATGATTTAAACCTTCTTGGGGTCAACTTTAATTACTTTCTTGGAAACATGGTGTCCAATAACAATTCCTTTTGTCATAATAAGGAACACTTTTCATGGTTTAAAGATAACCTATGGTATTTACACATTTGTAAAAAAATTTAAACTTTCAAACACTTCCTCAAATTTTTGTGCATGGACTACAAAAGCATCCATATACACTTCTACACATGAGGTAGTCAAATCAACAAAGTAGCTAAAAAATCTCTCTGAAAAGTGGTTGGTGCATTACATAGCCCAAATGGTAAAAATTTGTAAGCATATGTACCCCAAGGACATGTGAAAGTAGTCTTATCTTGGTCTTTAGGAGCCACTTGGATCTGGTTATATCCACTAAAACCATCCAAGAAAGATAAATAACTACTACCAACAAGGTTATCAAGTACTTGATCAATGAATAGTAAAGGAAAATGATCCTTCTTAGTGGATTTTTTTAATTGGTTATTGTTTGGAACAATAAGCAATGGAGAAACCCATTATTGACTATTAGATATTGGATAAATGAATCCTACCTTTAACAACTTTTCTATTTCTTTCTTGACAAGGTCTCTCAGAACAGGATTGATCCTCCTTTAACCCTTCCTCACTAGCTTAACATCTTCTGTGTAAATATGATGTGTACAAATAGAAGGATGGATTCCTCTCATGTCCTTGTATTCCCATGTAAATTCTTTAGTGTGATTTTCTAAAGTTTTCTTTAATTTATCTTCCTGTGAGGATGACAAGGATGAACTAATGAAGAAAGGTTTATCTCCTGCCACAGTGATTTGCTTGGTTTCATTCTTAGTATCAAGTGGGTCCCCTACAAGTGTATTCAAAGGACATGGATGGGAACTTTTCTAATGCAAGATTCCATTACAACCCCTCCTTTCTTTGACTTGTTCAATCTTTTGAGGATTAAGACTTTGTCCTTCACATTCCTCTACATGTTCCATTAAAGTAACCATTGCTAATTCCACAATATCATCCCCTTCAGATTCCATATCCTCATCAACCCAAGGTTGAGTATTAGATTCAATTGATGGCTGAGCAGGAGGATACAATGACAATTATTTCTGTTTTTGTCTATTATAAATGATCATACTACCTGATCTATAGTCTATCAATGTTGTTGCCAACCATGGTCTACCTAAGATAATTTGATATCCAAAATCTTTCTTTCTAGCTTTAAGGACTTAAAAGTCAATTGAATAGTCCCATGTGTCAATGGTAACCATGAAATCTTCAAGAACACCTTCAATTTTAGTAGTCAATTAATCTTCCAACTGTAAAACAATTGTTGTGGGCTAAATCTTTGTCATACCCAATATTTCAATAGTGTATGAGGTGATAATTATCGATAGCTTCTCCTAGATCAATTATCACATTGGTTATCTCAATTCCTCCTATACTCAAATTCATTACATGACTACTAGGATCATTATATTTATGAGGAAGTAACCTTCCTGACAACACATCAGTGAGTTTGGTCCCTATTTGAATGGTAGGAGGTAATTTCTTCTTCCTACCTATAGTTTTTATACAGAGAGACTTAACCAACTGATTTATTTCGGGTATATCTTTAATAGCCTATAACAATGGTATCTCAATGTTAATCTTTTTTAATTCATAGAGAAGTTGAGAGTCAACCACATTCATATAATTCAGTTGGGAGCTATCAGGAGAATTTTTTTCTATTTTTAGATGCTCTAGGTAGGGTTCCTAATTAACTTCTTGATCGTTATTAGAGTTTTGATTTTCCTTTAAATTCTCTTTTTCATTTTTCTCACCCTCTTGGTATTTATCTATTGGAATGGATGACACATTTTGGCTTCTCAACTAAATATCATTAGCATCAATAGCATTCAAGGTAGGCAGATTTGCATCAAAGATTTTTTTTTCAGATTTGGGACAAGTTGTGATGGCATTTGAGGTTGGTTTACTTTCTCATGAGTAGGATTAGAACCTTGTGTTAATTATGGTGATTGTCCTCAAGGATTCCTTGGTCCCTAATTTTTCCATGGTTGAAATTGTGTTTGGTTTTGTTGCCACTACGACTGATTTTTCTATCATTATGGCTTATTTGATTGCCATTGGTTCCACTAGGGATTCATCCATTCAGGTTGACCCCAGAATGTAGGTGGTGGTTTTGGTTGAAAGGGAGGATTCCATTGGTTTGCATTTGGCCAAGGGCTCTGATTCCAGTTAGCTCTAGGACGATACTACCCCTGATTAGCATTATATCTAGTATTCTGAGATCTCTACCCACCATAGTTAAGTTCTTCCTCCACCAAAATTGGTTTCTTCAGATGATTCTTAATTTCATATAGAAGGCTAAAAGAAATTGTTGCATGATGTTGTTGCATGATGTTTCTCATAGATCTCACAAATTTCAACTTGATTCAATGGACACTCTCTCAAAAGATGTTTCCCTCTACATTTGGAACAATAAATAGCTAAAGGCTCAATAGTCTTTTTATCTCCTTACATATTGAGATGAAGGAGTAAATAAATTTTAAAATTATCAATTTCCTCCATTACTTGAGACATATCAGTGGTGAGAGCTTTGTTTCTTCAGGAGCCTCTAGACCCTACTCTAGTCCTAGAGTAGTTTCTACATATTTCAACAATAGCTTCCAAAGAAAGCTTATTGATATCTCCTTTTTCCCATAAGATTCAAGGACTCCCTAGAGTCATCATCAATTCCCTTTAGGAAAATTATCTTACTAATTTCATTATCCAACCCATTACCACATCTTTTGTGCACAAACTGAAATCTATCAGCATAATCCTCCAAAATTTCATCTTCCAATTGTCTCATTCGAAACAATTCCTCTTTGCTATCTCTTACTCTACAATAATCTTGGTATTTATCCAAAAACTCAGTTTCCATCTCTTGCCAAGTTGAGATTGAATCTATAGCTAAACCAATGGACCATCGTAAGGCTGACTCTTTTAAGGTAAAAGGAAATAGTTTCAGCTTCTAGTTATTAGCTATATAATCATAGGTATGGCACAAAACCTTGAACTCAAAGATAAATTGGTTAGGATACTCAAAATTGTTTCCCCTAAAAGTAGGTAAAACTGAAGGTGAAATATTCTTCATAGGAGGCTCATCAAGTTCTTTGTTTAGATTAATAGGATAGGGAAAGGTCCTATTTGGTAGGGGATCATTTCTTGGTTGGTCACCCATTTCTTCTTCTTGATTTTCAATCTGATATTGCAAAATTTGTTATTCTTGATCAAAATCAACATTTCATGGAAGAAACCTTCCTAGATCATCTCTAGCTCATCTCATCAACAAACTAAATTGTCTTCCTTATCAACACTAAGGCTTCAAACTTAACAACTAGATCTTTAATGTTTCCTGACAATGACACCAAAAAAGATGGACAAGGTTTTTGATGTCACAACTTGCATCATTAATTTTTCATTTATCAAACCGGGTGTGTCTCAAAGCTATATACGATAAGGAGGACTCCAAAAATTGGGTGGTTTTGTACTATAAATAATGAATTTGATTTCAATCAGTATCCTTTAGGACCTTTTAGGAGGTCCCAGGAGTGGAACATAGCGACTAATAGCTAAGAATTATTCTAACTTACTAGTTAACTAATGCTTATCTAGGCCTATTCTAATCCTAATGACTCATCTTGGATGTTACCTCACTTAACTGTAATTGGTTCATTGGGAGATCTACAAAATAACTTAATTTAACTCTAAGTCTAAAATATAGAATTTAAAGTTACTTGAAAAAGGAAATCTATTTATGCTTACAGATAATGAGCTTTAATCTAGAAAATAATGAATCTATTTATGTTGTGGGAATTTAAACATTAAATCTAGAAAGAAGTAATACTAACTCCCATGAACACATTCCAATTGAGCTTCAGTTCAATCCTCACATCAGTTATTTTTATTAATCTCACTACAACTATATGCATTTGAGAATAAGTACTTAATTTAATTTCTACTAATAATAATGAAATCTACAACAAATGATGGGACTCTGATCTACAGTAAAACGTCTCAAATAATTAGAATCATAGTAAATTAAACTAAGTAAATACAATTGTTGAACATCAATCAATAGGAATTAAAGTGCTTAACTTCAAACCAATCATAACATAATAGAGTTAACTAAATCAAAGAACATGAAACAGGGTAACCTCCTTCGATTGAGCAAGCTTTGCTCTTCCTCTAGTGGGACCTCTAACATAGAGATTCAGATCAAATTCTTATTTTCATTCTAATTGGCCAAAGTTAGCAAGTAAAACAAAAGTACATAGTACCAAAAGTTACAATATTTAGCAAAATATTGACTCTCTCAAATTAAACCTAAGGATGAATATTTATAACAATATCCCTCATTTTTGAATTCAAATTCATGGATCTAGCCGCCAAATTATAGAGTGTCAAACTAAATGAAAGTCTAATTGAAAATAGCCAAGGGAATATTGTTTTATCACAGTTGGAGCAGTAGTTTCCAAATTGACAAAGAGAGCCAATCCGAAATCATAACAAATTAGGATCTATCTGGAGCTTTTAGGAGCATAATTAGCATCATGTTGTTAGACAAAATTTTTAATAGATCTAGTTCAAAAGTAAGCATTTAAGTACCTGCATGAAATCCTCAAGAATAGATTGCAAACATGACAATAGATATTTTGATTTGCACAGTCATTTTATTATTAACATCACTAAAATAAGCACATTTAATGCAAAATACCACATCTAATATATCTTCCAATTATTCATGTATAAGATGAAACAAGCAAAAATTTAATCATATAATCTACCACCATAATATTTAATTAATAGTATAATTTAGTCTTTGAGTTCATAAAATAATTAATTAAAACAACATTTTCAGGCACTCATCATTGAGTATGGACCAAGCCATAGAGGATCAAATTTCCCATATTTTCCTATGTCTTCCATCATTGCATTCCACATCAAGACCATATATCCAACTCCAAATTTCCTTTCAATGGCCTTCTTATCATACAAATACTTAACTTGGAGTTGCAACCTCTCATTTATTTTATGAGCTTATCTTCTAGTTTCATCAAGCTCAATTAACTCTTCCATTCTATTTTTCATCTCATCACATACATGTGTATCATATTCTTGAACAAACTCATACATTTTTAACAAGTTGTTATAAGTAATCTTTGCTTTTACCCCATACACAAGATTAAATAGGGATTTCCCAATGACCTTTTTCATAGTAGTTCTATCTAACCATAATGCAAGTTGTAAGTTTGAATCCTAAGCCTTCTTATTCTTCTCAATCTTCAGCTTGATGATCTTCATCAAAATATTGTTGTTGGATTCTACTTTTCCATTCCCTTGAGGATGGTAGGGAGATGAATAGGATATGCTTATACCATGCTTACTACAAATGTTAGTAAATTCCTCTGATCTGAAACACATGGCATTGTCAAAGATAATTCTTTCAGGAACTCTGAATCTAGTCAATATATTATTCATCAGAAAATCAATTACTACTTTACTTGTTTCTCTCCTTGTGTGGATCACTTCCACCCACTTTGTAAAGTAATCCATGGCAACAAGGATCTAGGAGTGTTCCTCACTTGAATTTTTTGACATCTCACTAATAAAATCAATACCCCATTGTTGAAAATGGGTTTGAACTGAAATTGATCTAAGATGTAGATTGCTAGAGAACTTCAACTTGCCAAAGAATCTTTGGAAAACATCACACTTCTTAACAAATCTATGAGTATCCTTGAACATAGTTGGCCACCAGAATCCTTCTCTCATTATTTTATATGTAGTGGTCTTTGCCATATAATTTCTTCCATATTCTCCCTTATACATTTCATGTAGAAGTTCCTCTACTTGATCTCCATCCACACATCTCAGCAACACACCCTCTAGGCTTCTCCACTAGAGTTCATCATCAATGATGATTTACTTAATGGCCTTCAACTTTAGAGTTCTTTTCACATTACGATGCATGCCTTTAGGGCATTGCATAGTTTGCAGGTGTTCCACAATTCTTCTATACCATCCACATGTTTGCATGTCACACAAAGGTGCAACATTTACATGTTCAGCTTGATTTATCTAATTTTCTTCTAAGTTGGTCTTGGACATCAACTTAGCCAAACCTTGGCCTCTTACTAGTTTTTTAATTTGGATATGAATATTGAACTCTTGGATCGTATTGATCCATCTGCATCTATGGCCTATGGTCTCCCGTTGAGTAAAAATATCTTTGATTATTAAACTTGGAACATATGCTACCACAATCGCTCATGCAGATATGTTCTAAGATTTTTCATAGATTTGACCAATGCATAGGCCTGTGGTGTAGTAGCACCTAGGAAACACCTAGGAAGCACTAGGCAATAGGAAGAAGTCTAGGATGCATTTTGTTTTATTGTATTTCCATAAAGGTCATGTTGACCATTGAGTTTAAGTTAGAGGTTGAATAACATGTCTTAATCAGGAGTGATCAAGAGTGATTAGGAGAGGTCAGTAGTTTAAGGGAAACTTACTTTTCCTAGTTCTCTAGAAATTGGCAAAAGTGGCAAAATGGGACATTTTGCACCTTTGCCACAAGACAAATGTAATGTCCAACCAAGGGGAGGCATAACTACCTTCATTAAACTATATAAGGTGTGCCTCGACCTATAGATTGGTTGGAAGGCATTGGAAGTTTTTGCACTAATTCAATTTGATGAATGTAAGTGAGGACAGTGAGAAGATTGAGTAATTTTTTGTGCTTTGTTTTGAACTTGTGTGTTGCAGGAGTAATCATGGTATTGTGAATATTGTAGAACATAGTGCATTTGTCTTCCAAGCTTTGTGTGGAATAGTAGGTAGCTAGTGTGTGTGTTTCAAACTTTCTTTGTAGCTAGTTTGGTTCTTTAAAGTTACTGTTTTGACTGTCAGACCGTGGAAGAATGGAGATTTAGTTCTCTTTCCCATTGTACCTAGTGTATGGATTTTGGAGATTGAGGCTAGACTCCATGGTTGTAAATAGGTTAGGAGTAGGAGAGGTTAGGAGTTAGGAAAGCACCGTGGAAGACTTCTCCTAGGTGAGCTTGACAGTACCCAACTAGGAAAGTCAAGAAGTGCAAAGCACTTGGCTTGCAGGGGTGACCTTTCCCTGATAAACCTTGTGGTAGAAAGGTATATTGAAGCTTTGTAAAGGCTTTGTAACAAAGAGGAGGCTTCACTAGTCCATTTGAGTGGAGAACTAATTAACAATTTGTTGTGTGGTTAGGAAAACCTAAAGGAGAGGCCTATTTTGCAAAATTGAAGGTCTGACTTGTGTACGAATAGATAAGGGTTAAGACCTTTGAAATCTTGAAGTGGTAGGCATCAGGACTAAGAATCCGTAGAAAATATTTGGGGTTCTTTGGAGAATTTATGAGGGTTACCTCATTTCCTCGGAGTAAAAAACCTATTTGGGAAGCCTAGAACTAGGGAACCAAAACCCTAGATGAGGGTTTGGTGAACTTACAAGAACCCTAGGAGGATGGTGTGAAGCTAGTAGAAACATCTCTACACCCCTGCAAAGAAAAAATTGAGAGATGGGAGTAATTAGCCTTTAGGGAAGATGAAGGGCTAAGGGAGAGTTAGTGGCAAGGCACCAAGATTGGCTTGGTAGATTGAGAGTGAGATGATAGTGGGGTTGTCCAGTAGAACCAGGGGTACCTATACATGAGATAGGACCTAAATATTAAGGTGGGAGAGTCACCTAGGAGTTCTTGAGAACAAGGACCCAAAGCATGGAACAATGATTGTTCCATCCAACCCTTCCTTATTAGATTGGTATCAAAGCAAGTTAAAGATTTGGGTTAGAACTTGTATGTCAGACCTTGAATCCAATGGTTCCACAACCATGGTGACAAACATTGAGTTGGAAAAGAAGGTTGAAGATCAGGAGGAAGATAATAGGAGGTTGAGAGAAAGACTAGCTCAACTTGAGGAAGCATTGAACAATGTGCAAATCAAGGCTGATGAGGTCAGTGATAGATTGGAGGGTAGGGAACCAAAGAGTCAAGAGGTTGTAGAGGAAGAAAAGACCCCTAAACCTGACCCTATTCTGCAAGAGGGGCCTTTCTTGAAGGAATTGAAAGCTTTGAGTGGGAAAGCACTTGAAGGTATACCACTATTTAGTGGAAAATTGGAAGCTGACCTAGTCCTGGATTGGATAGAAGGCATGGAGAACCATTTTGAATGTGATGGATTCACTGAAGCACAGAAGGTGAAGGTGGCTAAGTCTAGATTAAGAGGATCTGCCTTGACATGGTGAAAATTCATTTAGACAGAGAGGGAAAAGGAAGGCAAGAAGCCTATTTCAACTTGGAAAGGTATGGTGGAAAAAGTGAGAGAAGCATACATACCAGATGATTATGAGATTCAGTTACACAAGAAGAGGAAAAGCTTGAGGCAAAGAGACCAAGATGTGAACACTTACACTGACGAGTTTCAAAAACTTTGTATGAGGTCCAATGTCTCAGAAGGTGAAAGTTTCAAGGTGGTTAGGTATCTGAACGGCTTGAAGTGGAACATCCAAGAAGAGATGACTCTTTTAAGTCATAAAATAGTACATCAATGCTATCAATTAGCTATCAAGATTGAGGAAAGAAGCAAGAGGAAACATGATCAGGCTTCTAAGAGTAGAGGCAAAGGCAGAGATCAAAGGGATCAAAGAGGACATAGAGGAAATGAACAAAGAAACCAAGGTGAATCTAAACTCATAGAGTATGGGGGTGAAACATCTTCTAGAGGAGGTTATGGAAGAGGTAGAGGTTCTCAAGGAGGATCAAATAGAGGAAGAAGAGCAGGCAAGAGCAATTCATACTTTGCTAATATGAAGTGTTACCATTGTGGACAAGTAGGCCATCCAGCTTATAGGTGTCTCGAGAAACCATCTTCATTAAACACTGAGAAGAGGGTGGAATATGCACAAGAGGACACCATGAGCATCAAATCACCTGAGATCAGTCATATTGAATCTAAAATGGGGGAGAATCTGATGTTTAGGAGAGTGTTGATCAAGCAACTAGTCAAGGAAGAACCAAAACAAAGAAGGGCTCTATTTAGAGTAAGATGTAAGATACTTGGAAAAATGTGTAAGGTCATTGTAGATTCAGGTTCAACAAACAATATCATCTCAGAAGAGGCAGTAAAGAAGCTCAAATTGGAGAAGGTACCCCACACTAACCCCTACAAAGTGACATGGTTAAACAAAGGGCATAGTGTTCTTGTCAATGAGAAAGTAACGGTGGAGTTTTCTATTGGAGGGTACAAAGATAAGCTAATTTGTGATGTATTACCCATGGATGCATGCCATCTACTATTGTGCAGACCATGGTAGTATGACAGAAGTGCCATGTATGATGGGAAGGAGAATACTATCTCTTTTAAAAAGGATGGGAAGACTTTTAAGTTGTAGTCACTATTAGAGGAGGATGAAGGATAGTCAAAGACACCAAGTGTCTTGTTAAGTAGTGGCAAGGGGTTCCTTAACAACCTATATCAAGGGGGTGAAGGTTATGTAGTCTTGTTGCAGTCCAAAGAAGAAGATAAAACTGGAAAAACAGTCATACCCAGAGCAATCCAGAATTTGATTGAGAAGTATAAGGACATAGTAAGTGATGGTGCACCTGCAACTTTACCTCTTAAAAGGGCCATTAGTCATTAGATTGACTTCATACCTGGAGCATCATTTCCTAACAAAGCAACTTATAAGCTTACACCGGATCAGAATCTAGAGGTAGCTAGACAAGTGCAAGAGTTAGCGGATCAAGGCTTGATTAGGAAGAGCATCAACCCATGTGCAGTACCAGTGGTCTTAGCAACCAAGAAAGGAGGCAAATGGAGATTATGCACCGACTCTAGAGCAATAAATAGAATCATAATCAGGTATAGGTTCCCTATTCCTAGAATTGAAGACTTGATGGATTGTCTTGGAGGAGCTCAGTACTTCACCAAGTTGGATCTCAAGAGTGGATACCATCTGATCAAAATCAAGGATGGAGATGAGTGGAAGACAACATTTAAGACAACAGATGGGTTGTATGAGTGGAGAGTTGTGCCATTTGGCCTCTCTAATGCCCCTAGCACATTCATGAGGCTCATGAATGAAGTACTCAAAGACTTTATAGGGATATTTGTGGTTGTATATCTTGATGATATACTCATCTTTAGGAAGACAGCAGAAGAACACCTTAAACATGTGGAGATGGTTCTTAGAAGGTTGCAAGAGGAGAATTTAGCCATTAACCTAGAGAAGTGTGAGTTTTTCAAACAAGAACTTGTATATTTGGGTTTTTTAGTGTCTCAAGGATCAATGAAAATGGATCCAAGCAAGGTGGAAGCTATCCTAAACTGGCCTACACCAACCATAGGGAAAGAGGTAAGAATTTTCCATGGACTGGCTCAATTTTATAGGAAATTCATAAGAAAATTTAGTGGCATATGTGCACTAGTATTAGAGACAATCAAGGTTGGTTTGAAAACTAAGTTTGTGTGGACTCAAGAAGCTGAGAAAGGTTTTGAGAAACTAAAACAAGAAGTGGCAACTCAACCTATTCTCTTATTACCAAGATTTGACAAGTTGTTTACTGTGGAGTGTGATGCTAGTGGAGTTGCAGTAGGAGGAGTGCTTAGTCAAGAAGGCAGGCCCATAGCTTTCTTCAGTGAAAAGCTTAATGAAGCTAAGAAGAAGTATTCTACCTATGATCTAGAACTTTATGCTTTGGTTTAGTCACATAGGAAGTGGAGGCATTACCTTCTACCCAAGGAGTTTGTGGTCTTTACAAACAATCAGGCACTTAGTTATATCAACACCCAAGAGAAGTTGAGCAATAGACACTTGAAGTGGATGGAGTACATCCAAGATTTTACTTTCACCATCAAGCACAAGAAGGGAAAAATGAACAAGGTAGCAGATGCATTGAGTAGAAGATTGTTGGTAGCCCAAGAGATATAGATCAAGAGCATTGGAATAGAGAGGTTCAAGGATCTCTATGGGGAGGATGAAGATTTCTCAGAGGCCTACAAGGTATGTTCTAACTTTGAGAATCATTTTCATAGCCAATACTTAGAGTATACTTTGCAAAGTGGATTGTTGTTTAAAGGGAATCGGTTATGTGTTCCAAGAGGGTCAATGAGAGAAAACCTCATTCAGGAAAAACATAATGGTAGTCTTAGTGGACATTTTGGCATCAATAAGACATTAGAACTAGTGCAAAGGTTCTACTATTGGCCTAAGTTGTCAAAAGATGTTAAGAGGTATGTAGAGAAATGTGTTGTGTGTATGAAAGCTAAGGGAGGAGCTAGTAATGTTGGCCTATATCAACCCCTACCCATTCCTAATAGATCATGGGAGTGTGTGAGCATGGATTTTGTGGTAGGACTCCCTAAGACCAAGACTGGCTTTGATAGTGTGTATGTAGTGGTGGAAAGATTTAGCAAGATGAGCCACTTTATTCCTTATAAAACCACTCATGATGCTAGCTATATAGCTCACCTTTTCTTCAAGGAAATTTTAAGGATTTATGGATTGCCTTTAAGCATTGTTTCAGACAGGGATGTTAAATTCATGAGTCACTTTTAGAAGACTCTATGGAGCAGATTAGGTACCAACCCATCTTTTGGATCTGATTACCATCCTTAGACCGATGGTCAAACAGATGTGGTTAAAAAGGTGCTAGGTAACCTTCTAAAGTGCCTAACTAAGGAATATGGATAGGCTTGGGATATGGTAATCTCATAGGCTAAGTATGCCTATAATGATAGTGTAAACTGGACCACAGGGAAGAGTCCTTTTGAGATTGTGTATGGAATGCACCCAAGAGGTGTATGTGAGCTCAAGGATCTAGGAGCTATGGAACATAGGAGTGGAAATGCATAAGACTTCACTCAAACCATGAAAGAGATTCAAGAGCAAGTAAAGAGGACAGTCACTGAGGCTACACAAAAACTAAAAGACAAGGGTGATATATCAAGAAAGGATTTGCAATTTGTAGTAGGAGATTATGTCATGGTTCACCCTAACAAATCAAGGATGAAAAAGGGAATTTCAACCAAGTTGAAAATGAAAAGAGTAGGACCATGCAAGATATTAGCCAAGTATGGGAAGAATGCATACAAGGTGGAGTTACCTGCAGATTTGGGAATTTCACCAATCTTCAATGTAGCAGATTTGATCAAGTACAAGGGATCAGTCAACGATATAGCTCAGACCAGTAGGGAGGTCTTCAAGGAATTCAATAACATAGCCCTACCTACTAATGACAAAATACAAGCAAAGAGCATCTTGGAGTCAAGAGTGTAGAAATCTACAAGGAAGAGAGTGTACATGGAGCACCTCATCAAGTGGAAGGACAAGCCAAAATCTGAGGCCACATGGGTGGATGAAGCTCAATGCAAGAAGTAGGGCATAGATGTCTCTCTACTCTCTCTTCACATCCCTTAGTGTTTGTGCAGAGGGGAGAATGGTGCAGGAGCACCTAGGAAACACCTAGGAAACACCTAGGAAGCACTAGGCAATAGGAAGAAGTCTAGGATGCATTTTGTTTTATTGTATTTCCATAAAGTTAATGTTGACCATCGATTTTGAGTTAGATATTGAATAACATGTCTTGATCAGGAGTGATTGGGAGTGATCAGGAGAGGTCAGTAGTTTAAGGGAAACTTACTTTTCCTAGTTCTCTAGAAATTGGCAAAAGTGGTAAAATGGGACATTTTTCACCTTTGCCACAAGAAAAATATAATGTCTGACCAAGGGGAGGCATAAATACCTTCATTAACCTATATAAGGTGTGCCTCGACCTGTAGATTGGTTGGAAGGCATTGGAAGTTTTTGCACTAATTCAATTTGATGAATGTAAGTGAGGACAGTGAGAAGATTGAGTAATTTTTTGAGTTTTGTTTTGAACTTGTGTGTTGCAAGAGTAATCATGGCATTGTGAATACTGTAGACCATAGTGCATTTGTCTTCCAATCTTTGTGTGGAATAGTAGGTAGCTAGTGTGTGTTTCAAACTTTCTTTGTAGCTAGTTTGGTTCTTTAAAGTTACTGTTCTGACTGTCAGATCGTGGAAGAATGGAGATTTAGTTCTCTTTCCCACTATACCTAGTGTACGAATTTTGGGGATTGAGGCTAGAATCCATGGTTTTAAATAGGTTAGGAGTAGGAGAGGTTAGGATTCAGGAAATCACTATGGAAGACTTCTCCTAGGTGAGCTTGACAGTGCCCGACTAGGAAAGTCAAGAAGTGCAAAGCACTTAGCTTGCAAGGGTGACCTTTCCCTGATAAACCACATGGTAGAAAGGTAGATGGAAGCCTTGCAGAGGCTTGGTAACAAATAGGAGGCTTGACCAGTCCGTTTGAGTGGAGAACTAATTAACAGTTTGCTGTGTGGTCAGGAAAACCTAAAGAAGAGGCCTATTTTGCAAAATTGAAGGTTTGACCTGTGTACTGACGGATAAGGGTTAAGACCTTTGAAATCTTGAAGTGGTAGGCATCAGGACTAAGAATCCATAGAAAATATTTTGGGTTCTTTGGAGAATTTATGAGGGTTACTCATTTCCTCGAAGTAAAAAACCTATTTGGGAAGCCTATAACTAGGGAACCAAAACCCTAGATGAGGGTTTGGTGAAAGTGATGGAAGAATGGAGTTTGGTGAGCTTACAAGAACCCTAGGAGGATGGTGTGAAGCTAGTAGAAACATCTCTACACCCTTGCAAAGAAAAAATTGAGAGATGGGAGTAATTAGCCTTTAGGGAAGATTAAGGGCTAAGGGAGAGTTAGTGGCAAGGCACCAAGATTGGCCTAGTAGATTGAGAGTGAGATGATAGTGGGGTTGGCTAGTAGAACTAGGGGTACCTATACATGAGATAGGACCTAAAGGTTAAGGTGGGAGAGTCACCTAGGAGTTCTTGAGAACAAGGACCCAGAGCATGGAACAGTGATTGTTCCATCCAACCCTTCCCTATCAGCCTGTTTCTTTGTCATGTAATATTTTAGCTCAACATCCTGCAAGGAATTCTTAAAGAAAGAGATAGGCTGCTCATAGCCTTCATTATTATTTTGTAATAACACTCCTACCACAGTATTAAATGAAGCAAAAGTAAATAATTGAAATGGTTTTTCATAATCCGGATATTTGAGCACAACAACCTTCTTGATGGCTTGTTTTATATCTTGAAAATATTTTGATGGATCTTTTGTCCACACTATCTTTTCACCCTTCTTTAAAATTTTGGAGATGAGCCAACCAATCTAAGCAAAGTTGGTGACAAATCTTCTTACAAAGTTAATTTTCCCAAAAAATGATTGTATCTCTTTTGCATTTTTTAGGTTGTGGGATTTTGTTTATTGTTGCCATAATCCTAATCCCATCTTTAGAAACAATTTGTACTAACAACATACCTTCCTTAACCCCAAAAACACATTTCTTAGGATTCAAAGAAATCCCATATTCCAAAGCCCTAATAAAAATCTTCTCCAAATGTGAACAATGATCTTCTTCCTTGTTGTGTGCAGTCAAATCATCTTGGTATATAGCTAGGAACAAATCAATAAATTTATCAAAAGCCACATCCATGGCTCTCTGGAATATAGCACCATCATTGATTAGGCCAGACAAAATTCTCACATACACATAGGTCCCCCATGGTGTAGTGAATGTAGTTTTGTATTGTTCAAATTCTTTCACCATGACTTGGTTGTAGCCTGAGAACCCATCCATCATTGATAAAATTTCACACCCTATCACTTTTTGTAACATTGCCTCCATATTAGGCAGTGGGTAATTATACTTTAGATATGCCACATTTAAAATTCTGCAATCTACACAAAGTCTCAAGTCACCATTTTTTTTCCTAACAGGGGCCAAATTAGAGACCCATGAAGAATGTGTTATAGGTTTTATAATCCCAACATCCCTTAAATTTGTGAGTTCCTCTTACATTTTAGGTTATAGAGTGGGATTTATTGGTCTCTACTTATGCCTAAAAGGTTTTACATCAGGCTTCAAAGGTATCTCATGCTCGAAAAGATCTTCCCTGTAAGCCTTTAGGTCATCATATGACCAGGACAATACATATATATACTTTCTTAATAGGGAAATCAACATGGTTCTAACATGTGGTTTCATTTTATTTCCTATGTATACCTTCTTAGGTGAATTCTCAGTTCTGAGATTTATCTCTTGCAAATCTTCATTATGGGAAGATGTTTTCTTAACATTTTTTTTATCAGGGCCATCAAAGACCCTTTCTAATGCAGCCAATCCTTTGGGAATCTTGTTGTTTTTCAATTGGATCACTTCTTTCCCAAAAAATATTTCTTTACCATCATCTTCCACTACTAGTGCACCTACATCAATTTCTTGGATTTCATATTGGTCAATACAGGCAAAAATTTCAAAATATCATTGTCATCATCAAATACTTGCCAGTTGCAAATATTATCAAGCATTGTAGGTCGGGTTTGCATCTCTATTTTGAAATTCCATCAAAAGTAACATCATCTTAATTTGATAGCAATATTTTCCAATAAATATTCTCTTACATTATTTCCTCTTTCTAACCAATCAATATTAAAAGCATCAAAATCCTCAATTGTATCCCAAACAACATTCCTATAATACTTAAGTCTCTTATTTTTGGAAATGAATCTAGACCTAACTTGGGATATTACTAGTTCAAATTCACTAAATATTTTTAACATTTTGATACCATGTTTTGAAGATATTTTTAGACCAATCAATAAGGCTTCATATTCAACCAAATTATTTGTGTAGGAAAATTTTAATAAGAAAGATTATTTGAATGTTTTATCTTGTGGAGAAATGAGAATAACTTTTTGCACCTGAGCCCTCCTTGGAACAAGCTCCATCAAAGTACATAGTCTAGAGAGCATCTCCTTGTGATGTTTCCAAGACTTTCTTTTCAATTGGTGCACGCTTCACTTCCTCCTCTTGTTTCACTTCTTCAACCCAAAAAGTGTCCAACCAATATCCATAAAGTTAATTATCACTAGTTCCTCTAGTGGCTCAATCATATGGTGAGTTCTTGATTCCTTGACAATATTGACATCCTTTTGGTCAATGGAAAAGGTGGAAAATGATAAATCACACTGTATGCTTCCACCCATGGATGTACTCCATTGTCTTGACAGTAACATCCCATAATTTGGTGGGATATCCACCACTGTGACACTCATGTTCAATTCCTTTTCAGGGAATGTTGCAAGCTTATATGGGACTCTATTGGTCACTCCTATAAGAGGAACTTCTCTTGAGTCCATGGCATAACACTTTCCATAAGTGTTATCAATATTCAAACCCATTTCTTTCATGATCTCCACTGGAATTACATTTTTTGAGGCCCCAAAATCAATCATGCAACTTTCCATCAATGATCAAGCTTAGGAAAAATGGGTTGACCTAACTTGAGCTTGTAGTGATTGTAGTTCCCAAGTATACCTCAAGGTTTTCATTAATTACCCCCTCTGCTTCATCATTATTTTCTTGATCGTTTCTCATCTTGGGTGGATCAATTACCACCTTATCTTTACCAACCATATCAACACCATTTATGTGAGCAACTACCTTGTTCTTGTGTTCATCAATCCTCATCATTTCTAAAAATGGTACAATGACCTTGACCTGAGACAACATTTGGAACATGTCCACAAAAGCATACTTTGGTAATTTGGGAAGTATTATTTCCTAGGTAATTACCTTATCATCTTATTTTTCAATATTTTCAACACTTAGCTTCTGATCATTAGCTTTCATAGCTTGAGAAGTAACTTCCTTATCTTTCTTGACCTTATCATTCTTTTTGGCCTAAATTTTGATTGCTTTACCTTCTTTAGGTTTTGTCTCTTCTTTCTTAGTCTGTGTCTTGGTCCCTTGGTTTTTTGCACTCTTGTCCTTGATAAACATGCTACTAGGCTTACCTTGATCACCATTCACAATTCCATTTCTCAGATGAATATTGTTTCTTTCTTGAGTAGCCAAAGCAATAGTCATATTTTTGATCTCTTCATTTGTGGGTCTTCTTAGACAAATATTAGCTTATTCAAGATTATAAATATTGCAATCATCATCTATCTTCATCTAAAAACACTTTTTGATGATACACACTTGCTTCCTACCTCTGCACATTCACATCACTGCTATTAGGCTCATCATCAGAAGAGTAGTCATCACAAGAAAGATCTAACTTAGTCATGAATACATTGGTTAATTCATCTTGATCATTAGGAGAATCATAACCCCCTTGATCATCCTACGATTCTTCCACAGATCTTGCAATAGAACACTACTATGGCAAATGAGGAAATTAACATACTCCACACCATGGAAAATATTTAGTAAAATTTGTGGAGTTCTTTTGCAATGGGTCAGGTGTACCTTGATTATTTTGAGTTGGCTTTCCATTGTGCTAGTTAGTATGGTAAGGGTAATCCTACAATCTTGGTGGCCTTTCATTCCTCTAGAACTGAGGATTTTCATTTTTTGCCACCTTTTGCAACAAACTAACAATCTAATCCACCTTCTCCTCATGCTCTCTTGTTATTTTCTATGTAAACTATCATCTTATAAGCTTCTCTAAGATTTTTTGGATTCATCTCTCAGAGTAAGTAACACATTTTTGAATCATATGAATTACAGTATACTACTAGGCATGAATTTTCATTAGGCCTTAAATAAGTAGAGACTCTATTCATAGCCTTTTGAAACCTTGCATTGAATTCAGTTACCATTTTATTATGTCCCTTTGTGACATTATTAAAATCATTCAGCCTAAAGTTAGGATCGATTTGATCTCCATATTTCTCTCTAAAATTCCTATAGAAGGAATCCTTTGAATCAATGCTCACATCAGGAAATCTCTTGTACCAATCTCTAGAATCTTTTGTCAATGAATGCATAAATTACTTCATTGAAAATCATCATCCCAAAGCTCAAAATCTTCCACAAAACTCTAAAAATCCTTTAGATGATCACCACTCAATGCATTATTACTAGTGAACTTTGGAAAATTATTTCTTGCATTATCAAGAACACGGTTTGGGTACCCTGAAATTGTGTCAAAGCATAATTTCCTGTACCTATCAGTATGAAATTTTCTTCTCCTAATGGGTCCCTCTGGTTCATTCTGATTGCCATGATTCCTTCTCCTATCATAATTGTTTTCATACCTCACAATGTCAAGTACTTTGGGTTAAGAATCATATTGTTGAGTTTTCTTAGCCTTATTCTTAGGTTGTGAAGATGAAGTGGAATGGTTTCTACTGGATAAAGGGTTTTCACTCAAATGAGGATTTGAAGATGAGGGGTGGGCTAGAGGAATTTGTGCTTCTAGAGTAGAATCCTTTATGGTAGACTCTAGGAAACCTATTTTCTTCTTCATTTCAATGTTCACAGCTAATAACTCCATCTCATTCACTTTTCTTAGTAGTTCCTCATTTTATTTTTCCAACCCTTCAGCTAGTGAAAGAGTATTGTTCTTTGGTATATCCTTCTAGGAGGAAAATCCCAAATTTATGTTTATACCTCCATGAGGTTTCTTTCCCTTGTTATCCTTATGGAAAACTTCTTTCATTTTGCTAGGGACAGGATCAATAGTTCTACTACAAGGGATTGGATCAATAGTCTTATTACTAGGGGGAGAATCAGTTATAAGAGAAGCTTTCATAGGAGCACTAGTCCATGAACTTACACAAAAAATTAAGCCGAGGTGGTTATGGGGTTCCAAGATAGATTTTATTCCAATGTAGGACCATTTTTTTGGGTAGATTGAGCCGCTAACTTGTTTATTTCCTCCATTTTCTCAACCTTTATTTGGAGCATATCTCTCTTAGTCATGGGTTACCTTAATATTTCTTCTATTTACTTATCTCTCTTTCTCCTATTTTCATCAGACCTTAATGCTTTGGCTCTTAGTTTTTGCATATCTCTAAAAAACATCTTCCTCATCTAGTAAGCTAGTATCAACATCAGATGTTATTATAATTTCAGCATGGGCAGGAGTATATTCATGGATATACTCATCAAAACCAATAAGCGGGTCTTGAGGAAGAGGAGTATTTGTGATCCAAATGCCCCACAGCCCTAGCCCGACTGGAATTTACATTATATTTTGGATCCTTTATCTCTCCCTTCTCTGCTTAGTTGTTAAGGCCTTATTAGAGCATTGCTCATTCGCAACACCTTTCATTATGACTTCCCCCTTTTAGAAGAAGTACTATCACTCATATCTAATAATTTTCTCTCAAGTTCAGAACCAAAACTATAATGAATTTCATGTTTAGGAGTGGGATGAGGGGTAGACTTACTTTCTTTTGTTTTCTTTACTTTCACTCATTTTTCATGAGTGTTCTTCTGCAATTCTCCCTCCAACTTTTTCTCTGGATGTTTCCTCATGTGACCATGGGTTTCTCACAATTTATGCTTGAATATTCTTTTATTTTTTCAACATTTTAAACTTTCTTCTATTCTTCTTCTTTACTTCTTTGATATCTTCACATATTGGCATGCAGTGGTACAGAGATTTTAGAGTCACCACCCAAATTTATTGGGATAAATTTGTAGCAATGGTGTTACAATTTTATGTAAATTTTACAAGATCCTTACAAACTCGAACAAGCTTTGACAAATTTGAAGCAATTTTGGTTGAACTTTGAGAAAAGGTTTTTAAACACAAAATGGTGGGAAAATTGGAGTAGATCTAAAAATGGCTAATAGAATCTTCAAATAGACCAACTCTAAGGATAAAAATTAATATGAAGCATAGTAATCTTTGACAATGCAATGTAGAGAACAAATATTTATCAAACCTAACTCCCCAATAGAGTCGCCAATCTGTTGGTTTTCCCAAATCAACAAATCCACTAAATCCTAGAAGTAAGCCACACTTCATGCTCAAATCTAGTGTAGGATTTGGCCAACGAATAGGAAATGAGATTGGAACACATTTCCCCTATAATCCAGGCTGTATAGGACCTAGGGGGTGACCCTTTTAGAAACACCTAAGGATTCATACACACACTCAACAGGGTATTTCTTAACAAATAATTTTCTCACAAGAATATGCCAAGAAACATGAAATATCACTCAACATTGGTTGAGATATTGGGAAACCTTCATTAACTAGCATGGAGAACATGGTAGATACAAATAATCCATAAAAAAAATTCAATTTGTTTGGATTATATTTTAAGATTTGCAACCAAAATGAAAAAAAAAGATCTACAAAGCTTAACTAGCGCCAAGAAAATAGCTAGGGAGTCATACAACCAACATTTCATCCTACAATGTTAAACATGTTTTGAAGATCTTTGAAAATGTTATCACATTATGATAACAAGACCACTAAAGATTTATCAAATGACCACCCTTATAAATCCATTTGAAACACAACACTCTCATTACATTCATTAAAGAAATTACTCTATTCTTTGAATAGAAGGAAATAACAAATGAAATTCAAATGTAGAAAATGTGCATGAAAAAAACCAAGTAATCCTTGATTATTAAATTTAAAATAATATTACATCTCAGCCAGGGAGACAGTCATTGGAAATAATTACTTCCTAACTACCTGTTTGTTAAAGTGTAGAGTAAGCAACTCCCTTGTTTTGTGATGTTGTCAAAATTTTATCCACCGTGGCATTGAAAGGACATCTTCAACATTATCTACTAATTTTGGCAACCTATTTGAAATTCTAAATAAGGACGCACAATTTTCAATGGTTATCTCGACTAGTGCTTTATGGTGTTGCATATTTTTTAGTCTCGTTGTTTCATACTTGGGCTCGAATAGGGAAGTAAAATGGTGTTTCATCCCTCGAACTTGAGAATTGGCTTGCATGTAAGGCCTTGGGAGCATCCATTTGAGAGCTATCTGACATGAGATGACTTGAAGAACATGTTCATAAGTGATGGAGGCCACGTAGAGGTGTCTATTCACGAGGTGTTAGGGGTGGAGGGAACATGTCTGAGGGCTTGACACATTCTATTCCCCTCTCAACATGCCAACAAGGACATTCTAAGGAGAGATGGGCCACGGAACAACAAAATGGAAAGGTCACATGGTAGAAAAATGGAAACAGTTGCAACAACCATCAAACAAAAATAATGAATGCCTGAGCAATCACCATGTGGAAAGCTCTCGACAAACGAAACTACAGTGTGGGCCCCATCTAAATAGAAAGTAGGTCGAGGCAACCTAACAAGCAACTAGAGCTCAATAAAAGGAAAGAGAAGCATCTTGAAGGGAAGCTTTGATAGGACGCCATGTGGCGGTGGTCGAAAAGTTGCAAGCGGTATCAAAACAAAAGGTGAACACAAATAATGGACGTCTGAACAATCACCACACGGAAATATCCCGACAAAGGTAATTGTGGTGTGGGCCCCATCTGAATAGAAGTAGGTTGAGGCAATGTGTGAAGCAACCAAAGCCCGAAAAAGGAAAGAGAAGCGTCTCAAAGGGAAGCTCTGATAGGACGCCACCACTAGTACAAAAACAACAATATATGACTAAATAAACTACTAAAATTGCATATAAATGAATAGTTTTGGTCACATGACTATTAGTATTTTATTGCTAGTCATTTATAACATGACCAAATTTATGACTAAAATATTTTAGTCTTTTATTTTTAGTCATTGATTGGGTCATTGATTTGTTCATTGATTTAGTCATTGATTGTTGTTAATTGGTCATTTATTTAGTAGTGATAGTGATTTATTTAGTCATTAATTTAGTCATTGATTGTTGTTAACTGGTCATTTATTTAGTCGTGGTAGTCATTTATTTAGTCATTACTTTATTCATATATTTAGTCATTAATTTAGTCATATATTTAGCCATTACTTTAGTCATTAATTTAGTCATTACTTTAGTCATATATTTAGTCATTAATTTAGTCATTTAGTCATATATTTAATCATTTAGTCATTGATTTAGTAGTATATTTAGTACATTTTTAATTGTCATCATTTGGTAGTTTATTTTATTTATAAAAAAGATCACTTATCAACTATCTAAAAGATTTGCACAATAAAACAATAATGAGAAGGTAAAAATAGTGTGTTTTATTAATCAAAAAGATGTTACATACAACAAGCTTGAAGATGGAGTTACAATTTTCTGTCCCAACATGAAAGAACTTGAAAGATTACAATACATTGCCGAGAGAGAAAAAAAACTAGCTAAAATCTACTCCAAAACCTTGCCTTTATGTTGTTCAACAACTTACAAAAGAATAGGAACATGACTATTCTTTTATATCATAACCTACAGTCCCTTACCCCTATAATGCATAAGTACATGATACATCTTTGCAAAGGAACTTTCATTCTATGATTGTGATAAAGCTCCAATCATCTGGAGGCTACCCTCATTCAAACTAACCATGCACAAAGATATTCAAACTCTCTTGCCTATTGTAGCTCTTTAAGGAAACTCTTCCACCACCTCCACCAGCCCATCCCTTACCTCTAGAAGCACTTATCAAATCCATTTCCTTCCTACACAAGGCAACAAAGATTCCCTTAATGCTACAATCAATAAAACCAATCTAAATGTAAGAAAAGAAAGTGCATCCATGGTAAGTGTAAACAATAACCTTAAATTTGAAATAATTCAATGGGTCTATACTAAAGTACCAAAACATTAAGGAGATTTTAGATTTTCTACCATGTTCATATCCTAGAAAGAATGACTTACATCAAGAGAATGACTTCCATGGGTCATTATCAGTTAAAATTGCTTGCATTTGTTAAATATCTATCATGAACATAACATCTTAAAAGCATATTTCCTTACTATTAAAACAAAAGCGATCAAGGTATCAACTCTAATAAAGAAACTGCCATCAATCTAAGCCAACATAAATATAAGAAGAAGTGGTGTAGATTCGTCATGTATCTACAGGGGGTGACTTTCCCACATATCACTAGTATTCCAATCGACTGCTCCATTCCATAAGTAACTTGAGTTGCTCTTATTTGACAATGACCAATAGGAGAGGGGTCCCCAGCCCTACAAACTATAATTCCCACCAATTATCATCCTCCCACCCACCCCTGGGTGGGAGGATATAGAATGGAAATCGAATCAACAACTATAGCCTAGGGGGCACCCCAATATTATCAAGAATAGGGAAATTCCCTCCCTACATGCCCTTGCAGGGTGGGGGGTTTATAGGGCATGGGGGCTGGGGTGACTGGATTGGGGGTTGGGCCCCTATATATCTATACAGGCATGGGGTTTAGGCATGGGGGTTGGGGTTCAGTCAAGAGTGCCCTATACAGTATCCAACCCCCAGTAATATGTGGCTGAACCCCTAGTCTTGAGTCCCAATGCTCCCTACCCCCAATACAGTCCAATCAGTCAGGATCCCTATCCCCCTATCCAGTCTAGTAACCCAGCCCCCTATCTAGTCATGAGGGAGCCCAACCCCCAATCATGATTCCCTATCCCCGAATATAGTATCGAGTCCCTATATAGAAGGGAGTGAGCCCTATCCCCTATCCAGTCCAAACAATAAAATTAGTTGTTTCTATGTAATCAAAATATAACAAAACATGCCAAGAAATTGTAGACCAATATCAATGATTGTTTTATTCATTAGGAGTAGTTCTTGTACACAAAATATAGAGTAGGAAATATCTATCAAGATTGGACTACTTTCCTAGACTAGGAAAAACATGTATAAAATCCCTGACAGTTGTGAAATATAACACAACCATCAACAATTACCTGAAGCCAAATCATGGCAACTACCCACAAGTCAACAAGGAATTAGCATAAAGTCAATTTACAAATGGAATACAAAAACTTAACAAGTTAATTTATACAAACTACATCCTTCGCCCCCATTCAAACCTGCTTTGCAATGCTAGCATCTTCAACATATGCATCTTGAATGTTTTCAACAAGCCTATGAAGAAAGATATTTGAAACTCCTCTGGCAGCCACAATAAATGGACTAGTAGCTAGAGTTACAAGGGCAACTTTCCTTTATGAATCCCACAACAAGACCTCCAAAAAATGTTGCCATGTTATAGGCATAATTTCCCACCTGGTTCATCAACTGAGTTATGTGCATCCCTAAGGAAAGTTGTGAATTGTTGAGTACACAAAGCAATGTGGACAAGCTTAGTTTGATATATCACCGGGCAATGGGGATATGATCAATATACTAAACAATGGGATAAGCTTAGTTTGATACATAATTGCAATGGGGATAAACTCTACATGAAGGTTGTGATTAAAACAATTAGGAATTGTTGAGAAGATACTTGGAGATGAGTCTTGATTTTATTTAAGTATTTTAAGCACTTTGGCATTTTATAAAATTTTAACCAATGTCTTTCATCTTTAAGACTTCAACAAATCCATAACCTATAACTCTTTGCAGAACGATTTTCATGGTAAATGAATTAAGTTATGTTCTAATACAAGATTATACCCATCAATTGATAGACAAAGATACAATGCTAGCCATTTAGCCAAAAATATAACCATACTGGACAGAGTCACAACATCTCTGGTCAACAATAATCCTAGATTAGACATTCTATCAAGACAAAACATCTAATATCAAGATAAAACACCTACTATCAAAATGGGGATCTAAAGATGATCACAAATTCTATCTCAATTGAGTTAGTAGCATAATTTTTTCCTGATTGTTGCATTTATATAGGTTAAAAGGAAAATGAAATAGAGTACCTTGAGAGCTCTCCCAGAAAGTAGTAAGAATCCCATGTTGCAGAGTATGAAATATGCAAACTGAAAAGCCCACTTTTTGCGATGAATCTGAAAACCATCACAACAGGAAAAAAAGATTGAAATTTTATCACTGTAAAACAAAAAAAATATAAACAATAGCTATGATAACAACTATCTACTCATATAACTATCTATAAAAAGCAAGGCCAAATGATATGAATTACTGTTATTAACTATTTTTTGAGGAAAATATACATAAATATTGCTATACAACCATCAAATTCGGTAGCTATTGTAGTTGTGCTGCTTGCATTGCTCATTGCAATGTTTTAGGGAGCTCTACAATGTTGTTTGTTAGTGTCGTTTTGCTATGCAAATATCCATTCATAACAATAAGGGAAAATATGTTATCGGTCAGATATCAATATCAATGCTCAGGAATAAACCTAAAGATGACTAAAATGAAAGCAGAAAAATAAAGAATAAAAAAATTGTGCTATAAAGACATTACTAATCTTCACCAATGCATTTCCCTAACAAGCGTGAACATAAATTCCATGTTTCTCCTAGACTTGAAGAAAAATAAATCAACAATAAGATGTTAAAATATTCATTTGAAAGAAAACAAAATGCATAAGCAACATAATCCATTCAGGTCATAAATATTAAAAGCATGTTACCTTTTTTTATATACATTGAAAATGCATATTTGTGCTTAGAAATAGATTTTTTCATGCTTAGCACTAGAGAATTAAGTCAGATGTTTGTTTAAAGTATACTAAAAAATTCAGTATAACCCAATAAAAATAAAAAACACCAACACATAATTCTAAGGCAACTTGCTAAAGTTTCCAGTAAGAAATAGATAAGTAACAAAAATATAGATACATCTAAAAGGTATCAAGGTAAGTAATAAATGAACAATACTACTTCAAATAAAGTAATTCATTTAAGTGGGTAATTTTTTATAAGCTACATCCACATATGCCATTGGATATATTATTCAATATCCCTAGAAAGAAGTTTATTATTGAAGGGAAAGTAGAGCACTTGTATAATTGTGCTCTCGATCCAAGATTGTCTTGGAGAAATGTCATTACCATGTACAACTAATTGCAAACTAGTTTAAAAGTGCAAAATTGAATGTTGATCATCTAGGAGTAGTCTAGCATGAGTTATATTACTAATTCTAAGAATGCTCCCAACACAGTGTCTAGTAATTGGAGGAGATCACCACATTGGTGAAGTCCCTTAAAGATGTTTGTTTGAATATTATTATATTACCACAAAATAAGTGATGCAGAGCCTGATTCTTATCCAATCATATAGAGGAGATCTATATGAAATAAAGCGCTCATGAAGTTATGCAAGAAGCTAGCAAAATTATTGAGAACCTTTACACATTCCAATGCCAAAATTTCTAGATGGAGTATTATGGGGTTGTGGGACATAGGATAAAGGTCATCCTAATGAAGATGCTAATGCAAAGACAATGGAGAATAATTAGATTGATAATGAATCATGCTTTCCCTATTTTAGATATGAGATAAAGTTGTAATAAGGAGGCTAGAGACTGAGGCCTAGCCCCTTGGTTTTTTTTTGTTCTATGAACTTTCTTGGTGGATGTTAACCACCCATTTGTTGAAATCCACCAAATTACGTTGTTAGCCTCTTTCCTGGTCTGATTCTAAGAAAAATCATACAAAATACTCTTGTTGTTGATTGTTGATGTAGAGTGTCACTTATGATAGAGTCTAACACTGTAATAAGACATTGTTCCTCAATAGTCATCTATTTTGGCTAACAATGTAATAAGACATTTTTCTTCAATAGTCATCCTTTAAAATAGACATGCAATATCCAATGAACCAGAGAAATGAGAAAGTTCCCTATATAGTTTGCACTAATCACTAGGTACTGTATTCCCATAAAAATAAAAACATAAACACAACTGTAGTGCTACCCTTTGTCATCTTCTGTTGTGGATATTGTTTAGAAATATATCCATCTAGTTAATCACCATCTTAGTTTGGCAGGAAAGTACTACAAAGTAAAGGTAACAAAAATGTTGTTAGCTAATTCTGTAATCATATGTTCATAGAAATGAAGTCCTCATCAATGCTAAAAAGAAAAGTACCTCACATTCATAAGTTGAGAGACACAAAGTCCTCACAAATGCTAAAAAACTGTACCTTGTCAATGAGTGATTGATAGTATGGTTTCACATCTTTCATGTCAACTCTCACTTTTCTCTTGCTGTATAAATCATATTTGTTGTTTACACAAAAATAATACATAAAAATCCACAACCATACTATAATATCCATAACTATATCCCTGAGAATTCAGTTCAGATTAAAAATAGAAAATAAAACCAACAATTTAGCCTTCCTTTTCTTACTTGAATATTTTAAGCCATTCCAACATTTCATAATCCTCATCCTTCATTAAGTGTTTGTATGCATAAACTTGGTGTAGAGCTGAAACTTACAAAATTGGTTATGAAAAACATGTTTGACATATATCTACAAGTAGCTTAGATAATGGCTTTCATAACTATTTACCATAGAAAGAATAAAATCTGATTATAAAGAGTGCAATAGGAGGCAATGTGGTATTGTTAATTTTTGCTACTTGTTTCCTCAATTAATCAAAATTTGGTGGTTATTAGATAGTGGAAAATCTCTTAAAAAATAGTAAAATGCATTTCCATTTAGATATGAACTTAGATACATGAGAGTTCAAGGTCAAAAAATGTGTGTTCTTTTATACCACCACTCAACTTCTCTTGAAAATGATAGAGCATGACAATGGACTACAGAAGCATCAAATGCATAAAAATGAAAAACTAGGCACAATTTGAATGCAATAAGGAAATGGTCACAATACCATGTGCATATTCATCGTGGCCCCATGAAATAATCACATTTTCAAGTCCACAATTTTTAGAATACACTCCATACTTTGTGTTGTAGTTAGGGTTGTAATAATCAGGGTTGTCCTTGAAATGCTGATCACGAAACATAAATATTTCAACTTACAGACTATAATATGAATAGAAGAAAATAAAATCTTTAAAAAGATGAATAATGAATTACAATAGATGTTACCTCATAGTGAACAATTGATTTATCAAATTCACATCCAAGGGGATAAGTGTCACTGATGCAAGAGAATCTACCAAACACCAACAACTTCAAGGGTGCATCAGAACCAATCACAATTTGGAGAAGATCAAATTAAACAAGCAACCAATATTTCATTATCTTTTCAACAAATCATACACAATTCTACTTTTTCCTTCATTCTACAAAGCTTCAAGGCATCAAGTCAGTATTCCAACTTCAACAAAAACCATATTCCAAATCATCATCAACACCACATTGACTGAATCAAACAAAACCCTGATCAGTATCTCTGAAAACATTCCATCTTCTCAATTTTCACCAATTCACTCTTCATTTCACCTTGTTACCAAAAACAAAAGGACACCTAATCAAACCTTGCACTAACTACCAAGACATCTTACTCACTATGTTTCTGATAGAAATAAACCAGTAACATATTCTCATATCTCTGATTTGTCAGATTTATTGATACTCATAGTCAAGTCACCATATGCACATTGTAATCACCATACCCAAATCACCAAAACAAAAAACACTACCTTATAAACTTTTCCAAAACATAGAATCACATTTTCCAACATCTTTTAGACAGGTCCAAGACAATTTCAATCATTTATTTCACTGTCCCAATAGAAACTCAGTTTCTTACATGCAATTTCCAATGTTCTACTAGCATTTGAAGACCCTTAAAGTGGGTATATTAAACAACTCAGACTGAATCTCCAAACACCATATACTGTTTCAAGGACCCATTTATGCCTAGTTTAACATATCTCAAAAGAAAATCCACTTGTTTTGGAAAATACAAAAGAACCACTAGACTGTTCGCCTGAACATGCACCACATTAGGCCAGATTTACAAAGTGACTACCAACGAATCAACTAGAAATCACCAAAAAACTTAAGACATTGTTAGATTGAGTCACAAATCTTAGGATTCAACAATCTTTATGGACTGACAGGCCCAATGTATCACTGAACAATGAAACCCTTGTTTATAGGCTTGATATGCTTACAAGTGTGAGGTTTTATTGGAAAAACATACCCCAAACCTTCTACCACCTTAAAATTGCTTCAAACACATTGGAAAATATCTGCACAAACTATTGAACCGTCAACTAACCTTTATGCAAGCTTATTTTATCAAATACCACCTTGGAGCCATTCTCTTTGTGAGGAAAACTCTGGTTTTAGTGGTATTACTTCATTTTCTTGTCTCCCCTATTCCAACACACACTCAAAAAATTTAAATCATAATAAAAAATCTCTAAACTATCTATCCCACCAATCTTCTAAACCTACATTGGTGGGATGGTGAGTTCTATCCTCACAAACCCCTCAAAACCCTTGACTGGATTGTTAAATCAGTTTTATAAAATGGATTAAATCATATACCTAACCTGACTAAAGCCTCACAAAATCAACTTATACTGAAGGCTCACACATTACTTAATTGAATCTAAACAAGATCAAAACTCAAGAACTACTGTATAGTCTGTATAGGACTGATAAAAAGAGAAAAAACAGTAAATTGGAAACATGGAACTTTATTATCACAATTTGATTCAAGAATACAAAAGTTATTTCCTTTTCTTGCCCCCACAAGGCTTAAATAGATGTAAAAAATAGTTAAAATAACTATCCCATGGACTTCCACTGATGAATCCTTTGATTTTTCATAAAAGACTCCTCAACTTCTTATTTTTTTTTGTACTTTTTGCATTTTTTTGCTTTATTGACAACTTTTACACTTTTAGCAACATTTTGCCAATTTACTCAATTAACTCCTAGTGACCTATTTAAGGATTCAACTACATTAATATAGGTCTTCTCATGAACTTTTTACAATTCCTTTATGATGAAAATGCAAATTTTAGATTTTTTCATTTTTGAAGCACAAGGTGCTCCTGCACCAGTTACCTAAAATTTCAAATGAGAATTTTTAGTACTACATATACACACAGTTAACAAGGAATGCATCCCTATTCCTTGAAGCCTTTCACCAACTACAAGAATAAGCTCGTATGCTATGAAGTTAAACTTCTCTAAGCATATTATATGTTTAATTCAATCTAGATCAAGTTTTCTACAAAATATTTTAGGTGGGTTCCATTCATCTCAATGATGTGGAATGTTGGTTGAGCTCACCTACAAATGCTGCAACTTATGTTCTTCTCTAAAATATGTATGCAAAATGTGAAAGCATACACAAGGCACGTGAAGTGTTTGATAAAATTCCTAAAAGAGATGTCATCTCATGGAATACAATGATTACAAGATATGCACAAAATGGATTTTTTGAAAAGGATTTAAAATCTTTCAAGAAAATACAGTTGGCAGGTGTAAAGCCAAATTCCACAACTTTTTCCAGCATCCTCCCCATCTGTGTCAAAATGGGAGATTTGGAACAGGGTATGGACATCCATCAAAGCATAAAGGATAGAGAATTTTTTTTAGATGTTGTAGTGGCAACATCCCTTGTAGACATGCATGCAAAATGTGGAAACATAGCCAAGGCATGCAAACTGTTTCACAAAATTCCTCAAAGAAATGTGGTCCCATGGACTACAATGATTTCATGATACAAACCAATTGAAATTTTTGAAAAGGCTTTAGAAACTTTCAATCAAATGCAATTGGCAAGTGTAAAGCCAGACTCCATAACCTTTTCTAGTATCATACCCGCTTGTGCCAAAGTAGGAGCCTTAGAAGAGGGTATGGACATCCATCAAAGCATGAAGGATAGAGGAATTTTTTTAGATATTGTAGTTGCAATTGCTCTTGTAGACATGTATGCTAAATCTGGGGTCATAGACAAGGCACTTGAAGTGTTTGAAAAAATTCCTAAAAGAAATGTGGTCTCATGGACTGCAATAATTGTAGGATATACACAAATTAGATATGTTGAAAAGGCTTTAGAAACTTTCAAGAAAATGCAATTTGCAGGTTTAAAACCAGAATCCACAACCTTTGCCAACATCCTCTCTTCTTGTTCCAAAATGGAAGCTTTGTAATAGGGTATGGACATCCATCGAAGCATAATAGAAGGGGGATTTTCGTTTGATATTATAGTTGGAAATGCTTTGGTTGACATGTATGTAAAATGTGGAAGCATAGAGAAAGAACATGAATTTTTTGACATAATTCCTCGAAGAGATGCCATCTCTTGGACTGCAATTATTGCTGGATATGCACAAAATGGATTTGTTGAAAACGCTTTAGAAACTTTCAAGCAAAAATGCAATTGGCAGGTATCAAGCCAAATTCCACAACCTTTGCTAGTATCTTTCCTGCCTATGCCAAAATGGGGGCTTTGGAACAGGGTATGAACATCCATCAAAGCATAAATAATAGAGGAATTTTGTTGGATGTTGTAGTTGCAACTGCCCTAGTAGACATGTATGCAAAATGTGGAATTATAGACAAGGCATGTGAACTGTTTAATAGAATGCCTGAAAGAGATGCCATCTCATGGAATACGATGATTGTGGGATACGCACAAAATAGATTTTCTGAAAAGGCTTTAGAAACTTTCAAGCAAATGCAATTAGCAGGTGTGAAGCCAAGTTCCACAACCTATGCCAGCATCCTCCCTGCCTGTACCAAAATGGGAGCTTTGGAGCAGGGTAGGAACATCCATCAGAGCATAATGGATGGGGGATTTTTGTAAGATATTATGGCTGGAAATGCTTTGTTAGACATGTATGCAAAATTTGGAAACGTACACAAGGCACGTGAACTCTTTGATGGAATGCCTCAAAGAGATGTCATCTCATGGAATGCAATAGTTGAAGGATATGCACAAAATGGATTTTGCAAGGATGCTCTCAAAATATTTGAATTAATGAAGCACTCTGAAACATATCCTAACATTGCAAGCTGTGTTTGTATTCTTTGTGAATGCAGCCATGGAGGTTTAGTGGATGAGGGCTATACATACTTGAATCAAATGAGTAAGTAGTATTTCATTACACCTACAGTTGATCATTATGTGTGCATGGTTGATCTTCTTTCCCATGTTGGCTATCTCGAGGACACTCTAAACTATATCATTAAGATGCCAGTTAAACCTATGGTTGTTGTGTGGATGTGTTTTCTTGTTGCCTATATATTGCATATGAATATAGGCTTAGGAGTATTTACAACCACGCTTCTCTTCAATTTGGATCCTAAAAATGCTATGACTTATGTTCTTCTCTCAAACATCTATGCAGAAGTGGGCAGGTGGGGTGAAGTTCAACTATTAAGGATATTGATGAAAGATAGAGGAATTAAAAAGATACTTGTTTAGTTGGGTTGGAGGCCATAAAATGGTACTTTCATTTTGTGTTGGAGATAGATCACATCCATAGACATAGGGGATGGATGCAATGTTGGAGAAATAGGCTTGGGGGATGAAGGAAAAAGGGATAGATGCACAACTCACTAACTCCATTTGACCCTCACTGATGTAGAAACCTTCCTAATTTAAAGCTATATAATTAGATGTATCGTCGCAATTTCAGCACTTTTCATTTTTTAAAATTTTTATCCCCAACATTCATCAGAATTTCGATGAACCATTTTTTTTGTCTACATTTCGACGAAGATCTTTCTCCGAAATTATGATGGACTTGCAAAGTTTAATTGTGGTGGGCATAAATTGAAATGAGCTCAACTATTTATTGCAACAGTGTTTTGCTCGACGGTTTTCTTGGGGAAAATCAAAAGAAACTCAAGAAGATATCGCCAGGTTGAGGGTATTCATTGTCTTTTTCTAGAATTCATTTGTGAAGTTAGATTTGTACTTCTAGGTTTGAAAATCATATTTTAAAGCAACATCTCATCAGATTTAATTTTTAGTCTTGTGCATTTTTAGAATTTCATTTCCAGATTTTAGACCTGGCTTCACAAATTCTTTATAAGGGAATTGTTTATAACTGATGGAAAATTCTTGATGGATTTGGACAAAGATTATATTTGCAAGGTTTCAATTTTAACCCTAATGATCAATTTGCAATAGATTTGGGAGCCATAGCTAGATAATATCAAAGGTGTTGGTTGTTTTTTACTGTAACCAAGTTAATCTTCTAGACACATAGCATATAAAATCTCAGATAATACTGCCTTACAATACCATCAATCTATATTCTAACCCAATACTACTTATCAAATCCTTATATGAACATAGTCACCCATAACCTCACTCAAGCATTTTAATTAATTCCTTGAATTAAAGCCAAAATGAGAATTACACACACCATAACAGTGAGATGAACAAAATAACCCTTGATCATTTTATTCAAGATAATAATATATTCATACAATGGAGATACATGACCTTGAAATGAGTAATTTTCATTCAGATGCTAGTACTGTCTTGAAAATTAAGTACCTTTGAAACTAAAACCTAGAATAGAATGACACCAAACCTAAGAATAGTATTTTCACTATAATATCAAGCTCTTTACAAATTCGATTTGCAACTTCAGTTAGACTCGACTTAAAGATATCTAACTTGCTAACCCATATTTCTGGTCCTGAAATCCTTCTTATAGGGAAAATGAAGGAGCAACAAGCATCGGACCAGAAATACACCTGTCACTGGTCACTTGGACCACCTTATGACATTTCAAAAATTGGTTACAACAGCTGAGTCTCTGGAGAATCTTCTTGGTCATCCTGTCCACTGGAGAATAACTAGTGCATTTGCCAAACTTTGAAATCTTGCACCAAAACTGCCACCAAGACAACCAAAATTTGTTATAACCATAACCATTGAGTTGTTAACTGCCGGTTGTAGACTCTGTCCTATTCTTGTTTAGTTAAGTACTTTTCTACCCATCCTTGATATTCCTCATCCGTTGGCCAATTAAAATTTACCACCTCATTTACCTTGGCACTGTAAGGTGTATACTTTACTGCTACTTGATTCACCTCCCTTTCAAAAGATTCAAAAAATGTGCTAGTGAATTAATGATTTTATCCATACTACTCATCAGCATGTCATAATCTGAGTCATCACAAATCAATTTGATTTGTGCATTGATGATTTCATCTACCCTGTCTTGCCATTGTTGCAGTGATCTAGCATTTCCTTGGGCATCTACAATATCTGGTAAAGATGTGTCACTCTAGTCATCAAAACTCTTTACCAAATCTTTAATCCTCCTGCTGAAATCATCAGGTAAGGCCTGGAAACCTTGCAGTGACTTCACAAAGTCTTGAGTAGGCCTTAATTGTTGAGGCCTATTAGCTGCATTTTGAGAATTTCATTTCTAGATTTTGTTGTGCAAATTCAATATTCTGATTTTAGGAGTCTTAACAGTTGGAAATCATAGTAAAATCAGAATTTAATAATTTCTAGAATTAGCATTTGAAAGTGTTTTTTGGGGTCATTAACTTCAGACTATCTTCTCTTTTGCAGGGGTGGTTGCATGCCAAATTTTTTTGGTGTAAAATATCATAATTATTATATTTTGTTACCCATGTATGATTAAAAATTATTGGAGTGTGAGTTTGATATTTTTTGAAGATCTAAATATTCAAGCTTGGTAAAGAAAAATCATGTCAGATAATATTAGTCCAGAACAAAATGAAGAGACAGTTGCTAGATTATGGGCTATATTGAAAAGAAAGGGTGATGGGAAATGTTATTGTCCTTGCAATAATTGCAAGGGCTTAAAGACAAGAAGAATTTTAATCACAACAGCTAAGAAACATTGTAGGCAACACGGTCACATTGAAGGGGGGCATGATTATCATCCATTGGTAAGTTGTTCATTATATGTGTTTATATTGATTGAATTTGTAAATGTTTATATTGTTTTAACATTTGATATATATATATAAAATCACTTGATCATGATCATGGTTTATTTGTGTCTGTCATTATTATAAAGGTGGGGTGCCCTAGGGCACATGATATGAATTATCACGGCCCGAAGAATGTGGTTTTGCAAGTGGAGGAACATGGAGTTGTGAATATCGAAGATGAAGTTAATGATCCTATGGAAGAAGATGATCATGCACCAGAAAACACAATTGAAGATGATGGTACAAATACATTGATCCATGACACATGTAGTGGCACATCTGATCATGTTGATCGAGATGACTTTGATGATGTTCATGATTTACCTGTACTTGAGAAGGCATACGAGCCCCTTTATGAAGGCTCCCAAACAACTCTTCTCTCTGCTATATTGTTGCTAGTGAACTTGAAGGTTATGAATGGTTTATCCAACATAGCAATCTCACGGATGTTAAGGTATGTCATATATGTCATCTTTTTTCATCTATTTTAATTGTTGTTAGTTCATCGCTAGTAAATAAAGGATGAAGTATGTACCATTAATATTTTTTATATTAAGAAATTATTTTTTGTTGTAGATTGATTCATGAATTTTTGTTACCACCATCAAATATTTTACCTCGCTCATACTGAGATTTATTTGGCATTATGAAAGATATTGGAATGGAGTATCAAGCAATAGATGCATGTCCCAATGATCATATTATATATCATAAACAACATGAATTTGCAACAGAATTCCCGGAATGTCATATCAGTAGATATCGAACAGATCAACTAACAAAAATGGTGCCTCGCAAGGTTCTTCGTTATATTCCCATTATTCCACGTATGCAACAATTATTTAGGTGCGAAAGCTTAGCGTAATTTATGGATTACCATGCATGAAATAGAAGTGGAGATGAGATTCTTCAAATGCCTACAGATGGTTCTGCATTTAGGGACATGGAGGAAAAATGGCCACACTTTAAAGAAGAACCTCGTAATCTCAGGCTTTCATTGGCAGCGGACGGTGTCAATCCATTTGGAGAGCTGAGATCTATTTACTCGATGTGGCCTGTTTTTGTTATCAACAATAACATTTCTCCATAGATGTCAATAAAGAGGGAGCACATAATGTTGGCAATGATTGTTCTAGGTATTTGTTTACATCAATTTTCTTTAACGTAGTAGCATCTCATTTGTCTTATTTGTTGCATAATGACTTATATGTTTTTTCATTTAATAGTCATGTACATGAATTTATATATATTGCATTAAAATGGTTATAATAATTATGTAATGTTTATGTTCATTCAACTAGGTAAGTACCAAGTTAAAGATATGAATGTATATATTGAGCCTCTTATCGATGAGTTACTAAAGTTATGGAATGGCGTCACTATGTATGACATATCTAGACCAATAGGACAAAGACAATTTCAATTCCATGCAATGCTTGTATGGACAATTCATGATGCCCCAGGGCTAGCACATTTTTCTGGTATGTTATAATGTTCGACTGCATGACTTTAACGATATTTAATTTTATGAAGTAGATATCATGCATGTTTTTTAAATAATCTATTCATTATATATAATTATAAAAATTGACATATTTAATCAAATTATATATGATTTGTAGGTCTTCAAACAAAGGGAAAATTTGCATGTCCAATTTGTGGTCCAAAGATGAAATCTCGTCGTTCAACAAGTTTAGGAAAGCAGGTGTTTGATGAGTATAGGCACTTCCTCCACATAAATCATAAGTATCGAACTACTGAAAAACATCTTTTCAATGGGAAAGAAAAGACTACATCAAAACCATGAAGAATGACACCTTGCCTATGGAAGTTGGAATATAATAGAATTAATCATTAAGGTTATACATTGGATCAAATTGTTTATCTATCATTTATGATATGTTTTGAATTTATATTTTTATATTGTGTTGTGTTTACTCATGTTGTAATTGACAATGATTGTCGTTGTTAATTTGTTTAACTTATATGCTTCATGAAGGTTGTCAAGGCATTAATGGTCGGCTTCCACATGGACTGAAAAGTTATCCCAGATAATTTAGTAGGTTGCCCTACTATGAGCAGCTACAAATTGTGCATTTGTTTGATACAATACATATCGGAAAGAATATGATAGAAACTTTATGGAAAATATTGGATGGAAGGCGTGACAAAGAAAAAATTGTCAAAATTTGTAGTGACATTCAGGAAGCCAATCATGCAATGAAAAATGTCATTCAATTAAATAGCGATGGAGACCAAATTAATATAAGTGCCCTTCCTTGGTTATTAACAGAGCAGCAAAGCAATGCTATAAAACAAGTCATACGAAAAATTCGATTTCCCACAAAATTTGCTGCCAACATAAATAATATCATAACAAAGAAAGGTGAATTTGGGTCAAGGATGAAAATGCATGATTGGCATACCTTAATTAAGGTAATTATTCTGGTATATTATATATATATGTATACTACATGTACTTTTTAGTGTATTATGTTTACTACTTTTGGAAAAATATTAATGAAAAGATCATTTTATAATTGTTGTAGTACGTTCTACCTCTATCTCTCCCAAACAACTTCGACAACAATGTCAAGCAAGTTATATATGATCTTGGAAAATACATGAGGTAAGTAGCGATATTTGTTCAATTCGTTGTATATTTTTGTTAAATCTCATTAATATATTTGTGCCTTGAATCACTTATAGATTGTTGTTATCTAAAGCAATCCATAAAGAAGATATAAATTATTAGAAGAGAAGAATTCCTCGTCTAATGTGTGAAATGAAAAAGTGTCTACCTTCAACATTTTTCAATGCATAAGAACACTACCTCATACACCAAGTTGAGGAGATTGAATTGTGTGGACCTATACACACAAGGTCAATGTGGATGGTTGAGAGGCACTTGAAATTTTTGAAGGCTTTGGTTAGACAAAGAGCACATCTTGAGGGTTCTATGGTGGAGGGATATATGGTATACCAGACCATGGTGTACATTACTGAATATCTTCCTAAGTTTGCAGCAAAGATCCATGTAGATCGCATTTGGGATCCCAACTCCATTAAAAAATTTGAAGGGGAGTACTTGATGGGGAAAGGTAGATTGAGGAAAGTGTCAGGTAATTATAAGATGGTTATGGAGATTGGTGTAAGTGTTCCAAGGCTTTCTTGCACAACTAGCTAAGAAGACCTTTCCTTGTCTTCTTCTGGGAACCTAATATTTTCTAGGTCCTTGTTAGGCTTAGATGATTAACTAAGTCCTAATCCAGCTCCTCTCCAAGAGTCTCACACCTTGTGCTTCACCTTGAAGGACTAACACCACTTTGTTATGTGCAAACTCTCTCCTACACTTAGAAGACTCTAAGTGCCAACATCACACAAACATTGAATTGATTACAGGGGTGCCAAACACATTGGAAACATGCCATGTACTTCCAACTAGATCCATCTTGGAGGATCTCCAAACTCCTTTCCTACCAGTTTCAAAAATTGGTCTTGAGGAGCCCTATCTCTTGTAGCCTTTGATAGAGACCTTTACTTCGTTCCTACCCAAACTTTCCAAACAACTTAAAAAACCAATTCCACATTCGAATACCCTTTTGGATTTTTTGAAGGATTCAGAAGATTCTATACTCCTAAGTCTTCCGTACACTGGTTTCCTATTATCTAGGTTAAATAGGGCTATTAGGCCTAGTTTGTAGGACCCCACTGGTTTTCTTGCTCAAATCTCAGTCAAATGGATTGATAGAACCTCAATCCTTCTAGCATGTTAGGATATGTCTATACCCTACCTGGAACTGTACTTGTTCCATACTATACCTCAATTCCCTGTCTAAATTCTTCAATTCATTACTGTCAAACCTCTAACCGAGCACTCTAAGCTGGCCTAGGACTTGACATTAAACACAACTGTTCCACTTTCCATGACTCCTAACTCTACATATGTACAGACCAATGGCTCCCCTAACACATCCATCTACCCTCAGGAAAATCCCGTGACTAGATTTCATGGGGGAGCCATAAAAACACAAGCTGGTCAGGACAGGACCAGTAAAACCCTTAAACCTTAACCTATCTATTCAGGACACTAAAACAACTTACTTGTAGAATGAAAAAAGTTTAATACTATCCCATGAACATGAATCTAACACTAAATCAAAACATCCAATTCACTTAGTATCACTGTCACTCAATAACACTCAGAGCTCACATAAAAACAAAAATTGTAGAGCTATCTTCTATTCCAAAAACTTGATTACAATCTCCCTCGTTCTTGAATTCGAGCCTACTTCATATTAGATGCCATTCACCATGTTTGTAGGGTATGTTGTTCGATTCCCCACTCCTATCCTTTAGGGGATCCTATGTAACTGAGTTGCATGCAACATTTGCCATAATGGCAACTGTTGTCATGACAATTTTGTAACAACATTTGGCAACTCTGTCATTATGCCACCTTCCTAACTCTTAGGACCTCTATCTCCTATATTTTGAATAACCAACACCATTAAAGGCCTCATAGCATATTTCTAACATCATTCATGTGTTTAGAACACATTTAAGACTCAAATCCCAACTTAAGCTACTAATGCTAAGCAATGTAAAAACTATTAACAATGACTAACTTTGGTGACCTCAGTCCTAATGACTAACTCACCTAGCCACAACAATGACCTTCTAAGGTCCAAAACAAACATACAATTACTCTGACTTGGCTAATGTCAGATACAAGCCCAAAATATCCTAACTATGAAGGTTAGCCTAGGTGTGCTCTTGCACCAGAGATTAATTAGAATACATTTTGCATTTGGTTTTTATGTATATTGTACTTATAAATTAAGGTCGTATACCATGGTAATTAACTAATTATACGTCGTTTGTGAATTTCATTTTTTTTTTTATACAGTTGGTCGAGAGTGGGATGCACTACATTTGTACATTGCAAATAATCTTGATTGGATGACAATATGGATTGAACGATGTCAACAATCTAGTCGCGCATTAACATGGGAAGGTGTGGCTTCATTGGTTAAAGAAGCTCATCGTAATGGAGATTCCAATGTTACACCAAGGGAAATTGATTAGCATATGGTTTAAGAGATAAATAGGTATATATAAATATATTAATCACCCATATTATTTAATTATTCTCAATTATATTGATGTATATATATGTTGAGATTTTTTTCTTTGCATACATTCGGCCAAGAATAAATATGTTTATCAATTGATGATATTGCAATAATTTTTGCATGTTTGACATATTGCAGGTGAAACACCAAAAGGCTATGTGGTGCAATGGTCATAAATTTTGAATCAAAAAGTTGGATGACATGAAGAAAACTTGTGATTCTGGGATAACTGCAGTCTTCCAAGTGACTAATGTTTCATCTGGAAGCGACATACATCCAGAAGTCTCGTAAAATCAATACTATGGGATTTTTGATGATATACTTGAGTGTGACTTTAAGTTTTTCAAATTAGTTTTGTTCCTCGTCCTATGGTATAGGCTACGATTGAATGAAAATGATCCCGAGAGAACTGTTATTGAACATGATAATGGATTTACCATGGTTAATACAAGGTATTTTGAGCGAGCTGGAAATGAGCCCTATGTTCTTCCAAGCCAATGTGAGCAGGTATTTTACTTAGAGGTTCCAAGTAAAGTGGGTTGGTCATATATTGTTAGACATGATCCAAGAGGAAGGCCGGTAAAGTATAATGTGGTGGAAGAAGAAGATACTGAAGAAATAGAAGATGATGTAGATGATGATCAGGATCAACAGTTAGTTGATGATGTGCCTGACGAAGATGTCGAAGAGGAGGAACTAGATCATGATGATGTAGGAGTTAATGTTCATGAAGATGATATCCGTGTGGATGATGACATTATCAAAACTGATATCAATGACGATGATGATGATATGACCAATCCTTACAATGTTGAATCTGGATCGGATGATACAGACAAAGAGTTGGATGAAGAAGAAGATCAATGACATTAATTTGTATTGTCTATTTGATATTAATTTCTTGAAAGAATTATATTTGACTTATGTGGTTACATAATTAATTTATGATATTTTTAATTTTAATTATATTTGAATTATATTAGAATATGTTCAGTTAACAGATGTAAAAAATAAAATGGATAAACCAAAAGATGAAAGTGTGAGACCACTGCCTTGTTGGGTGTATGGAGTCTAATGAAGATCTATAAAAGTGTAATCTATGATGGAAATAATTCAAAGTGTTTGGCACATAGATGTAGTTTATAACTTGTATAAATGTGCAAGTAAATGATTGACAAACTCTACTTGAGATAGAATGACAATCCTAGTTATGTGATTCTTCTTATTGATACAATTAATACTCTTTAGTTACTGTGATTGACTAGGAGGATTTGATCTTTACTTGAAAGAACCAAATAATCACATCACACAAATACAACAAATGTGTATTGGTAAATTGAATATATATATATGTGTTTGATATATCAATTTAAATAACAGAAAAGCATCAATAGTATCAACTACTTCGAGCATGAGATGATTACAATGACATTTCACCACCTAAGATAGTCATTTAATTTGCAATTTGGTAGCAAGCTCTAAGCGAAGACAAATAGACACAGAACCTTACAAACACATACAATTTAGGCTAGTGCCATATACTATTGGGGAGTCAAATTAATTCACAAATATTTAGATTTCCATAACAGGTTCAAACACATAACATATAAGATCTCTGACAATATTGCATTACAAGAGTGTCAATTTCTATCCTAACTCAATACTTCTTATCAAATCCCTTTACAAACATATCCATCTATGACTCCATCCAAGCATTTAAATTTACTCTTTGAATTAAAGAAAAAATGGAAATCATACATACCATGATAACAGTGAGATGAATGCCATAACCCTTGATTATATTATTCAAAATTGTGATATATTTATACAAAGGAGAGCCATGAGCTCTAAATATATCATTATAACTGAAATGCTAGTACTGTCATGAAACATCAAACCTTCATGCTATTGGAACTGTCAAATTTTGACAAATTCATTATTTCTTCATGATTATTAGTCTCCGAAAAAAGATTCATAATGCAAACAAAAAAATCCTGACATAGCATATTTTACCAAAATCCGATTTAAAATTGTGCCATAACGCCCCATAAATTTCATCTGACATTAAAATCTTTACATATGAAAATATCGGTATAAGTTGATGCAAGTCTCATCGATGATAATATACATATCCTAAATGTATTGGCAAGACATAGCAAGGGTCACACCGATCAAGTTATACACAGAGAGAATGTGGTTTCTATATCTTATCCGCAAGACAAAAACTATCGGCGTGATGATGTAAGTTCACATCGAGCTAAATTACCTTTTGCCGATTGGCGTAACGTAAAGTCTATTGGAGAGACTTTGGTCATCGGAGAGAGATTTTAAAATACTTCCCATAGCATTATTAGTCTTGCCAATAAAGCAAGGGGAGGACTCACTCGGTGAGACAAATGATGCCGAGGAGAATTCGAAAAGTCTTACGGACCCCTCGGGTTACACTGACAGAACTGAGCATACGAAGATAAAGGGTGTCAAGAAGACAATGTGCATGGTCTCGCCAAAGAAAAAGTGTATCAGTGAGACATGTCACTGTGGGGAGATCTAAGAGACATCACGACGAGTATCATTTTTTTGGCAAAACAAATACTTGGTCATGGCGACATAAGTCAATAAATTGAGCATCTCCATGAGATGAAAATCTTTCGGAGTAAGGTGAAGAACTATTTGCCCGATTCATTAAGTCTGGGCAATAGTTTTTTTGGTGAATGTCATGGTGATAAAAAAGCAGAGAGAAAGAAACTATTGGGGAGACTTGTGATATCGAGGAAACTACAAGATGTCTTAGCAGATGGGTGAACATTCAACAGGTGGACCGGCCAGAGGTTTGAAATGTCTTATCGATGTTCTTGTATCAGCGAGATATCAAACGAGTCATACCGATAAAGTTATACACTAGGAGAATGCGGGTTTGTATTACTTATTGGCAAGACAAAAGGTATCAGCGTGACGGTGTAAGGTCATATCGAGCTAAGTTACCTTTTGTCGATTGGAGAAAAGTAAAGTCTATCGGAGAGACTTTCATCGTCGGAGAGAGATTTGAAAACACTGGCCGAAGCACTATTAGTCTTGCCGATAAAGTAAAAGGAGGACTCAATTGGTAAGACAAACAATGCTGGGAAGAGTTCATAAAAATCTTACCGACCTCTCAGGTTACACCGACAGAATTGAGCATGCGGAGCTAAAGGGTATCGATAAGATGATGCTCGTTGTCTTGCCGAAGAAGAGGTGTATCGGTGAGACATGTCACCGTGGGGAGATCTAAGAGACATCACAGTGAGTATTATTCTATCGCCAAGAAACAAATTGCTTGGTCTTGATGACATACTCGATAAAGTGAACATCTCGGTGAGATAAAGTACTTTCGGAGTAAGGCAAAGAACCGTTGGCCTGATTCATTAAGTTTGAGCGATAGTTGTTTTAGTGAAAGTCATGGTGATATAAAAGCAAAAGGAAAGAAACTATTGGGGAGACTTGTGATGTCAAGGAAACTGCAAAACGTCTTGGTGGGTGGGTGATCATTGAACCCTGATGTGATAGTGAGAATTTTGAAAAAAAAATTTGCAGCATTCATGTCTCGATCGGTAAAGACATTAATGGTGCCACAAAACGTAGGAGATTTTGCATATCAGGGTATGATCAATTGAAATCATTGTCTCACAGAATTCAAAGTGAAGGAGAGCAAGGGAACCAGCAGAGCAATTAAGGCATTCACCTGGCTTGAGTTTGGAAGAATTTATAATAAGTTTCTCATCCTCTCAGAATTCATAAAAATTTGAATTATGGAAGGCACTGGTTCAGGAAAACTAAAGCGAAGAAAACTTGGGGAGGGAAGCCAATCAAAAGAAAAAAAGCAAAAGACTGAGTTGCAGCCAGAAGGTACTGAAAGAAAGCTAAATCAAGACCTCATAGACCAGTTACTTGGTTCTAGACCTAAAGCTAGGCATTCTGCATAGCTCAAAGCGAAAGTTGACAAATTGGATGACAAATGCAAATTTATAGGTGATGTTTGGACTCCGATTAGAGGCTATGAGTTATTCAATTTCCATTACCACAAGAGAAATCACTTTGAGCCAGTATGCAATCCATGGAGGCTCAATTTAGGGAAATTAGTGTGCCCTAATATTTTTATTAATGTCGAATTGGTAAAATTGTTGGTCGGACACTATGATTCGAAAAAGAAAGCTATATGTGATTTGTCAGGGAATCCATTGATACATGTATCTGAGAATGTAATTGCTGAGGTTTTTAGAATGTAGGGAATATGCAGTGACAAAGTAGTGAGTGAAGAGCTCGATAGTGAGTTCAGAAGGATGGACACCATTTATAAAGGGTGGAGGTTACCTCTGCACAGAATTAGGTGTCATGGCAAACCTACTCCAATGGAAGATAGTGAGGGGCCACCCTTTCATGTAGACCTCTTCGAACCTTACCTAAAATATACTTACTACTCAATGGGATAGGTATTAGGGATGGAGGTACCTGAACATATGGCGGTTGTGCCCGTGGTGATTTCTGCAGACATTTAGTATCACAATTCCAGATCATTTGACTATGCTGCACATGTTTTTAAGGAGCTGGATGCATGTTTGATGGCGATAAAGAGTGGTGCTTTTGTTCTCCATCTCAGAAATTACTCACTGCTGATGCACTTAGTGTTGTATTTTGGAAAAGAGTTATTTTTATGGCCCCAGGAGTTGAGGATTTCACAATCTAATAAGGAAGGTAGGCCATTGCCTGTTCAATTATGGACTGCTGTTTGGGACAGCAAGTTTGCCAATTCAAATTTCTTACATTTTGAAGAATTCTTTGTGAAACTCTTGTATAGATTTTTTAGCCATCCTTGTGATTATTCTTTATCTGAACAAGTATAAAGGTTTCTTAGGCCTAGAGATTACAATGGACCAATTAACCATAACTGGGGGGATTGGTATTGCTTAGAGAATGCCACAATGATTAGGGTTTATGGCTTTGAGGATACACCTTTCATTCTACCCATAACTATCCCGGATAGAATTGCATACCTTGAAATTGTTAGGAAAATGGATTACTCGAGTGTTATGAACTTAAGTTCATATGGGAAACAGGATTTTATGCCCAGTACATTGTGTTTTAGTGATTTCACTGTATTAGCCAACGAAGGTTATGATCTGATTCTGGACAAATTATTGCACTACAACATGAGCAGAGCACCGGTGAGAAAGAACTTTGATCCAGAAGGGTATATCCACTCTGGCAGACAAAAAGTAAATCTTCGAGGGTACCATCATGTGCCCTTTAAATCTGACGACATAATCAGAAACATGGAGGCAGAGGAAGCTGAAATTGTGATTGAAAAACATAATCAAGAGTTGTAGGATGCTGAGTTGTTATCCTCCATTAAGGGGATTTCAGAAATAGACAGGCCACAAAGCTCATCTGGGAAAGTTTCAAGAATGAAGACTCAGGAGTACGCCTATGTTGTCAGAGAAACAGATGTTGAGGAAACCATGGATGTAGAAACAAGAAATGAAGACTATAGGTCTTTCATAGCAGATGATGAATTTATAAAGACCTTGGAGTTTCAGATATTTTTATATAAGGAAAAAGGGAAAGAGATAAGGGGACAGGTTGACAATGTCACTCCAGGGAATGAGGATCAATTGTTAAAAAGCTTAAAGGATGAAGTGGAGTAAGAGATGATTGACATGACCCCTGAAAAGGGGAGGGAGCTGCTTGAAAAGGCAAGTGTTATGATTTTTCCAGGTTTGGATATGAATTATGCATTAGTTTTTTATAGTTTCTTAAAAGATAACAACGCTACCCACAAGCTCAGTATAGAGAAGGTGATAGAGGTATACACAGGATCAAGATACAATCCTGATGATGAAACATTGATGATTTGGGCCTTGTATCCTCCTCACAAGAAATCAATTGTTATTGATACTAAAAAGGCATTCAGACATGTCATGACCCTGAAGGCTGGGGAGGTTGATCTTGTAGTGATTGCTGATATTGGGATAAATATAGCCAAGTTGAATAAATCCCAAATCCAAGCATTGATAAGGGAAAGGGAGATGTACAAAACCAATAATGAGAGGATGTTGAGAGAGAGTGAATGCTTGAAAGACTTGGTAGATGGTGTAACAGAACCAACAAGGATGCTCACTCAAGGTGAGAGTTCACAAAAAAAAAGACCGTTGGGAAGGGTCAACTGCATACTCTCAAGGGAGAATGGATGCATTTGCTGTAATAATAAAAAAAAGGTAGGTTGTTTTAACCACTTGGTTAAATAAACTCTAGGGAAAACATTCACAGTATGTAGATGCAATAAAGGAACACAGGAGAGTGGATAGCAGAATTCAAGAAAGAATTGAGGAATTGGAGGACACTACTAGTAATGAAGAGATTGAAAATGCCAATGGTATTATGGATAGGCATAGGGATTTCTATGTGGAGTTACAAGGGGATATGCAGGGATTGACAAAGGCTGCCGAAGATAGATTCACCAAGTTATGTGATGATGAAGGGAAAATGAAGGAAGTGACTAAATGGAAAAGTGAGTGCGAAACAATACTCCAAGGGATGCTAGAGACAGCCACTGTGAAAGATGTGATATTAGATGCAACATGTGAGCAAAATGAGCAAATGATAATGATGGAGATTGTGATCCACAATGCATTGGGAGATGCAAACACTCATGAGCACCAGGATTATATGGAGCATATGTCTACAGTCCATTTGTGGCTCAAGAGAAATTAGTTAATAGTGGATTTGTTAAACCTTTTATGCTTTAAAACTTTTTGAAAAGGCACGTCCTTTTGCAAACTGATGTATAAGTATCCGTTGTTGGATAAATTTAAGGGGTAGAAGATAGAATTAGAATAGGATAGACTACTGTAAGCATTAAATTTTTAGAAATGATAAAATTCAAGGAGACTATGTTGCATGTATGAACTTTGAAGGAGATAATGAAAGACTGTTGATTTAGTGGCTTCATTTTGGTATCAATTGTTTGTTGGATTCTTGCGATTATTTGATTGTCTCCAATTTGATGTTTCTTGGTTGTTTAAATTGAAGTATCAAGTATATATTCTATTTATCAGTACACATTTGTTGTTTTTGTGTGATTTGGTTTATTGGATTCTTTAAAGAAGAATTAAAATTCCTTTCAATAAATTACAGTAATCTGGAATGCCATTTGGATCATTAAGAAGAATCAGATTATTAGATTTGATATTCTGCCTCAAGTAGGGTTTATCAATTACACTCTTGCATGTTTATACTAGTTGTAAACTCATAGTTATATGCCAAACAATTAGAGGACCTGCTAGATAGAAACCATTCATTAAAGGCTTTCATTTGACTCCGTTTTACCCAATAAGGCACTGGTCTCCCTTATTTACATTACATTAGTTTTATTCATTTCATTTAACATCTCTTAATTGAACATATTAATTCATACCTTGATATTGCATATACAATTTATACCAAAGTAGGATCATATCTTTCCACTGTTAAATTGCCATTTTTGGATAGTTAGATCAAGTAGGAAACATAAATTGAACATATTAATTTAGTATAAGAGTCAACCAATCATAAGGAAAACATAATATGAAGATGAATTTTCTCAAATCTTGTGGTTGTAGATGCCCTTTTGAAATCTATGCAAAATGTGGGAGGATAGACAAAGCTCATGAACTATTTGACACAATGCCTTGAATAATTGTAATCTCATGGAATACACTCTAATTAGAAAAGTCTCATCACTACCCTCATAACAATCTATCAATTTGTTTTAGTGTCTATTGTGTTATACCCAATTTAGGACATGGGGTATAACAAAATAGACACTAAAATAAATTGAGAGATTACAATTCTTTGAGACATTTTGTCAAATAGTTAACAAGCTTTTTCTATCCTTCCACATTCTGTATAAATTTTAAAAGGGCATCTACAACCACAACATTTAAAAAAAATCATCTTCATATTATGCTTTGATGGATGTCTATACCTTGTTCCAAATCTCCCATATTAAATAAACCAATAAGGATTTTGGTGAAGGTTGTGGAATTTTTCTTTGCATCTACCAATTGCATTTGTTTGAAAGTTTCTAAAACCTTTTCAACAAATCCATTATGTGTATATTCTAAAATCATTATAGTCCTTATAGTCCTTCTAGTCCACATCACTTTGTTTTTTGAAGAAACTATTACCATATATTTCTTATTTATGTTCTAAATTGGATACATGTTTATAAGTTTGATATTACAATTAATAATATTAATTTTGACAAGAAATTAAAAGATTTTGTTGATTTTAAAAATATATGCATCCCAATGTAAAAATGCCAACAATGGAAGCAATGATTGTAACACATAATTTTTGATGTAGTATCCAATTCAAAGGATGATGTTACAATTGAGGGTTATGATTGGGTACTTAATTAGGGTTAGGATTTAGTGTTTGGGTTAGTGTTAGGTTTAGAGTTAGGGTTAGGGTTAGAAAAATAATGTTAGGATTAGGGTTAGATTAGGGTTTATGTTTTATGGTTAGGGTTAGATTTAGAGTTTTGGTTATGGTTGGGATTAGATATGAAATTAGGGTTAGGGTTTAGTATTACAATTAGGGATTATAGTATTAGGGTTATATCTAGAATGAAGTTTTAGGGTTATTGTAATTATGATTAAGGGTTGTTTTTATATTTGGCTTAGAGTTGGGGTTAGGATTAGGGCCAGGGATAGGGCTAGGGTTAAGTTTAGGGATAGGTTTAGGGTTATTAGAGTGAATGCAACTAATTAATAAAATAAATAATATTTAGGGTTAGGTAATTAGGGTTAGGGTTGGGGTTAGAGTTTTGGTTGTGGTTAGGGTTATAAAGATAGGATAAAGGTGAGGGTTAGAGTCAAGGTTAAGGTTTCGAGAGAAAGGGTTAGGTTATGATTTGGATTACCCTAAACTCTAACCATAACCATAAACCTAATTCCAAACCTAACCCTAAAGAAAACACATAACCTAACCCTAATTGTAGTGTTTGAGGCTAGGATGAAACACTATATAACCTAACCCTATATAACCTAACACATAACCTAGCACTAGAAAAAATTCTTCTCCCAAACAATCTCCTCTACTTCTATTCATGCCTACTAGAGTTGAAACATTCACCATTAGTGCTTCAACCATTCATTTGTAATATAATTAATCATTTAACAATATTATAACTATTATTAATCTAATAAAATATTAATATTATTAATAATCTAATATAATTACTATTAATCTATATATAGATTATGTATAATCTTAATATATCAAATATATCATTATAATTCATATAATGTAATATAATATTATTATATAATATATTAATATTATAACATTACTATTAATCAAAGTGCTTTAATATTTATGTCGAGTTTTAGTACATTATATGACAGGTTACTAAAGTGGCTCTGAGATGCACGTGCTCAAAATCGACGGTGATGTTATAATCTTGATGAAAAGTTTCTTGACGGTTATGTTCAGTGCTGGTGACTTCTCAAACACAAGAAGATGTGATTTTGGCCCTATTAGGAGAAGATTTAAAAGTTGATTCTAGAGCTGAGAAAAATTATCATATTAAATTATGAAGCCCCTTTCTTTGGCAAAGAGATTCCATGTGTGTTCAAAAATTCTTGTTGCACACATTTCCATTACTCATGTTGCTAAGAACCTTGCAAATCCTCATATTTGAAGATTGAAAAAATCCAAAGGTATATTTTATGGCCTCCCTTTAACCAAGGAAAATGGTTTCACAAAGTATCCTAGGAGTTTTATTATTTCCCTCATGACTATAATAGGCTTGGCTTACTTTATATTCACTACTCTAAATGGCACCATAATAGGCTTTGCTTGCTTTATATTCACTACTCTAAATGGCGCCATAATTTTTTTAAATTTAATTAACATACTCTAAAACGTAACTAAGGTAGGTTGTAGCTCGTCAAATTAGACAAGTGAAAGGTCAATACTAGCGCTGAGGAAGACTTTGGAGGAGTGAAAACAAGGTCAATACCAGCACCAACGAAGAGTTTGGAGCTAAAACAAGGTCAATACCAGTGCCGAGGACCGGGTTGAGGGCACTCAGGGAAAATCTACGACCAAGGGACAATGAGTACTGTAAGTTTGGCACCCCCATTCTCTTTAAACTGCAATTTTCATGCCTAGTTTCCAAAGATCTTCTTGCACATTGGCCCCCCCATTCTCGTAAAATGGTATAAGATAAGACAGAAAAAATAAAATAGTTTTGTCTTTCACATTTTTAGAGTGATTACTAGAGGCACATAGACCAATTCTTCATAATAGATGAATTTGATCATACTTTTCCAATGATGCAATAGTTCAACTTTGGGGTGTATCATTTAGGCAACCGTTCAGCTTTGGGGTTCATCATTTAGGCAATGACGGATCCCTACTCTTTCCATATGCTCTTTCCTTTCTATTTCTTCAAATGTAAAGTTTATGTCTTATATTGTATTGAAATAGTTATTCCCACAACTTGTGTGGGACACCATACATTTGTAATTATCAATAAAAGACATTTGTGAAAATTGTGTGCAATCTTTCTCTTGTATACATTTGCATAATGAACAGTAATCCATTTGATAATACTTTTGTGTATATGAATGGAAATTAGTAGAATTGAATGTGTACCTTTATCTTTATTTTTGCAAAAACTATCCCAACTTTACTTGATTGAGTTAGAAGCTAAATTAGGTAAAAAAATTGGTGACATCTTCTATATGTTTGCCTGCTAAACATCCTCACCAGTTGCCTAAACTTATCCATTGGGCATGGTGTCGACTCTTGGAACTTGACAAGACTTGAGAAATAGTCTTGCATAATGTTGTAACTCATCCAAAATAGTGCATAACACCTACCAACCTTATTCAACCTACCAAATGACTCAAAAAAAACTAACTGTGCAAACAAAACTTATTCACTTAAAACAAAAACTATCCTAACCTAGACTAACTGAGGAAAGGAATACCTAAATAAAACCATTAACTGGTTCATGAAAGTAGCTACCCTTTCTTTGCAACTTGTAATGCTCCATATGTTTGTGAGCATCAAAGAGGAAATGAAGAAATGATAGATGTTTAACCAACTATTGCAATGCCTCATAAATGGAGAAAACAAATCCACAAATCCACTTACCATTCATGTTATCTAAAATGGATAGGATAGTAGGATAGAGTCCTCATGCTTGCGTGCAATAATGACTTGTGATGCATTTCTAGTTTCCATCCTAGTTATATGCCTGATAGGACATCCCCTTGAAAGCTTTAGATTGGTTTTTCCTTTTTCCTCTTTTGGTGTGATCTTATCCTTCATCTTACTCTTATGGTGCTCTTGTGGTACAAGAAATTGATTTGGAACTTCATGGTTTTCTTCTTCTTTCAAAGAACCCAATAAGGTTGATATAATATTATCATGACTGCATTCTTCAAACCTTTCTACCTTTTTTATGGTTGTCCTGTTTCATGGCTAAGTTTAGACAAGAGAGAAGACAATTTGAATGATTAGAAATAACATCATTACCTTCACCTTACATGATAAATTTACATGTTGATTCCTCATCCATGGTCAATGGACCATTCTCTTCCATTAAGATAGCTCATAACTCATCAAAGCTATCAGCTCTTGGAAGGCTCTTAGGAACAGCTAGTCCAAGCTCAAAATCCTCATTAGTACAC